>CM067494.1:336729-370675 GCA_034552555.1 Semaprochilodus insignis
ATGCTGAACAACAACGGACTGACACATCTATCCGCACGCAGAGCGGCACTAACCCTCATTACACAGCACTAATTATCACCTATACACCGCACCACGCAGAGGAGAGGGGTGTGTGCAGTACTGACAATATTTACTGCACACTCAGATACACACCCAGCATCACAATAACACAACTGATCACACGCTGCTCACGGGGGGTGTAGTGATACACTCAGCCCGCGGTTCGGTCCGGGTTCCAAAGACGTTAAAGAAGGAAATTTATGAGTGGAGTCACGGGGTGTCTACAGACTGTGGTGTGGAACCAACCCAGCTGTTCTAAAGGTTCTAAAGGTTTCTCATCCCAGGTAGGTGAGGGTCCTTACCCCAGGTAAGGGGTTCTTATGTCAGGTAGGGTTTGGGACTTACAGGCAGATGAGGTCCTTACCCCAGGTAAAGAGACATCTTACTGCAGGTAGCAGGGTCTTACCCCAGGTGGGGAGTGAGGGGGGTCCTAACCCTGGTCACAGTTGGCTCCTACTCCAGCTAAGGGGAGGTGTTCTTACCCCAGGTTGAGGGGTTCGTGTCCCAGTGCTGCAGTAAGGTACAGTATGTATAGACTTCCTTTGATCCTAAAGGCAGTATTTTCCCATGAGCGCTTTTAAAAGGTGTGGAAATTCAGTTTCCCATGATATTGACCCTGTAGGTCTAGCGGGCTGTTCCACAAGCAACAGGAGAGATCAGAGACTGCAGCGCTCGGTTCTAGACACAGTGAAGATTTCCGTTTTGGATTACAGATACCATCTCCATGCTCTGCTGGACTCATGACGGCGCGGGCGCCAGTTGAGACCGTGACTCAGACTCACGGCTTGTTTTTGTTGTGTTTCTGAAAAGGTAATAACGCATATTTACATAGCTGTGCAGTGGCTTGTGCCGTTCACCTACAGTTTAGACATGTACACTGAAAACCTCACGGCTCACTGTAAGGATAAACAATGAACTATCAGCCCCGCACATCCTACACCATCTAAACCCATCAAAGAGCCGAACCTGATCCTAATCATCACACAGCCAACACCTTTATCCTGCATGCACCAAGACTTCTTATCTCCAATTTACTGTGAAGTGATTCAGAACTGTTCTCTGTGTCCCCCTCTAAAAGCTCCCTCACAGAAAGTTCCTACATGAGGTGGTTCTGAATACGCTGCCTGACGTCTGAGACGCTGTTTATGATAGTGTGGAGAAGATTTCCTTCCCGGTAAATTGGCAATGACTAATAACGTTAGCCATGGGTGACTGACTAGCACCTGTGAATCGGCACATTTTCAGCTAAATGTTTCCACTTCAGACAATTACTGAAACTTCAAAACAACAATCAAAATAGTATTTATTTCCACATAACAGTGTAAAGTAACATCACCTTCTCATGCAAGTGAGAGACGCTATAAAGACTGTGCTAAAGTGAAGCTGGTACTGGTATGGTGGTACAGTGTAGTGAAGTGCTGGTATGGTGGTACGGTGTAGTGAAGTGCTGGTATGGTGGTACAGTGTAGTGAAGTGCTGGTATGGTGGTACGGTGAAGTGCTGGTATGGTGGTACGGTGTCGTGAAGTGCTGGTATGGTGGTACGGTGTGGTGAAGTTCTACATGGAACCATATACCAAATAAATTCTCCATTAAACCAAATAACCATGGCACCATGCCTACAACTATCTAAGCACACAAATAAGCTTTACAGAACCACTGTTTTTTCTAAAGAACCTTTGAGGACCCATCTCTTCCAAGATTTCCATGATGGGAAAACTAGTCCAGGCTTTGATTTTCCATGTATCTGTTATTTTATGCTCGACATGCATCATATACACCGATTACAACATCGCGGTATTCCGGTACAGACGATACATCAGTCCGTCACACATTTAATACGGAGCTCAGACCGGCGAACCCTCAGCATCTGTTTGGAAGGAGATGCTGGTCCAGCCCAGCTCACCAAAGCCACCACAGCTAACGGTGGTCGAAGACGACGTGTTGTGTTTACTCCTCGTCACAGGCGCGAGCACGAGGCTAATAAACAAGCGATACAAAAACAGCAATAATAATGAGAACACAAAGCTGCACCTGTTCCGGCTCGAGCGGGCTCCTGTAGCGAATGCGGCACGAGAACAAAACGCCCAGCGCCACTGCAATGCACGCGCACGGGGCTGAAGTTCGGATCTCCCCGTTCCACCTTAAATGGAGCAGGCGCCAGAACGTAACTGCTGCTCCGTTTAAGGTGGAACGGGAAAATTCCAATCCGAAGTCAAACACGCAGACACTCCAGGCCCAAAGTCACTGCATTGAAATGAGAGCTTAAATCCAGCTACGCTCCTGTAATAATAGCATTAGTAATATCAATAATATTAATAATATTAGTATTAATAATCATAATAATCAGCTGTGCATCAGCACCATCACAAACCACCACAGCAGCAGCATCCACCTACCAGCCTCATGTAGCTGCAGCAGCTCCTCACCATCAGCAGATAAACAGTCCGGCCTGCCCCCCCACCATCATCATCACCACCACCACCACCACCACCTTCAGGTCCAGATCGGAGCGCGCGTGCTGCTTGCAATGCCCTTTCCGTGAAAGGATGCACACTGGGAATCTGTGATGTCACGAAGCTCGCGCCGGTCCGGCAGCAGCAGGAGAAGCGGTCCCCCTCGTTCATCACCAGCTCCAGCAGGAAGTGGACGAATCCAAACCTCCAACATTAAAGGGGACGTCCACCGGATTTTTCAGAATTCCAGTATCGTTCAGGTACCGGGTGGGTTTGGTGTGAGGTGGTAGAGGTGGTCTTTACAGTGGTGGTGATGGGAACCAGGGTTCTCCATGTCTAGAACACACATATAGACACTTTATTAACTATCTAAACCACCAGTGAACCTACACGTGTCTTCTGAGTGTATATGGAATGTTGATGATGGAAAATCTGGAAAACCTGGAAATACTAAGTTTCTTTGGGGGACTATTTTACCTCACAGCGCCCTGCAGCATGTATCCCTCCACCATGAATGGAGTTTAAGGCTGAAATCTTCTCCACACTATCATAAACAGCGTCTCAGACATCAGGCAGCGTATTCAGAACCACCTCATGTAGACTGCCAGCCCCAATCTGATTTTTGGGATATCCAGATTGTATCCAGATTGATTTTGAAAAGCCTGGGCAGCAGAAAAAACACATCAAATCCAAATTTAGCAAATACCAAATTTGGGTTGTGTCCAGACGGCAGGCAAATCAGATTTGGTTCTCGAACTGTCCGCACTCTTATTTGCAAGCGGTCCGATTGGATTTGTGTGTCCAGACATCAGGAGCCTGTCTGCATGGGTTGCTGTGGGAATGATGTAGGCCTCAGTAACTATGCAGTAAATCCCAGCGCTCTGGATCCGACATTGTCAGTGTCTGCTGCATTGTGAGGGATGCAAAAGACACCTTGAAATCCGAACTGAGCGTCCAGCCTGAGACATGTCTGTACATATCAGACTAAACTGCTGGACGAATAAATTGATGTATGTAAATGAGTTTGGTTAATGTAACATCACAAAAGCAGGTAATTTAAAGTGGGCCGGTTTAACAGCTCAGTTTGCGTATATGAATGACCCAGAATGTCGTTCGGCAGTGTTTACATGCTAACTACTAACTCTTTATTTGGGTTGGGTTTGTCCATGATATAGGCCCTTTAAACCATGACCTCAGAGCTCCACGGCAGCAGCACGGCGATGACGACATGGTTAAAAAGACATTTGGGTCAATCCGTGTTGGATAACCCGGAAGTCCTGGCACGGTGCACCGCAGATTTTAGGAGCGGCTGTGTAAGAACATGCTTAAGTGGTGTCCTTTAATCCTCAGTGATCTCATAACACTGGTCAAAAGAGCACTGGACATGCAGGATTCCGCAGTAATCCCAGCTGTGGTGGGAGCGATCACGGATCACTTCAATTTGGCAATATAAATGTAAAATGACCAGAACATCGTGGTGGGTTTCAGGATGAACCCCCAGCACAGAGAACGCCAGCACACGGCACATGGCGCACGGCGGAGCTCCTGAACATCAAAACAGACACAACATACAGCATGGAGTGATGGATCATCAACCAGCAGCGTCCACGACTATTACCTAATACCAACTAAACCAGTCAGTCGAGTCTCTAATGTGTGATGAACATCCCTTAAAGGGCCGGTACCATGAATTAGGGCTCCCCGAGTCCAAGAGTTGCAGGTGACACATAAACAACTACACCTGTAAACTAACCAGCAGCCCTTTAAACACACTTCTGTGATGTCACCAAAACTGAGACGTTTACTTATACCCACCCTATTCAGCTGTTTAGCCCCGCCCACATACTGACCGACACACTGACCGACACACTGACCGACAGACAGATAGGGCAATAGACAGACAGACAAACCAATAGATAGACTGAATGATGATAGACCAATAGACCAACAGACAGACAGACAGACAGATTGACAGACAGACAGACATACAGACAGACAGATAGATAGCTAGATTGACAGATATCCAGACAGACAGACAGCCAGCTAGGCAGACTGATTGACAGACAGATAGATAGACAGACAGATAGATAGACAGACAGATAGATAGACAGACAGACAGACAGACAGACAGATAGATAGATAGACAGACAGACAGGCAGACAGGCAGGCAGATAGATAGATTGACAGATAGATAGATTGACAGACAGACAGACAGATATCCAAACATGATGTTCTCCTCCTCCACCTGGCAGGAATGGAGCTCCATCAGAACTGAAGACTCCACCTCTCTGATCCGCACCATCATTTCATTTTAATATCTGCGTGTTTCACATCCAGACCTCGGAGCCCCCGCAGTGTATGCCCTGCAGACCCCCCACACCCACCAGGGGGTTCTGATATTTTTAAAAGTAATACTCATTAAAGAACGCTTCACACAGATACTAACGCTCCGACGGTCTGAAGCTGCTGAACGCTGTAAACACTGAGAAGATATTAATTTCTGAATATGTCTCACGTTTGTAGCTGGTCTGCAGCTCCGGAGACGAATGTTTAAATCAGCTCCGGTCTTCAGCTGTAGTTATGGGTTAATCGATGTGCTGCTCTCCCGCTGTGTCCCCGACCTAAATTACAGGAAACGACAATCCGCATTAATAAGTAATGTGTCTGATTGTGGATTTGGCTCCCTGCTGTCCAATATCACATCTTATTAATCACCGAGTATTAAAATCCACACTGCTTAGTAAACATGTTCCGAGACGGAGAACCACATTCAGAGCTTTAGGCCCTTTAGCTCAGTTCATGAGGGTTAAACTCCGAACACAGGGAACCCCCCGCACCTAGCAACCACCTGGAACACTGGGCAACCTGGCAACCCGCTAGCAACCATCAGAGTGGTCATGTGAGTCAGTCAGTCTTCTCTCGCTGCACGATAATTAGAACATCAACCCAACAGTGCTGAAGAGGTGAAGAAGCAGCAGCTGACGTTACACACACCTCACACAGCCGCTCGAACAGATACACAACAATGACCATGAAACCATCAGCTGCTCCACTTCAGGGCTTCCTGAGATCAGAAGGACGGGGACCAGGGGGACAAACATCAGCAGAATAGCGCCTCTCTGTGGTGGTAGCATGTAATGGACACTTACAGTGCAGACTGCTCTAAATATGGATTCCACCTGATCATAAAGGAAGGGTAAATACCAGTGTACAAATTCTACTCACCTTCTTACAGCACGTCTTCACAAGGGTCACATGACATGATTCCATTTATTCCTTCAAGTAACATTCATGTATCCATGTACAGCTTTGCATACGGTACACCACAACCCCGGGTCTCCACAGCAGGGGTCTCAGAATGTACACTGCCTTGGTCAGCACGTGAGCCGGGGTGGCACTGCCCCAGGTGTTTCCATCTCTGCCTCAGGGTGAGGCCCCGGGTGTGATGACTCCTCCTGGCCTTGTGTGGTCTACCTTTTTTTATGGGGCCAGTACAGAGCAAGTCTGTGCCTATGAACTACAACAGTCTATCGCTCCATCCGGCCTCAATACCCCACACAGAGGCCCTGCCAGGGTGCCTGTAGCTTGGGGCAGTGCTCCTTCCTGCAGCATGGACTTTACAGCACCCGCAATCCTGGCGGCAGCAGCTGGCCCTGGCTGCACAAGTCATATGCCCATTTCAGGAGGGTGCTGGGTTTACCCTGGTGGCTCATGGCAAGCTGGTGCACAGTGGTGTGGTGGAGCTCCTCAGCACACTATGCTCAGGTAATGCCGTTCTCCCTGCACCCTAGTCAACTCCCAAAGACCAGCTGGGACACCAGGACAGCCACAATGAACCACCTATAGGTTGGCAGATGTTTGGTCCCAATGATGGCAACCTGCGTAGTGAGCATTCCGTTAAAACACTCCACACGTCTGTCACAGCGGTGGGGCAGTGTGGTGTTGTCCCGGTATTCCAAACGCCCAGTCAGTTTCAAACCTCAGCCATGTTGGTCACTGTGGGGCACACCAAACCAGCAGAACCCAGCTGCACTCTGGTCCGGGACCGCATACGCCTCGGCCCATTTAGTGAAATAATCCATGACCATGAGCACGTAGCAGTCGGAAAGGAGTCCTGGACATTCACGGCTACTCCTTCCCTCAGGGCGCTGAAGGCCATTTTTCATTCAGGACCAGCCACCTGTTAAAGGACGAAGCAGAAGAACAATCAAGAGGCTGAATACACAGGTTCTGCAGGGCGGTCAGGGCCACAAACAGGCTCTTTCATTGGTCAGCTCAAACACTCCCAATCTTAGGAATGTAATGAGGGTCAGGCCGGTTTGCCCCCAGGTGGGTGAGACCGTGTAGGGGTACACTTCAACCCCCAACCACAGGTGTAAAAGAAACCCAAACACAGTTTAAAGCAGCTGGAATGGAGGCCTCCAGATCTCAACCTTCTCCAGTCACACTGCAGCCCAGCGTCTTAAAGCACTCACAGTTCAGTGTGTCTCTTTCCCCTTCTTCCCTTCCTGCTTTTCTTCCTCACACGTTCCTCACATCTCCTGAAGCACGCCGGTTAAATCCGATTCAGTCAGATGCATGCTCAGACAGTGAAGACCTCTGCAGCAGACATCACCTACATCAGTGGTCACCAACCTTGATCTACTTTCTGCAGATTACAGCTTCAGTCTTAACTGGCCTCACCTGATCCACCTAATTATTGCCCTCAGGACTCATTAAAGGAGCAATATGTACTTTTTTAGTTGAAAACATTAATTAACTTAAAATAACAACAGAATCTGAAGACTAACAGTTTTGACGGTAGATCTAAGATGCCTATGTATAGTGCTGCAGAGATGTCTGAAGTTAGCATGCTAACCAGCTAGCCCCGACTGATCCTGTCTGGTTCCTCAAGAGGCAAAAAATAAAGCAAGGGCTGAATAGTTGTTGCTTTCCACCATTTGACGACACAAAGGAAGACGTTTGAGGAGGGGGCACTGTGAATTTTGTGGTAATATGTTGCCTCCCATTGCTTGTATGCATTTGGTAGGTTGCGTCATTTTACAGATTGCTCCTTTAATTACCTAAATGAGTTGTGGTGCTGGTGGGTTGGAGGTTAAACCCACAGGAGAAAGGTTGGTGACCACTGGTCCACATTGCCACTAATGAGATCCCAGGTAAATGGGCTAACTGTATCTAAAGAGAAACTCCGACAACTCGGTTCTAGATAAAGTCAGAACGGTTCCCAGTGGTGGTGAAGGTAACCAGACGTCCCCCTTTAAAAGCTCCCTCACAGAAAGTTCCTACATGAGGTGGTTCTGAATCCGCTGCCTGATGTCTGAGACGCTGTTTATGATAGTGTGGAGAAGATTTCAGCCTTAAACTCCATTCATGGTGGAGGGATACATGCTGCAGGGTGCTGTGAGGTCAAATAGTCCCCCAAAGAAACTTATTATTTCCAGGTTTTCCAGATTACTGATACATTAGAAAAAGTGCTGAATTTGATCAGTGTCATGTGACCCTACACTAAAGAATTCCGCCCTGACAGACAGATCTGACCTCAGTATGAAGGCGTAATCGCTGTCCGGGCCAGTTGCTCATGAATTATGTATATTAGTGTCTAGGGAGCGATGGAGGGAGCAGGGCTGGACTATATAACTGTGGAGCCCACCTAAATCCCTGAAGCTCTCAGTCCGAGAGTGAATCCAGAACCTTCCACCAGAATGGATGACATCTATAAAGCAGCGGTGAGCCACCACCCTAATCTACATACACATCAAATATAATATACAGACAAATCACCCTGCATGTTCACCATACGGATTTAGTGTATGATGTAATGCATGGCAGTCAGAGAGCGGGTTTGGTGTGGGGTGTAAACAGAGTGATCGAGAGCGGGTTTGGTGTGAGGTGTAAACAGAGTGACTGAGAGCGGGTTTGGTGTGAGGTGTGAACAGAGTGACTGAGAGCGGGTTTGGTGTGAGGTGTGAACAGAGTGATTGAGAGCGGGTTTGGTGTGAGGTGTGAACAGAGTGACTGAGAGCGGGTTTGGTGTGAGGTGTGAACAGAGTGATTGAGAGCGGGTTTGGTGTGAGGTGGTTCAGATGTTCTGTACAGTGGTGGTGGTGATGGGAACCAGGGTTCTCCATGTCTAGAACACACATGTAGACACTTTCTAAACCACCAGTGAACCTACACGTGTCTTCTGAGTGTATATGGAATGTTGATGATGAAAATCTGGAAAACCTGGAAATACTAAGTTTCTTTGGGGGACTATTTGACCTCCCAGCGCCCTGCAGCATGTATCCCTCCACCATGAATGGAGTTTAAGGCTGAAATCTTCTCCACACTATCATAAACAGCGTCTCAGACATCAGGCAGCGTATTCAGAACCACCTCATGTAGGAACTTTCTGTGAGGGAGCTTTTAGAGGGGGACGTCTGGTTACCTTCACCACCACTGTTTTTACACTAAAGCACTCTGCATTACTTGGTTTCATCTTAATTGGTTAATTGTACAGGGAATTCCAATTATAATCAGTGAAGTCACCTTGCAGTGATTGGACCTGGAATTACGTGTTCAAGCACAAATAGCACTTTCTCCTCTTCTGCAGGTGGAGCAGCTCACCGAGGAGCAGAAAAGCGGTAGGACTGTGTAACTGCTTTGCTGTAATATGAGTTTGTGGAAATCCCAACAGAGAAACATCAGGAGGCGGCCTGGTTAACCATCAGCACCACTGTGGCTCCGCCCATACACAGATAGGATCTAGAGCTTGTGGGTGGATGATGAGGACAGTGGACCCCGATTTGTGCTGGGTGCACGTTTTTACCCAGCTGTAACTCCACATCTTGTCTGCTTACTCGTCTCACAGTTTTCAAGATATTGACACCATTCCGACTCGGGAATGGTGTTCTGTATACAGCTTTTTGATCCAGTGCACATAATAGACCTGACCATGTGTTTTTCTCCCCATTTAAATGAATGGGGTCCAATAGTTTGTGCACCCAGTATAAATCATGATGATGGACTTTCATTACAAACACCCCATTAATCATGCACAGTGTCGAAGCAGCCACCTAGCAACCACCTAGCAACCACCTGGGACACCATAGCAGCCACCTTCACCCATCATTTTAGCAAGCTTACGCTGCACAATCACCCCACACTTATCACCCCACACTTATCACCCGACACTCATCACCCCCACACTCATCACCCCCACACTCATCACCCCCACACTCATCACACTTCCTTCAGTAAATACACTTTTCTAGATATTACGTGAGGTTCTCCACACTGTAAAATTGGTCTATTAGAAAATAAAACCCTCTTGAACGTAGTCTATATTACGGCTGAACAAAATATTGAAATACTGAATACTGTAATATTGTTTTGTGACGCTGTATCAATACTCAGAAACACGGTATCGATTTTTAATCAACAGTTTGCAATCAAAGATTTGCAGCAGACAGTGGATCATTTAATGTTGCATATAAACCTCCGGCCACCAGATGGCAGTGTTCTTCACCATTAAACTCTTCCACTCCAACATAAACAAGTAGCGTAAGAGCGCACCGCTAACGTTAGCATTAGCAAACCTGCCTATGGTGGTGTGTTTTTTGTGCCAGTTTTCTAAAATTAGAATTTAAAAACTGTGATGTATCTCCTTCCTTACAGCGTCGCAATACCCCACACCCTACACGGAACCATAACTCCTCTATCGTGACGCGCGCTGTATCGCCTGGTTCTAATACACAGGCCTATAGTCAGTACCCCTAATATATGTTCAGGAATATTATTAAATTGATTATTTAAGGGGTTTTATTGTGTGTTATTGTTCCGTTGGCACACAGCTGTACTAATACGTGATCCGCCAATACGACGAGACCCTCAAATACTTACAAGTCAGATATGTATATGAATAAGTAGAAGAACCTTCTGATGCTCTTACGGTGGTCTCACAGTGAGCTGTATTAGATACATGGACTATAATTACGGTTTCACTTCATTAGACATCATTTTCCAGAGCAGATAGACGGGGACTCAGGATGGCATTCCCGTTCGGATCAGCACCTGATAATATCTAGTCCATCTGCATGTCTGACCGCAGCCTGACCTGGTGAGCCCCTGCATATGACTCTGTTTGTCCGTCACTGCTGAACACGGCAGCAGATTAACCTCTACAATCAACACGCGAGGGTTGCGTACTGGATCAGAACCAGCGGCTGGGTGTATTTTTATCCCCCGACTGGAGGAGATAAACAGCACTGTGTAATGGTTTTACAGGACATGAGACTTTAAACAGACCACTGCACACACAAGTCCAACCCACCCTGGACCCTCTGACACAAACACCCAGTGGAGTACCTGACCACTACAGGCTAATACATACGACCAAGCTAGTGCTAGGCTAACTCTTACCACAGCTCCTAAACAAAATGGAGGCTGTAATGTTGATTCTGGGCTAGAGATTCATTTTAACCCTCTCAGCCACAGAAATGGAGCCCCACCGTATCTCGATAGCCTTTAGCTTTTAGCTTGTTGTTCTGCTCTGAAAACACAAACAGACAACTGGAGTAAAGTGTGGTTCTAACAGTAGCTAACGGTAGCTAACAGTAGGTTAACGGTAGGCTAACGGTAGGTTAACGGTAGCTAACGGTAGGCTAACAGTAGGCTAACGGTAGGTTAACGGTAGCTAACGGTAGGCTAACAGTAGGCTAACAGTAGGCTAACGGTAGGCTAACAGTAGCTAACGGTAGGCTAACAATAGGCTAACGGTAGGCTAACAGTAAGCTAACGGTAGCTACCTGCCTACATCCTCACTCACTTGCACCCCCTACAGCCTCAAGCCACACTGTTGCTGTGAGAACAGATCTGATTATGTGGTGTTAAACGCTGTATGACTTTCTGCCAGAGGCGTGTAGAGTAGCCTGAATCAGTACTCCAGTTAAAGTACCTTCATATAAAACTACCTGAGTAAAAGTACAAAAGTATCAGGTTAATACGACTAAAGCTGCGAAGTCAGACATGTGACCAATCACAGAGCAGCGCAGACGTTATAACGACAGAGCAACATGAAATGAAATACAAAAACAGGTAGACTGAGGTGCTAGCATGGAACTGCTGAACCGATGAAGGTGGAACGGGAAAATTCTAACATTCCAGTGATCTGGATTAACATCATCTACTGCTGCCTTTAGCCCTGACGGAATCAGTGACGTGCTCAGGAAAGCCTGTTGGGACATTTGATCACGATAACTATGAAATATGGTTCTATTGCCCACCTGCGACTCTAGAACGAGCTTGACCCCAGCAGCTAACGCAGTGCAGAGAGCGTCCCGGTCCAGTATCTGCACAGCTTCGGCTCAGCCACAGCACACAGAGCAGCATGTTTACATGTGGGAATGATGTGGGAATGATGTGGGAATGATGTGGTGACTGGTTCTGGAAACTGGTATGAATTCACAAACTGCAGATTCCTGAGGGGTCTGGAACGTGGTCCTCTAGTCTTGAAGCTGTACAGTCCCACTGTCAGAGGACCGTCCACATGTTCACCAGATGTTCGGTTACTCTGCAGATCTAGTGTGTGTGTCGGTCTCGGCCCGGGAGTGACCTCGGCTCTCCTCCGTGTCCTGCAGAGTTCAGAGCTGCGTTCGAGGTCTTCGTGCAGGACGCTGAGGACGGCTGTATCAGCACTAAGGAGCTGGGTAAAGTGATGAGGATGCTGGGCCAGAACCCCACACCAGAGGAGCTGCAGGAGATGATCGACGAAGTCGACGAGGACGGTAAATATCAGCTCCACCCACTGCTGACTCCACCCGCATACTCTCCACAGACAAGCTCTGACCAACACAACCATAAACCCACCAGCACCGGGCTGTGGAGCTGTGTTCTCTGGAGTGATGGAGCTCCATCCACCCAACATCAGTAATACACAATCAAATCCTCACAGCAATGTTCACCATCAGTACCTGACCTCACTAACACTCAATCAAATCCTCACAGCAATGTTCACCATTAGTACCTGACCTCACTGATACACAATCAAATCCTCACAGCAACGTTCAACATCCGTACCTGATCTCACTAATACTCAATCAAATCCTCACAGCAATGTTCCAACATCAGTACCTGACCTCACTAACACTCAATCAAATCCTCACAGCAATGTTCACCATCAGTACCTGACCTCACTGACACTCAATCAAATCCTCACAGCAATGTTCAACATCGGTACCTGACCTCACTAACACTCAATCAAATCCTCACAGCAATGTTCAACATCAGTACCTGACCTCACTGACACTCAATCAAATCCTCACAGCAACGTTCAACATCGGTACCTGACCTCACTACCACTCAATCAAATCCTCACAGCAATGTTCCATCAGTACCTGACCTCACTAATACTCAATCAAATCCTCACAGCAATGTTCAGCATCTAGTGTAAAGCAGAGGCTGTTACTCTCCTGTACGAAATGCTGGGTCTGCAGTGGTTTGGACGCGGCGCTGTGTGACCTGTACGCAGGTAGCGGCACGGTGGACTTTGACGAGTTCCTGGTGATGATGGTCAGGTGTATGAAGGACGACAGTAAGGCCAAGTCCGAGGAGGAGCTCGCTGACCTCTTCAGGATGTTCGACGAGTGAGTCCCACCTTAGAGAGAACCAGCAGAGTGGGCTCTGACCGGACGGAGACGTCCACCTAACTCGGAATTCTGCCCTCAGAAACAGAGACGGCTACATCGACATGGAGGAGCTGCGGCTCATGCTGACGTCCACCGGGGAGGCCATCACCGAGGACGACGTGGGGGAACTGATGAAGGACGGGGACAAGAACAGCGATGGGAAGATCGACTATGACGGTAATCACTCCTCAGGTCTGAGCCAATCAGATATGAATACAATCAATCAATCAATCAATCAGATATGAATACAATCAATCAATCAATCAGATATGAATACAGTCAATCAATCAGATATGAATACAATCAGTCAGATATGAATATAATCAATCAATCAATCAGGTATGAATATAATCAATCAATCAGTCAGATAGGAATATAATCAATCGATCAGATATGAATATAATCAATCGATCAGATATGAATACAATCAGTCAGATATGAATATTTATAATCATCAATGAGCAGACCTGCCGCTGAACGAACATCACAGCCACCATTACACCATTACCGTCCACTCTCATAGGGTTCTGCCAACAGGACCGACGCCGTAGAACAGGAGCGTTCTGGGTTCCTTCTGGCTCACGGCTCCACTGACACCTAGAAAACAGCACCATCAAGAGAACCACTTTTAGTTCTATAAAGAACCACATTTGCTCTGTTCCTAGAACCTTTCCATAATGTGGAGGTTCTCTAAACGTTTTCTCTAAAAGCTGCTGTTTTTACACAAGAAAACGGCCTGTATTAAGATAACTGCCTCAGAGGAACCACACTTGGTTCTCTAAAGAACCCTATGATGGAAGGTGCTCTAAAGAAGCAATTATGTAAATGAGACACATTACATGATGTAAAGATTCTAATGATAAAATTCCACATAAAATTCAGCAATCTTCCTAGAACCTCTGCATCATGTGGAGGTTCTCTAACTGTTCAACAGGCTCTTTGCACTCACACATCTCACTCCAAAAACCATCCACTGATAGGTTCTTTAGGGAACCAAAAGTGTGCAAAGGATCCACATTTACCTGTAAGAGCCCTAAAGAACCTTGCAACGGATGGTTCTCCAAAGAAATTGTAAATTGTCTGTGCATTTTTAAAAATTCAAGAACCTCCACCTCCTATGTAGGTTCTAGACCAATTAAATGTTTTCTCTAGAAGCCAAGAACCATTAAGGATCCATTTTATTAAAGAACCGTATTGTGTTCTATGACGTGCTAACGATGTCCAATTATCCGTTTTTCCGTTTCAGAGTTCCTGGAATTCATGAAGGGAGTGGAGTAAAGCACGGGAATGGCCCGTACTGGGAAAACCGCTCCGAACCGTGTTTTTACCTGTGTGTTTGGTTTGAGATGTTCCTGGTTTATCCTCACTGCTGATGTTCTACACCATGTTCTTCATGTGTGGCGGTTTGGGTTCCACTGCTCTTACATAATAAAGGCCTTCAGTTTAGGACGTATGGTGGTTCTCTGATGTCCAGAGATGACCAGTAGCTACTTGTGTTTACTCAGTTGAAAGGTTCTTTAGTAAACTTTGGCAGATTTGCTAATTTCTGGAAAAGTTGGGACATTTTGGGAAACACAGAAACAGAATTTTTTTATTTTTTTAAATTCTCTTAAACCTTCATTTAAATAACGAACAGGGAAAAAAAAATATATATATATAACCCCAGAGTTACATCGACATTCCTTTAATTCCACTGTAGAATGGTTTGGGAACTGAGGATACGGATTGTTATGTAAGTGGAGTTTTTATATTCCTACTCGATGCAAGACTCCAGCTGCTCCACAGTGATGACAGTTTTCCAAAGTATTCCTGAGCCCACAAAAGCTCGAAAAAAGGGCTTGAAGGTCGCACATCTTCAGTAGCGGTTTTCAGTCTTGCCCTACATGCACGGAGATTTCTCCGGATTCCCGGAATCTTTCCACAGTATTATGTACAGTAGATCTGAAAGTCCGGAATTCTTGGCACTCTTACACTGAGAATGTCCTGTTAGAACCGTTTCACCAGGTTTGGCCTCACGTGTTGAGCCATGACCATCTCTGCTCGTAAAGACAGATCCGTTATATCGTTATAATCCCTCACCTGCTTATTCTGGAATATTTAAAAAATGCTTGATCTTCAAATTTTATACATTTTTCTCTTATTTTGTGTCTATCCCATTTTTCCCCCAGTGTGTGGAATAAAAAAAATATCCCAACTTTTCCAGGAAAGGAGTTTGTATTAAAAATGAGTTTTATTTTTACTGCCGTATATTAGTGAGTAAGCTCCCTCAGTTCCATAGTCCGCACCACAATTCACTCCCAACTCTCCAGTCGTTTAATTTCCAAAAGGAGAAGAATGATCTTCAGAGGCTTCTTATTCTACACCCATCATCAGAACAGCTGATCCCAGAAGGAGGTGTGGGATTGCAGGTGTGTTGGGAAGGAAGATAAAGGTCACCAGGATCAATAACTGATGATAAATTTAGACTGATATGATCAATATTTATTGAGCTACACATACAGAAGTCTGTCTCTCAGTATGGCGTCGGGCCGCCGTGTTTGCTAACCCAACACGCCAGACGTCTCGGCACGGAGCTGTAGAGGTTCCTAATGGTGTCCTGTGATAATCCATCCCATGCAGCTTGAACATCCTCACACAGTTCCTGCAGATGGTGCGGTAGGGGTGGAGGTGGAGTGACACCAGGCCTTCTAGACGTGTGACACGTGACAACAAACCGTTCATCTTGGTGCTGACCACGGAGCCTCCACACACGGATTCGTTGGTCGTCTCCACCAAGACAAAAGCGGGACTCGTCACTGAAGATGACCCGCTGCCATTCTGAGTCACTCCATGACAGTCTGGTACGACACCATTGCAGTCTTTGGTGACGGTGACGTGGTGTTAGGGACAGACGTTGTAGCGGTCTGCGTGGTGAGACTGCGGGTGCTCGGTTCCTCTGTCCACCTCCTGCTGTGATTATCCCACTTCTGTAGAATGAGTTCAGGACGCTCTGCTCTACAGGATCTCCGTTTTGGTACCACAGGGTCTAAGTACTGTATGGACTGAGGGAGACCAGCTTTAGCTCCGGCAGTCAGCGGTCAGGCTTAGTGTTAGAGCCCACTGGAGGCCGGCTGAACTCCCCCCGCAGAGAGAGCCATCGGGATTAGTGCAGTTGTCGAACAGGCTGCAGCTATTCCTAGACCAGGTGATGACAGGAAAGGTTCTAACAGCATAGGAATGCAGGAACGTTCCCCGGCGGCCCTGGAGGCCATGTGACAATTCAACCCTTCCACAAAAGGTCACAGAGGGGTCACAGCAACATACAATCACCTCCACGGGTTAATAAGAGCAGGTGGAGAGACACCATGGCTGATTGTAGAAGGCCAGATGTTCTTTACAGGGGTGGTGATGGGAACCAGGGCTCTCCATGTCTAGAACACACATATAGACATTTTATTGACTATCTAAACCACCAGCAAACCTACACGTGTCTTCTGAGTGTATATGGAAAGTTGATGATGGAAAACCTGGAAATACTAAGTTTCTTTGGGGGACTATTTGACCTCACAGCGCCCTGCAGCATGTATCCCTCCACCATGAATGGAGTTGAAGGCTGAAATCTTCTCCACACTATCATAAACAGCGTCTCAGACATCAGGCAGCGTATTCAGAACCACCTCATGTAGGAACTTTCTGTGAGGGAGCTTTTAGAGGGGGCCGTCTGGTTACCTTCACCACCACTGTGAATGATTCCAGGGCATTTTACACCGAACCCACTCTGACATGTGAAACATCTGTACGGCCGAGAGGCTCAGACGAATAAACACTCCAACACGTTTCCAACACTTTCTACCAGCCACAGTATGAACCCTAAAACTCCCACTTCAGTCCGTCAGTCACAGGGCACCATGGGAGTCATAGGCTTCTGGATATCCAGTACAATGAGTCGCGTTTCACTGTTACTTACCTGTGTCACCTGATACACCTCACAAACCTGCAACACAGAGTACACACAGCCAAACTCACAGCACAGATCAAACCGCCGCACCACACTTACCCAACAGACATGACCGCCGTTACTCACTTCATCAGAGAACACGAAGAACCTCACTTACCTTAGCAACACGGAGACTCCAACTGACCACTGACCACTCAGACGGCGCCCAAGACCTCACCTGAGCAGGTGCATCCCACTCACTGGTCCTTAACTTCAGACCAAGTTCATATTTACATTAATACCTTGTGGGCCTCTTCAGGCCCAATTAAGGAAACAGAGAGTCAGACGAGAGCTCTCAGGGTTCTGTAGGCTGAGGATTTCTGGGAACCAAATGTCCACTTTCAATTCACCCAATATAATTAATGAAGCACATATTTAATCTAATTCAGTATTACAGGACCAGTCTCCAGGTACTAACTAGAACCAAAAGGGTTCCTTTCTTTCAACAGCCTGAGAGAAACGATCAGTAGGCAGATCCAGCTGAGCAAGCTCCCTCACTGGTCAGGACCTCAGCAGCAGGACCGAAGGTCTTACACCGTACATTAACTACCAACATCAGGAGGAGACAGAAGAACCAACTAAAATACGGAAAACTGCAGTTCTAGGTCTTCCTGACGTTCTAGATCCATTACTGAAGGAATTTGAATAGTGTGTACATATTTGATCAACACAAAGTATATATATACATAAACATACACACACACACACACGCACACACCATTCACGTGTGCAACAAACCTAGTTTACTTTATCAGAAATGTTTCACTGTAATCAGTAATAAACACATTTTATATATATATATATATATTTTGTGTGTATATATTTATATATATATATAAAATGTTATATGACCATATAAAACATGAGCCTGTGCTAAAGGCATGACGCTCATACCACCTCACAAGGAACTGCAGCTGGCCTAGGAGATCTACTCTAGGAGCCCAGTTACAGGACCACAGTAAACACCAGTACAGACGGAGCTGATGATCAGCCGGTGAAGTCGCCCTCGTTTCACACCCGGTAGAAGAAAGAAGGTCTAAAAGTGGAGGACACCGAATAACGTGTACAATCAGAAGACCTGAGTACAATGACGGCAAACGAGAGATTCCAATTAACAAAGCATGGCTTTATTCTGATGGTACAAAGTCCTTTCACAACGCCTGTACATCGCCGGTTCTCCTGCAGCCCTCCTGCTTATTTGGGCGCCTCCTTCTTGGCGATGGTCTTCAACCCCTTCTTGTTGTGTTTCTTGGCGAAGCGCATGTTCCTCAGGAACTTGGGATCAACCTGCAAGGAAAACCAGAAATAGAGTTAACATTCCGTACTTACTCGGATTCATCCTGGAACAACCACCCGTCAGGGTCAGCGACAGGCAGGGGAAGGGCAGTCTGTCGCCATCTGCTGGCTGCACTCAGTACACCCTGCATCTCGCTCGCTGAGCCCTTTTCAGGCAGATGAGTGGAGGACCATCATTTTGTCAGGCCCCATGAAGACATCACAGAGGTGTACACACCACACCACACCGAGTATCGATACGGACAGGTTATACTAATCTGCACATTAAAATAATTCTAGTTAATAAAAATAAATAAATAAAAATGCAGGTTTCTTAAACCTTCTCTTCCACCACCCATGTAGGACGTATCCAACACACCACTGCAGTCAGCATCTGTTCAGGGTCCTCAATGTCAGTGTCTAATCCTAATCTAATCCATTTCACTTAATCCCTCACGTACATGCGTCCTATACACCCAAGTAAACGTTGTGTGGGGGTCACTGATCTACCTGCTCCAGCACACGTGGTTCAGCTGAGTACGACGCCACTGTGGAATGTGGAATCACACCGTATCTGAACAGATGGGGGTTAAATGGGTGCAGTGAGCTAATGGACCTGAAGGCCTTCAGCTGCAACACTGATGAACGTCAGTTCTAACCAGGTCAACAGAGCAGGTACAGCCAGGAACTGGTCGTTCACTGGAGAGCTCAGTTACAGTCACAACACCTTCAGTCATCCGCTACAGACACCACAAAACAGTCCGTCAGAATTCTTCTACCGTATTGGCTTCACAAATATACCAGACCAATCAGAGATCCAGGAGGTGGAGCCAACGATCAGAATCTACATGTTCAGCAGAGTAAGTGAGTAAGCAGCCTGTCAGCACAGCTGAGGGTTCAACACTTCACTTCCTGTTTATTTACACAGACTGATTAAAATTCCACTTGTGTCCTCGTGTTCCATGGAGGTCATCACAGCCGGAGCACCTCAAACAAACCGTCGCCTTAACACAGGGTCACTGGTGCTGCACGTGTTCCTGAAACGGAACCTTCAGTCAGGAACTCGTCTCTGCTCTACCACCAACACGCGACCCGAGGGGACACTACAGGTCTTTTACCGGGTTTAGGCCCGATTCCCAGTCTTTACATTTTGGGGCTCTCAGGAGCAAATCAATTCGATTACCAACCAGATTCAGAACCGAATCAACCTTGAATGGATCCAACAGTCTAAGAAAAGTACAGCAAGTAAAAGAAAACCAGCGCAGGAACACCGGTGCAGTTCAGGGCGTAACTGAATGCATGAATAACCAACAGGGGGCCGGTGACACCACAACGCTCACAGACGCTCACTAGGGATGCACCGATTTGATGTTCATTAAGTTAGCTGGATCGGACATCGGATAATTAGGTCGATCCCCACTCTGATCCGTTTGGGATGTGTGCTATGCCATCAGTAGCATGTTTGCGCGGTGCCTGTAGATGAACTGTCGCACCTCAGCGAGGCTGGAACTGTCTCGGTCACTGTGATCACAGACCAGCGGCTACGAGGTGAACTAGCAGCGCCCCAGCAGAGTGGACTCAAACACTTACAAACCGGGAACAAACAAAGACTGCCGGGAGGAAAAACCGGCTTAACGGACCGAACCAAAACCATTTCCTCAAACGAAAAGGAACCTCACGATGAAGCCCTCCTACCATCCGACCCCTGGTGCCTACGTCGCTCCAACATGGTGAAGTATACGGTTTATTCATTCAAAAATGGTATCGGGTCGATATCGGGTATCCGCAAAGTTTATGTATCGGTGCTGGTATCGGAACTGGAAAAGCTGGACCGGTGCAACCCTAGTTTACACAACATCACGGTACTCATCTGGTAAAGTTTGGAAAATCGGCATTATGAGTCCACTGACCTTCCACATACACCCAATACGGGCCAAATACACACCACTGCTTTGGTTCTTCTTGAAACGGAACATGAAGCCTGGTCAGTGTTGTTCTCAAGGCTGACGACGTCCAAGTAGCACAACAACTGCTCTCTGGATGACCCGGTCCTGTCACTGTGGCTCCCAGTAATGGAACTTTATCAATATCATATTTATTGATCGTCTAATATCTCATCTCTCTATAGCGCAATTATAGATCTGCTGCTGTTAACGTCCTGTACACACGCATTTATGTATACAGACGCAGCTCATTATAGACAAGCACATTAATAATAATAATAATAATAATAATAATAATAATAATAATCTCTTAATATGTTTATTAGTGTAATATCCACCAAGGCTGCTCCTGCACATGTCTAGTACATACTTCACATGTATGTATATGTGCTCTTCACTGTTAACACCTGTGGTTCTAGCTCTCCTGTAACTCCTGCTGTTTATTCTGATGTATGTACATACTGTTCTAGTACTCTGCTCACTGTTACCGTGTGGTTCTAGCTCCTCTGTAACTCAGTCTATATACTCCAGTAATGTATGTCTTCTGTGGAACACGCATGGTACTGTGACACTGCAGTTTCCTTCAGGATCTATAAACGTTCTTCTCTCTCAACCGTGAGAGAACTTATCGTCATACCACACACTCCTAAAACTACCCTCCAAGAACCTCGATCAAATATGATCTGCGGCTTCTTCGTCAGTGAACGCAGCATCACGACTGTTCATCTGCACCTCCTCATAACGGGCGGGAGGTGCGTGTTCGCTGTGGTGCAGCAGCGGTTTGAGTAGGTCAGTGTGTGATCCCATTACTTCAGCTGAGTGAGAACCCAGTCATACACCTAGACGTCCAGCCTGTCAGGACTCTGAGTCATTATCAGTAAGCAAGGCTTCAGGCAGTCTCTCAACAGTTCATCAGGGCGGCTCACACTCAGCAGCACGCAGGGGAAACGTCAGCCGTCTCGCTCTGTACCCCTCAGACGGTGCTCCAGTTTGAATGCAGCTGCAAAACCGGCAGATCACTACTGCAAGGTTCCGCTGTGTGCGGTAAACACTCGTACACGTTCATCAGGACGTTCTGCAGGGTGCGGTTAAATCACTACGATCAGAGACGTATATAAGTATTCTTAAACTGCCTTACCGCCGACTTCACACCCGGCTTAACTTCACCGGCACCTAACGGGAGATGCTTTATGTAGCGTAACCCATTTAATATAGGAGCACCAGGTAAACAGGTGTGAGGCTACACATCTCACCAGAATGAAGCTCTAAAATGAGAACTGCACTTCTTAACCAGGTTAAAGACCTGTGCACCAAGTGCTGGGACTCCTAACCAACAAAGCCAGATCGCTCAACACGCAGCCAATGAACTATGGGGTCCATATGGTGCAGCAAACCCACAGAACTCTACAGAGACACACGTAAACAAAGCAAAGCCCACTACGGAAAGGCTGAGGACGCTTCACAGGCTGTTCTGAAACACAGCCATCAGACACATGAGCAGTGTGATCCACTCACCCCCTTCAGAGACTCGTAACGCTGGGACCGGGGCTTCTTGATGCCATTTCTGTGCCACTTGCGGGCTGCAGGAGTAAACAGAGAGAAGTCAGATCATCCAGCAGAGCTACACAAACTAACGATCATTCATCCAGCAGAGCTACACAGGCTAGTGTTCGGTTGCAGCCGCAGAGTCCAGTACTCACACTGGTTGTGTGTGGTGTGGTTCTTAGACTTCGCCATTTTCAATCACGTCTGTTAAAACAAGAAGTTCACAGTCAGGGTCCATCAGCATCTGGATCAGTAACACAGCAGACTCTCTGATCGTGTATATAAACGTTACTCTAATTTTCCGTTCCACCTTAAACTCAGGTGCTAGAGTGCTGCACCGTTTAAGGTGGAACGGACCATTCGAGTAACAGGCAGTTCTAAACTTACACACATTAATATACTACACAGGTCTCATATATGCAGCACATTTATACCACTTCACAGCAAAAACCGACCAAATAAACAGAAGTTATATCCACATCTACAGCAGAACCGGCTGGGGCTGCATGAGAGCTAACATCCCCGGCTACATGCTAACGGTATAAAAATACAGAATTACATAAAACACGGTAATTTCCTGAAATGTACGCTCGGCAGATGTTATTTCACACCTCGG
Organism: Semaprochilodus insignis; assembly: GCA_034552555.1. Lineage (NCBI taxonomy): Eukaryota > Metazoa > Chordata > Actinopteri > Characiformes > Prochilodontidae > Semaprochilodus > Semaprochilodus insignis. The sequence goes on from CM067494.1 coordinate 359,264, forward strand.
GTTAATAATACTCGGTATATGTGTCACACAGATGGAGGATTAAAGCCGATTTTAATAAAGTAAACCGCGGAGTTTCTGTACCTGCTATACGGACAGCACGACAACCGGAAGAGAGAAAGCTCGCAGGGGATTGTGGGAAATAAAAGCCACTGGAAGAAAAGAAAATGGCGGCCGAAAAAGTTTTATGTATTTATTTACTTTCTTTATTTACAGAAAAAATGGGGAAAATGTTAAAAATAAAACTGTTCGTTAATATAGTGTAAACGGCAGCTGCTGTTCATATTTACATATCATTAAAAAACAAAAGGCTAACAGATTTAGAGTACTTATAAATATGTAACTAAATATACATATAAACATTTATTTCTTATTCCTAATACTACAGTACCCCATATGGAAACCTGTTGTATGGCAGTATATGGGTTTTAAATACATGACACGGATTTCCCTATTAGCGTATATGGATCTACACTCACTGTCCACTCTATCAGCTCCACTGACCATATAGGACACTCTGTAGTTGTACAGGTCCAGACTGTAGTCCATCTGTTTCTCTGTGTACTGTATTACCCTGTTCTTCAATGGTCAGGACCCCCACAGGACCACCACAGAGCAGGTACTATGTGGGTGGTGGATCATTCTCAGCACTGCAGTGACACTGACGTGGTGGTGGTGTGTTGGTGTGTGTGGTGCTGGTGTGAGTGGATCAGACACAGCAGTGCTGCTGGAGTGTTTAGACACTGTGTCCACTCACTGTCCACTCTATTAGACACTCCTACCTTGCTGCTCCACCTTGTAGATGTACAGTCAGAGACGATAACTCATCTGCTGCTGCACAGTGCAGTGTTGGTCATCCTCTAGTCCTTCATCAGTGGTCACAGGACGCTGCCCGCAGGACGCCGCCCCACAGGACGCTGCCCCAAAGGACGCCACCCACAGGAGACCATCCACAGGACACTGCCCACTGGACGCTGCCCACAGGACACTGCCCACAGGACGCTGCCCAAAGGACGCTGCCCACAGGAGACCATCCACAGGACACTGCCCACTGGACGCTGCCCACTGGACGCTGCCCACAGGACACTGTTGGCTGGATAGTTTTGGTTGGTGGTTCTCAGTCCAGCAGAGACACTGAGGTATGTCACTGAGGTATTGTGGTCCACTCACACCAGAGTATCTAAACCTGAAATAATCACAGCCTGAGCATCCACGGCTTCTTCCCTCACTCGAGCGTCTTAGACAACATAGCAGTACTGTAAGAACCTAGTAGTTGTTAGGGAGCCCCCTGGTGGTCACCGTGCTCTAAGCAGATGCTTATGACACTTGTTAGGTAGACACAGCTCCTAATATTGACTGCCATATTTGGTTCCAGGAATACAGGGATGTTGCAGGCAATGTAAATAGCTGATTCCAGGGCCAAACGTTCCCGCGGACCCCCAAAACAAACGACAATCACAGAACCTGTAAACCTCACAGTCACTTCCTTCTTTATTTAGACACCACTGAGGGTTAAAAAGGGTCTGAGCCTCTACTGAGCCCCCTGAGGTTCTGTCTTTCCAGCATGCAGTGGTTCTGTGTTCCTTGTTGTTTAAATTGAGTCCAAACACACATTGAGTGCCAAAATCACATTCAGCTGTTTTCACCCTAACCCTAACAACAGTCGGAAAACAGGCTAGGAGCTTCTGTTGTAGACGGTCCATTATCACTGGACGTCCACTCACATCCTGCCCGCAGAGTCAGCACTGATTCTGTGTACTCGTCACGTGACTGGTCTACACCGGACGTCCCTGTTCACAGCGTAATAAGCAGTGTGGGAAGTATCCCCTGGTATTTGGAGGGTTCCGTGTTGGCTGGCTACTTAAGTGCCGGCTAGCTGCTCGCCATAGTGGTGCTGATGGTTGAGTGGCAACAACACGTTTGGTTTACCATTCCTCCTTCTGGGAATGCTGTCTTCTAGTTTGGAAATTGGGCACGCTTGCACACTGTGAAGTCTTTTACAGGTGTCCTGGTCATGGTTACTCCCGCTGTGCTGTTAGGGACCAACTCGGGGGGGGGAGCATACAGTCTTTGGGAGAAACCAGTTTGCTACAGCGCCACCCTGAGGCAGACCAGTGCTGCATCTCTAATATCAAAGACAGGCTCACCAGTTGTGGGTGAAGCTCAGTGCTCAGTGTTAAATACGGATACGGATGGAGCCTTTGGTTTCCGTAAGTGTGCATGTTTGCTGAAGGCTTCTGGGTATGGATGAAACGGAGCAGTACCACCGGAAACGTTATCCGTCACTGGAGTTCTACGTGAAAATCATTCTCCACCCTTACGCCGTAACGTATCCTCACAGACCACCGTCATCCACAGCGCCGCCTCCTTCATCTGTTTCGTGGTAGCTACATTACTACACCCCTCCTCCACCGTCACCATGTTTACTGGAGTCGGAAACGTTCGACTCTGTGCTGCCCTCTAGTGGACGTACTGCCGATGTAAAGGACGTGCGGAAGGATGTGGGGAGTGACGGTTACAGCTTGTCCAAGCATTGTGAAGAGTAAAGTGAGTCTGGAGAAGATGAACTGCTGTGTCAGCATCATGTCCAGTCTGAACAGGCCTCAGTTCCGCCCTGGGAACAGCAGCGTCACTCATTCAGGATCAGACCGTCTGATGCAGCGCTCCGGCTAATTAATCCTCGTGCTATGAGCCAGAATTCCACGAGAGGAGGTACATGTTTCTTCCTCCGGAGGCTTTCCCCTCCGTCTCCTCCCCTTCTCTGAATGGTGCTGTTTCAGTCACACATGGCGTGGCGGACTCAACACCTATACGGACTGGGCATATGACAGTGTTAGTCATTCCTGGGAGCCGGCCGGAGACACACCTCGTTAACGTTTGTGCTTCATTTGTGACGTGTGTTGGGGCAATTCCACCCGGGATTAGCAAAGCTGGAAAACACTGAAGCACCGAGCGCCAGGAGTCTGATTACAGTATATACTGAGTGTTAGTGAGGTCAGGTACTGATGCTGAACATTGCTGTGAGGAGTTGATTGAGCATTAGTGAGGTCAGGTACTGATGCTGAACATTGCTGTGAGGAGTTGATTGAGCATTAGTGAGTTCAGGTACTGATGCTAAACATTGCTGTGAAGATTTGATTGAGTATTAGTAAGGTCAGGTACTGATGAACATTGTTGTGAGGATTTGATTGAGTATTAGTAATGTCAGGTACCGATGCTGGAACATTGCTGTGAGGATTTGATTGAGCATTAGTGAGTTCAGGTATTGATGCTGAACATTGCTGTGAGGATTTGATTGAGTATTAGAGAGATCAGGTGCTGATGTTGGAACATTGCTGTGAGGATTTGATTGAGCATTAGTGAGTTCAGGTATTGATGCTGAACATTGCTGTGAGGATTTGATTGAGTATTAGTGAGGTCAGGTACTGATGGACATTGTTGTGAAGATTTGACTGAGTATTAGTAATGTCAGATACTGATGTTGGAACATTGCTGTGAGGATTTGATTGAGTATAAGTGAGGTCAGGTACTGTACTTCTGTCTGACAGGCAGCTTAGCGGTGTAAAGGCCTGGCGTCAGGCGGACTGCGGCGGTGCGACTGTACGTCCCGGTGTTGGCCGTCGTACAGGAGCTTCTTTATAAGAGCAGCTTTTCTGAGAAACCGCGTCTCCCGCCGCGCAGCTACACTCATTTTGCTCAGATGAGCTCCGATGATTTCCTGTGATAGGACCACGAACAGGCCTCAGCTCGTGTGCAGATGGCTTAGAGATGGCTTTTCTGCTCGGAGGAGGAAACCACCGAGCGCGATAACAGCCCTTCCTCATCAGCCTTATCAATATCGGAATTTGATAAAGAGCTGTATTTGGCAACTTCACTTCCGAAAGTGGTTTTAGGGGATCAGATCGGCCTTTCTAGGTAAGAGAGGCTGCTCAGTAAACAAGAACTGAATGTTGTTGTTGTTAGAAAAGGCCGGGTTCTCCTTTAGAGAAGTGGGAAGCAGGTTTAGATGGTCAGCCTGGAAAGTTCTACAGAAGACGGGTCACCGTTTATGAAGCAGAGCACAAACAGCGTAATGAACCGGACGGTGAATTCTGAGAAAGAGGAAGCTTGGCAAGAAGAGTTTCCGGTTAATAGGCCGAGCATGTAGCCTGCAGACCGGAGGGTTCTAATAATCTAATATCTAGGCAACTGTAGTGAGCAGGAATGGGAAGGGAATGTCCTGTAACTAAGTCATTCCGGGCTTTTAGTTCCGGCCATGAATGTCAAAACTCAACGAACGAGAGAAGCAACCCACATGCTAATTTAGTTTCCTGTAGTATTGTATGTTGGCGCTAAGCTAACAGCTGTTCACATGGTCATATTTACAGTCAGTATCTAGAACCTTCAGAAGGACGTTTGTTAATGAAATTGGTTCCTTTCAGTAATTCAAAAAGTAAACCTGAGTTAAAGTACACCAAACCTGATGGTGCTATTAAATAAACATGTACTCGTGTTCTTCAGTTCTCCCAAGTTATTATGCCTTCACAGAACGTCTAGAAGGCCTTGAAGGGTTCTCCTCCGGTTCTTCTGTATTAGATTTCTTCAGAATGTGAAAGGAAATCAGATTTAGCTTCGTAAACGTGTCCTGCTCACCACCGCAGCAGCAGCTGTCTCAACTGCAGAGCAAGTTTTGAAACGCCGGTGTTGCATCATGTGATCATATCTTGCAGCTCTGATGACTGATAGCTCCGGAATAACGGAATAAAGGAAGTGAAGGCGAGGGATTAAACAGCAGACCCCCCTGAACGACCGTCTGTAGGGTCAGCTTTGAATGTTTGGAGAAACTAAGCTGCACTGAAGTTTCACTGTGTGTGTCAGCTAACTGCCTGCTTCATCTTTTGGCTGCGCTAATGGGCTAATCTGCTTACCTGCCTGCTAGCAGTTAGCATCCCTTATACTGACACATGCTAAAGTGTAGAGATGCACTGATGCCATCATCTCCCTTCAGATACTGATACCTGATCTAGGCGATACTGAGGACTGGTCCTGATACTAACGCCGTCCAGCCGAACTGGATCTATAATCTGTAATCCTGATATGTATGTGGTTACAGTTTAAAATGTGTATTTTGTTATAATCTGTTTTATTTGTCCCAAATTAAACATACTCAGCTCGACTGAATGGCATTTACTCGGACTCTGTGTATTAGCTGTTTAAGAAATTCTGTATTTGTGCTGTATATATTTGGGTTTTACTGTTACATACATACACGGTAATAAGAGTCATGTTCAACAGCTTAATGTAAATGTAAAATACCTTTATACTGTAAAACAGCTCAAATCAGAACTGAACCGTATGTAGATTTAATTATTATTATTCTTTTTTATTTAAATATATTTAAAGATTTCATGAAAAATGCAACAAAAATGAGAACTTGTCCAGTAAAATGGTCTTATGTAAAGGTGATATATCTTAAAGTTCTCATGTTGAGATTATTAGTTTATGATTAATACTAGTTCCAGTTTTGTACTTGTGTTTTAAGTGATTTTTGTAAGCCACATTTTCTCACTATATTGGCAAATAATTTTGCTTGTATTAATTAAATTTGATGCCAATATAGTGAGAAACTTTGGCTTACAAAAACCACTTAAAACAAGCAAAAACATCTGGAAAAAAGCTAATTAATCTTAAAATGAGCTACACACACGTCTCAGAATGGGAATTTTAAGACATATTACTAGATATTAGACCATGTCACCTGCCGGAATGTCAGTGTGTGTTGTGTGTTATGTGTGATTCTGACTGTAACAGCTGGATGTGCTCTGAACATCTGGCCAGAAAATGAGATTTAAGCAGTTTAAGCATCTTAAATCTGGCCGATATTTCTCCATTCACATTCGGATCTTTCACCCTTCACCAAAGAATTCCGTGGAGGGGAACGCTGATGAGTTGTGCTTGTTTCTGAGGGCTCTAATAACCTGAGACATGAAGATGGCTCCACCTAGTTGGATAGCTAGCGGGCGCTGTTCTCTGAAGAGGGAGAGAAAGAGGTTTTAAGCCTTTCAGTTCTAGTAAACGGAGTGTTACCCTGGAATGTTGAAGTTCTCAGTGATAAGTACGACATGCGGTTCCCTTTTGGGATGTTACGCAAGTTCTTCAGCACAATGAAACCCTGGCAAATTCCCCGTCACGTAACACCCAGCCGACGGAGCCAAACGCAGCTCTACCAGATCCTCCTTGTGGGTCAGGAAGAGCCGGCCTCACCGTTCTTCCGTATGTGGTGAAGCCCCGGGCTGCAGCGTTCTAGTGAGGAAGTCTTGGCTCTGTTCTTGGAGCTGTCAGAGCCCACACGCCCCACGTAGGCGACGGCGGTGGTGGGAAGGGAAGTGGAGGCCTAAACCCTGTAATCTGTATCTGCTGTCATGAGCGCACCTCTGAGTCATCCTTCCCCCGACGGCTCCCGTCACCAGACCCCCCCGTCTCTTCCTCTGCCCAGCCGCTAAACTGCCAGCCCACCTTCCTTCCTTCCTTCCTTCCCTCTCTGCTTTCCCTCCAGCAGCGGTGGGATCCGGTAAGCGCAGGGGGCGGCGTGTTTCACGGGCCAGCATCATGGCGCTGAGCGGTGAGGGATGTCAGACACTGCTGCTGTGGTCATATGGGTCAGTGTGTGGAGAGCTGACGGTACCGGAGATGACCATGTGTACAACTTAAAGGTTCCTATAAGGTTCTCCTTTAATGAGTACAGGAACATTGGCACCTGATAGGTGTACCACATGATACACTCAACCAGTTAACGTCCGACCGTGATCTGCGGAGTGTAGAAAACAATCTAGAACTCAGGTAACATGACTGATAAAGATTTCTTTTACCAAACCCCACGTTCTAGACATAACTGGGGTGTAGTCTGATGGTTCTGAGAAAGTTTAGCTCATTTACGCTGTAATGCCAAACCGGAGTAAGCGTGAGGCACAAACTCACACACTCTCACCTGATTTCATGGGTTTCAAAGGTCTAGATAACTATTTTAGGTACCTTGATGTGCAGTTGTGAGATGGTTTAAATAAACACTGGTGTACCAAACATGTTCTCGATATCACCTAAGTAAGCACGAGTTACAAACTTCAAAGTACTTTATCAAAGTCTTTATTTTAGGCATGTTCTAAAACAGTACACTGGAATGCCACACAGGTTCTAGGTATCACCTGAGTAAGTAAGAATTTCATTGTGTATGTAACTGCTTGTTATGCTGTGCATATGACAATAAAACTCTTGAATCTTGAATAAGGGACCCACTCTGAAGTACTAGATCATTACATTTAACATGTGAAGTTCTGAGATGGTTTAACTGAATTAGCACTGAAATGCCAGCTGAGTAGGTTCTAGATATCAGTAAGTGTGGCTCAAAATCCAAAGTGCTAGTTAATTAATTAATGTGAACTTCTAGGAGGGTTTAAATGAACCAAATCTGGAATGACAAACAGGTTCTAGATATTACCTGACATAGCATGAGGTACACATCCCGAGTACTAGTTAATTACAGTATTGTAGGGAACATGACATGAAGTTGCTAAATGAATTAACACTGGAATGCCAAAAAGGTTCTAGATATCACCTGTGGCAGGTTCAAACTTCAAAGTATTATATTATTATATCTTAAATTTAGGCAACACCAGACAGGTTCTAGATATTAACTGAGCAGGTGTGGTGTACACTCCATGAAGTGCTTTGTAGCTGTTTTGGGTTAAATTATGCTACATATATAGACAGTCTAGCTACATTACACTAAAAAGTCAACAGGTTCTAGATATGAACCTGAAACAGTAATCTCCTGTATCATATACTGGGGGTGAGGTTACTATAAACATCATCTAGGTTTCACCATAACGTCACAGAACCATGAACAGAGTCGCAAGTAAGTTATAAAGTGTTCTGAAGTAAAGAGTAAGAACCCAGTAGAACCACAGTAATGATCTTACAGTTTAGTTTCTAGGTAGGGCGGTATGTGCTTATGAGACCGTCTCTTTACATCATATGCAGTACCTACCCAAACAATCACACAGTACTGCAGAGTTTGTGCTCACTTATTATCTAGAACCTGTTGCAATCATATTAGTTAAACTGCTCAGAAACTCTCCGTTATAATAGGTACCCAGTATTTTGCAGTAGCTCACATGTAGCTGGTTATTATCTAGAACTTATGGGGTGGTGAAAGGAGGTCCGGTCAAACTGCCAGTCAGCTGTGAGAGCAGGTATCTGACTTTCACTCCAGCCTCACACGTCTCCTCTGTTCGTGTTCAGGGCTGTTTGTTTGTGTGTTTGTTTGTGTGTTTGTTTGTGTGTTTGTTTGTTTGTTTGTTTTTCCCAGGTAGGCTCTGAGGTGAATACCCGCCTTACTGATGTTGATATGGGAAATCCCAGAAGATTCCCTCCTTATTTCCTGGTGACTACATGTTCAGAAGTACCCACACGTCACCGCTGTGGACCTGCAGGGACTTTCTCTGACCTCCTGAACTAAGCTGGAACCGTGACACAGCAGCTTACAGGGCTAACGATCGGCGAGGGGCTCTAATTGGCTTACTCTATTTTCCGTAATAACCTAATAGCTGATGTAGTCTGGAGTGAAAGCATGCTGAGCATCGCGTCCACAGGTTTCCCACACCGTCGCCCTGATCGCTTCCAAGAACAGATCTCATTTCCGAGTTGATTAGAAACCCAAACAATTTGTCGGGTAATATACATCAGGAGCCAAAGGAGCCGTAATTGCGTTCCGAGCGATAAGCCAAGGTTTGCGTGGCTGATGAATTGGGTTATTCCTGATGAGCTTCTATCCGAGGCTGAGATGGGAGGCCGGGACTGGGTTACGTACGACCTCAGACTGGACGTGTGTAATGAGGTTTAATGTTACACTTTAAAGTTGAGCGTACGCATGACAAGCCGGACATGAAAGCCCCTCTCAGAGAACACAAGTGGATTTGATTAGCCGGGAATAAATCCGATCTCCGGTTTCTTTCTTTCCCTTTAATGCAGTTAGTCGAGCGCGCTGCTGAACTATTGTTTCATTTCGGTGCTGAAGAGGATCCGGCTCACAGCGGCCCCGGTTTTCCTGGGTCATCTCCTCCATCAAACCACAGTGAACCTGAAATGAAGGCGTTCTGTCAGGACTCGTCGTACAGTAGTGTAGTTTAAAGTCCTTATGGAAAAATCCCTCTATAACACTCTATAACACTTTATAACACTCTACAACACTCTATAACACTCTATAACACTGTATAGCACTCCGTAGCACTCCGTAACACTCTATAACACTCTATAACACTTTATAACATAGTATAACACTGTATAACACTGAATTACACTCTATAACACTGTATAGCACTCCGTAACACTCTATAACACTCTGTAACACTTTATAACATAGTATAACACTGTATAGCACTGAATTACACTGTGTAACACTGTGTAACACTGTGTAACACCGGCTAATCACCTTACTTACACATTGTGCAGGTGGAGAGCTGAGATACTTCACCAGACTTCCCTGAATTGTCCCACCGGTAGCTGGGCAGAGTCTTAAAACACTCGTTTTACACACAGAGTCCAGCTCATTGATTGATCTTTCGTTATCCAGTATAAATTGGTTTAGTAATTTATTTACACTGTTAGCCCTGTAGCCTGTTAGCCCTGTAGTCTGTTAGCCCTGTAGCCTGTTAGCCCTGTAGCCTGTTAGCCCTGTAGTCTGTTAGCCCTGTAGCCTGTTAGCCCTGTAGTCTGTTGTCCCTGTAGCCTGTTAGCCCTGTAGTCTGTTATCCCTGTAGTCTGTTATCCCTGTAGTCTGTTAGCCCTGTAGTCTGTTATCCCTGTAGTCTGTTATCCCTGTAGTCTGTTAGCCCTGTAGCCTGTTAGCCCTGTAGCCTGTTAGCCCTGTAATCTGTTAGCCCTGTAGTCTGTTAGCCCTGTAGCCTGTTAACCCTGTAGCCTGGTAGCCCTGTAATCTGTTAGCCCTGTAGTCTGTTATCCCTGTAGCCTATTAGCCCTGTAGCCTGTTAGCCCTGTAGCCTGGTAGCCCTGTAATCTGGTAGCCCTGTAGTCTGTTAGCCCTGTATCCTGTTACCCCTGTAGTCTGTTAGCCCTGTAGTCTGTTAGCCCTGTAGTCTGTTAGCCCTGTAATCTGTTAGCCCTGTATCCTGGTAGCCCTGTAATCTGTTAGCCCTGTAGCCTGTTAGCCCTGTAATCTGTTAGCCCTGTAGTCTGTTAGCCCTGTATCCTGGTAGGCCTGTAGTCTGTTATCCCTGTAGCCTGTTAGCCCTGTAGCCTGGTAGCCATGTAGCCTGGTAGCCCTGTATCCTGGTAGGCCTGTAGTCTGTTATCCCTGTAGCCTGTTAGCCCTGTAGCCTGGTAGCCATGTAGCCTGGTAGCCCTGTAGTCTGGTAGCCCTGTAGTGTGGTAGACCTGTAGCCTGTCAGCCCTGTAGTCTGCTAAATCTGTAGCCTATTAGCCCTGTAGTCTGTTAGCCCTGTAGTCTGTTAGCCCTGTAGTCTGTTAGCCCTGTAGTCTGTTAGCCCTGTAGCCTGTTAGCCCTGTAGTCTGTTATCCCTGTAGTCTGGTAGCCCTGTAGTGTGGTAGACCTGTAGCCTGTCAGCCCTGTAGTCTGCTAAATCTGTAGCCTATTAGCCCTGTAGCCTGTTAGCCCTGTAGTCTGTTGTCCCTGTATCCTGTTATCCCTGTAGTCTGTTAGCCCTGTAGTCTGTTGTCCCTGTATCCTGTTAGCCCTCTAGTCCTCTCCAGGTGGAAGCTTAGCAAAGGCATGAAGGTTTCACCGTGTGAAGCGAGCCTGAGAAAGGGCGTGTAGGGCCTCTTCCACCAGCAGGTTCCAGCCTGTACCGGAGCAGGAAGCTAGGCTGCTCGGCCTCTTACACCTCCTTTTCCATGCTCCGCTCTGAGGCCTTTAACTTTCACACATTAGCTCTTCATTAACCCTTTACACCCACGCAGTTCACAATGCAGTCTCCATTTCAGGAGCAGCCAGTTGTGACCGAGAACAACCTGGAACACGCTCAGGACACCAGGCCCCTCCGTCTCGGTTATCTAGATACCGTCAGCACAGATGAATGAACTGCCAGCCAAAAGAGTGAAGAGGCTCACTGATACGAGTGGAGTAAGGCCTGATAACCAGCTGATAGATCAATCAAATAATTTATTAAATATTAATCAAGTGTTTCGGTGTGAAACGCTCTGTTCTAGATAAGGTCAGACCTGTTCCCAGTGGTGGTGAAGGTAACCAGACGTCCCCCTCTAAAAGCTCCCTCACAGAAAGTTCCTACATGAGGTGGTTCTGAATACGCTGCCTGATGTCTGAGACGCTGTTTATGATAGTGTGGAGAAGATTTCAGCCTTAAACTCCATTCATGGTGGAGGGATACATGCTGCAGGGCGCTG
>CM067494.1:375662-409301 GCA_034552555.1 Semaprochilodus insignis
ACACCTCACACCAAACCCGCTCTCAATCACTCTGTTTACACCTCACACCAAACCCGCTCTTGATCACTCTATTTACACCTCACACCAAACCCGCTCTCACACCAAACCCGCTCTCAATCACTCTATTTACACCTCACACCAAACCCGCTCTCAATCACTCTATTTACACCTCACACCAAACCCGCTCTCAATCACTCTGTTTACACCTCACACCAAACCCGCTCTCAATCACTGAATTGTGGGGGGTGAATTAGTGAGGTTCCCCTTTAAGGATCTCTCTGAGGTAGAAGTGCTTTAGTATTACAGCACGGGGAGAGACAGAGTGCGGAGTGAGAGAGAGGGAACACAGAACAAGAGGGGGGAGAAAAACAAGTGCCACAGGGAACGCTTCTGCAATCAGCACTCACGTTTCCGCCCCATTTACCCGCCCAGCTATGAATGGAGCGCCGCAGCAAGGTCACGTGACCCATCACATGCAACTCCCCCCACCAACAGAGGACAGGAGTGCTTGCAGTTGGAGGCCGGCCCACTGTCATTACAGAACAATCCCACCGCTGGATTCCTGACAGGAAGCCTGCCCGGCCGCAGATAAGACGGCTTAAGAGGAACTAGATCTAACCGGTTTTGGCCCGCGAGGGGATGCAGAGGCAGCGGTGGGCTCGTCAGCTCCTCTGAGAGAGCGAGTGACAGAGCAGTTCCTCCTGAATGATAAGAGTGACACTGGAGTTTCAGGTTCTGCAGGATGTGCAGATACAGGAGGGATGATGAAAGGTGATCCTGAGTACAGTGGAAGTGTGTGGTTTCTCATTCTGGGGTTGTTGGACCTGTTTCCACAGTACGCTGGCAGTGTTTGCATGAAGCGAGGCTAATTATCTGCTAATATGGAGACCAAATCACCTACAGCAAGTAACAAATGCCCAGAAAACGGTCACATGACCTAAAAATAGGGTTGCAACAACTATTACATATATCCAGTAGGATGAAGATCAGCACACGGGCAACACGGCTTTTATTCCGGCGCTCTTACAGCACGAATTAATGACGTAGAGCTTCTGCTCTTATTAACGCTTCCTGACTTGGATAGCTCTTCATTTATGTGGAGGTTCCTGAAGCTGTAGGTTAACATTCCTGTTGAGAACCGTCCAGAGCCGGATGTTTGGAGATCTGAATCCATGTTACGACAGGCAGACGTGGGGGACAGGACCCTTGCACTCTCACAGTTAAGTGATTCTGTCCCCCGCACTTTCTATACCTTGCCTATTTCCTGAATTGATCAAGTGACTGGCAACCCCAAACCACTGAAACACACCCTCCGCCAATGCTCAGTGTGTAAACTGGTCTCTGATGTTCTACATGGAAGGCATACGACCTTATTGGGTGTAAAAATACCCACATGCGGTTCCACATGCCCATTTCCACCCTATGATCTGGTTCTAGACTGAAACGAGCTGTTCCCCCTTTTGTGGGTGAGCTCCTCATGAATAATTAGATGAGCTCTGCTCTGATTGGCTGGTTTACAGCGAGACGCCGCCCGCAGTGATCACACAGAAGCACCATGTGGAAACAGACTAAATAAAATGAGCCACTGTGTAAATAAGCTCCGCCCTCATACTGTTTAGTTAGCTATGCTAGTTACTTGGAGCTAATGCTAGTAGCTAACGTTCCCTGTACTAGCTACTGTCTTCCCATCTGGACATCAACACACAGTAGATTAAAGTAGATCCTCACTATGGAACTCTCAGTTTAAGGTGATCTGCTCCAACCGGCAAACACGGATACAATCACACAGCATGGCTGCTACTTACAGGCTGCTGTTGGGGTGGTGATGCTAATAAAGATGGAGCTGCTCCATGTTGTCAAGGAGCTTGGGAAACTGTCCGGAGTGAAATGTGCAGACTGCAGGATTAAAGCTGTTTAAAGTTGTAAATGGTGCTGCAGGACATTCTGGCGTCTGTACAAGCTGCAGCATTTAAGGTGGAACGGAACGTTGGATTAAGAAGCTGGTGAATAGGAAGAACTTCAGCCTGGTTTAAAGATGAACATCCAGTTGGGTTCCTTGGGAAGGGAATGTAAAGTGCCGACATCCTCTTCCCAGCCTGGAACGCTGGATTTCTCCACATAGTCCACCATGTTGGTTCTGTAGCTCCGTTGTGGTTGTATGTAAATGTTGGGGGTGTGAATATTAATGAGTCTGTTCCGTAACAGTTTAGGATTTGGGAATCGGCCCGTTTTCCCGTCCTCTTTTGGAAATGCAGGATTCGAGTCTGAAGGAGGAACGACAGTGTTTGAGGTTCTCGGTATGTGGGTTCTGTGTACTGAACTCACCTGTTTACACCGTCACAGTCTACATACAGGTGTACAGTCTATGGCAGCTTTGAGGGACCTTCTGAAACATCTTCACCTCTAAGAGAGCTCGTCTCTCAGTCTTCCGGAGAAACATTCTTCAGCTCCGTCTTTGGTAACTTCATGAGGATTCGTGAGGAGAAATTTACAGGACCTTTGGAAACAGTGTTTGTTGTTCCGTAACCAGTTTGCTGTTCCACCGAAGACAAGCAGCTCTGTTCTCCGATAAATGAAAACACCTCACCAGGAACAGGGAATGTTCCCATACGACCAGGAACGCAGCCAGAGTCTCACCAGGAGTACAAAATTGCTTTACAGCCAAAGGATCAAAGAGGCAGTTCCTTATTGAAGTTCTTCAGGAAGAACGCTCTTAACCTGAGATCCCCCCCGACCCACACACACACACTAGGACCGGTCTACTTAGCCCAGTGCTGAGCTGCAGAACACACTGATTGTCCTGTGAGAGTTCTTGAAAGCACATTCAAAGAAACAGGTGCTTTTCTCTCGTTCCTCTCTGAGCCTCTCGCCACACGGTGGTCTGCAGCGAAGCGGCTAGACCACCCACAGTCTCCGGCCTCGGCAGCAGGACTGAGATTTCCCATTTCTGTCGGATGAGGACTGTCACCAGTCCCCCGCCAGCCTTCATACCAGATCCCTCTGGGTGTACTGCTGATTACAAGCTCTGTCAGAGAGCGCAGCACAACACGTTTCAGTGCTCAGTAATTAAATCCGTATTTGATTAAGAATGAAACTGATCTTCACACATGTGACCAGAACATGTCCACTACAAACCCAAACGCCAGCGGTGTTCCAGCACCTACTCTCTTATTAAGTGCCATTAAGTTGATTCCGACTCATAGAGTGACCATATGGACTGTGTTCCTCCAGAGTCCTCCAGGTTTCTTGTCTCCATCCATCTTGATTATATGTTCCGTTCCACCTTAAATACTGCAGCTTGTACAGGCACCAGAATGTAGCTCCGCTCCGCTCCACCTTTATTAGCATCACCACCCCAACAGCAGCCTGTAAGTAGCAGCCATGCTGTGTGATTGTATCCGTGTTTGCCGGTTGGAGCAGATCATCTTAAACTGAGAGTTCCATAGTGAGGATCAACTTTAATCTACTGTGTGTTGATGTCCAGATGGAAAGACAGTAGCTAGTACAGGGAACGTTAGCTACTAGCATTAGCTCCAAGTAACTAGCATAGCTAACTAAATAGTATGAGGGCGGAGCTTATTAACACAGAGGGAAGAAAAGTAGAATATGTTGATATTTCATCTGGTTTATGAAAATGTTTTATGTTGTTTATGGAACCTGTAGTGGTTCTTCTTCAGCACCACGACAAAGAACGTACAGAAGCAGCTATAACTGGAATCCTGGAGTGGTTCGATGATGTCCCTCATGGCGTCTGGCCGAGCGAGCGGTGTTATGATTTAATGAAGGCGTGTATTAGTGTATTTCTGCGAGTCAGTCTGTGAGGAAGCTGCTACTGAAGCTATTCTGTCACTACACAGAGCCACTCAGAGCTCTCCACCACACTGTAGGACGCTGGGAATTATTAGCACAGCATCAAGAAGGAAGCAGGACCTTGAGCAGTTGTGTGATGAGTACAGAAAGGTTTCTCTCCGAGGATGAATGGATCTTTTCTTCTCCTAGCGGATGTGAAATCAGCATGCTGTTAGACTCGGAGTGGTCTCCTCCTGAATGGAGCCTCAATCTGATTAATCTGGCCTTTCAGACGGGCTAATCGGGACTAAAGCCTCAGCACTGACTTCCTCTCCTGCGGGTGGAGGGTGAATACACGGTGGGTCCTGTGGGAAAAGCCGAAGCTTCTTTGAGTGGAAAGCCAGGAATAGCTCACGTTTCCAGGAGCCTGGCTTTAACCTCGTTCAGATTCAGATCAAAACTGGTCTCAGATCCTCTTACAGCAGCTCACAGGCGCTGTCTGAAGGACCAGCAGAGCCGGAGAGGGCTCTGTAATGTAATCAATCAGTACAGCTGCCTGATTAGTGAGAGATACAGTATCTCTGAAACACACCATTGATTCATACCGGATTATAATCACTCCACAGTTATTACCGTCAGACCGTAAACACTACACGCGCTGCAGATTCATACCGGATTATAATCGCTCCACAGTTATTACCGTCAGACCGTAAACACTACACGCGCTGCAGATTCATACCGGATTATAATCACTCCACAGTTATTACCGTCAGACCGTAAACGCTACACACACTGCAGATTCATACTGGATTATAATCCCTCCACATTTATTACCGTCAGACCGTAAACACTACACACACTGCAGATTCATACTGGATTAATTCTCGGATCTTTTGGTAAGTCAGGTAAGCCTGGTGGAGCTTCAGTAGGAGGTTAGTCATTTCCGGCTCTTACTGAGTAGGTCTTGTTTTGGATCGGATGACTGAGGCTTCACATGAATGAGCACAAACACTGAATGAATGTGGCCGAACAGCTTCCTGTGCGGAGAGCTGAATGAGAGAGGGTGTGTCTGGAGATCACCTTCTCTGTTCCTTCTATAGGGATTATTTATAGAACCTAATCGAGCACGTAGCCGGGCCTCTTCAGCTGCTGTTATTCAGAAGGACACTGTTTATGTGAGGGTGCATCTTAAGATAGCTAGGATGTTGTATGGAGGTTGTTATGGCATCTCCAGTAGTTGCTAGGTGTGTGTGCGAGTGTGTGTTGTGTGAGGTGGGTGTGTACGAACTGTGTGGAGTGTGTGGTGTGTGTGTAAGAACCATGTGGAGTGTGAGATGTGTGTGTAAGAACTGTGTACTGGACTGTACATTGGACTATGCACTGGGCTGTATGCTGGACTTTGTACTGGACTGTATATTGGACTATGCACTGGACTGTATGCTGGACTGTGTGCTGGACTGTATATTGGACTGTGCACTGGACTGTATGCTGGACTGTGTGCTGGACTGTATGCTGGACTGTGCACTGGACTGTATGCTGGACTGTGTACTGGACTGTATGCTGGACTTTGTACTGGACTGTATATTGGACTGTGTACTGGACTGTATGCTGGACTGTGTGCTGGACATACAGTGGACTGTATGCTGGACTGTGTGCTGGACTGTATGCTGGACTGTGTAGATATTATTTTCTGGGGTGTAGCGACTATGAGAGCGGCCCAGGAGTCCTCCTGCTTCACACAGACTCAAATCTAATCACAGCTCTACTCTGCAGTTGGCCGGCGTGGCTGCTGGAGCTCGGAGGCTGGCAGTAATTGGAAAATAAATAAAGTTTACTCTGTGAGTGCACACCGATGATGCTGATATCGACTGTAAGGGACGGCAAGCTTATTAAATTTGCCGCAGATGGCCAGGAGTGATTCAGGAGCAAGGGTCTAAAACCCGTAATTTCCGGGAGCGTCCGAACTCTTTGTTTGTGGAGATCGGTTTAAAAGGAGGGGACCGCTAATTTGGCAACACATATTACTGTCCGACTGTTCGGTTCTGACTGACGCGGAGGGTAGATGGCGGGTTCAGCTGTGGAGGAGGGAGAGGAAATGAGAAAACAGAGTCGCCTCAGGCTCGAGTCACGGAGGAGGGTGGGAGAGAGGAGAGGGAGAAGGAGAGAGAGAGGGAGTGCATTTGGGTTCAGCAACTTCTGCCCCTGCAGGTGATGTGTTCCATGAATCAGACTCCACTGAGCTCCACGCCTATGAATGGTTTGATTACTCATTCAGATCAGTCATACGGATCAGTCAGTCTTCCACTGCTGATTATTCCTGTTAAACACACCGGATGGAAATAAAATTCCCTGCAAGAGAAGCTGCACATCATGAAGGCCGGACATGTTCAACACAGGAAGAGGGGATGATGAGTGATTAGACGTTAGTGCGGTAACGAGACACGTTCTCATGTTTGATATGATTTTGAATTCCAAGATTAAAATTTGATTCAATCAAAGGCGTTGCTAGGGTGTCTCAGGTGGTTGCTAAGATGTTGCTAGGCCGCTGCCATGGTATTCCAGGTGGTTGCTGAGATGTTGCTAGGCTGTTGTTACGGTATCCCAGGTGGTTGCTAAGATGTTGCTAGGCTGCTGCCATGGTATTCCAGGTGGTTGCTAAGATGTTGCTAGACCACTGCTTTGGTATCCCAGGTGGTTGCTAATATGTATGTACAGTATATATGTTGTATATATGTTTGTATGTATATATGCTGAATATGTGTGTATATGTATATATGCTGAATATGTGTGTATATGTGTGTATATGTGTGTATGTGTATATATAGAATATGTGTGTATATGTGTATATGTATATATGTAGAATATGTGTGTATGTATTTATGCTGAATATGTGTGTATATGTATATATGCTGAATATGTGTGTATATGTATATATGCTGAATATGAGTGTATATGTATATATGCTGAGTATGTGTGTATAGGTATATATGCTGAGTATGTGTGTATATGTGTGTATCTGTAAGTATATGTATATATGTGTGGTGGTATGTATGTGATGGTGCAGTGTGATAAACGTTCTTCAATACATCATTCGTGGCAGATTAATAAAAATTTCATTTACACTTCAAACAAACTCCATACACACATCAATCCCAAAAGAGCAAGCACTATTCCCATACAGGGTCAACAATTCCGCAAAGTTCCATTTTTCTGACTCTAAAACACTGACCTGTGGAAACACTGCCTAAGAAGAGCATTCCACGGGAGCTGTTTTGTCCTCGTCTGCGGGACTGTTAATGAATCCTGTTCCTGTTGAGCTCAGATCAGCAACTGAACCTGTAAGTAAAGTCGATTCATTAGGCGTATTTAACAGACAGCAGGAAAGTAGGGCAGCGCTAATCACAGCATGTGTCATCCTAATATGAATGACACAAAAGCAGATAAGAGAAAGAGAATGTAAACAGGCGGGACGGTGACTGATCCACTGCCCAAACACACACACCTGGGTTTAGCTGTGTGATTGCCAAACCTCCAGTGTTTGCTTGTTCATTCATGAGTTCTGCTGAAAGACAGAAGGGCGTGTTTACCTCCACCTATGCTGGCGGTTTAGTGATTGAATGAAGAGTAATACGGGCACAAGCGCCGGACTTTACGCTCACACTCAACTCCAAACCACAGTTTAATTAATTTAAGAACAGTCATCAAGTTTTCCAGCTACCGTATCACTGTGTGTTCACTCCAGCTGTCAGCAGCAGCCTTAGACTCTTACCACACCTGATTCAGTCATGACTTCTTATTACTTCCTGTCCAGGTAAAGACATGTACACCGCACTGTACAGACTTTACAGACTGAAGAACAGGGTAATAAAGTATACAGAGAAACAGATATGCAAATTGATTATGCAGTGGTGTCACCTCGGACGACGGCTCAGGAGTTCTCAGAGTTTGTTCTGTTGGGTGAACGTACAGGTCACGTGATTCGTTGGAACGCTCCAGAATGCTCCTTCAATCAATTCTGGGCAACTTGGACCCGGTGCATTACCCTGCTGGAGTATCCCATCACTGTGGGGTACATGAAGTCCATGAAGGGCTGCGAATGGTCTTCAAGCAGTGAAACGTAGCAGCACCGGTCAATGACATGTTAAGACTGACCAGTGGACCTAACCCAGGCCATGAGAACACACCCCACACCAGTATGGAGCCACCACCAGCCTGCACAGTGCCTTGTTGACAGCTGGGGTCCATGACTTTATGGGGTCTGCACCACACACAAACCCCACCATCAGCCCCAAACAACTGGTACCGTGACTCATCAGACCACGCCACATGTTGCCAGTCTTCAAGGGTCCAGTTAGCAACCTCACGAGCCCAGGTGAGGCGCTGTGTCCGGTGTGGTGGTGTTAACAGAGACACTCTGGTGGATCTTCTGCTCCCGTATCCCATGGAGGCTAAAGAACGCTGCACTGACCTGCGGGATATGCGTGTGGGGCTCCTGCACTGAATGTGGATGTGGGTTCTGCCAGAGTCGCTCGTCTGTTCACACGGACGGTTCTAGCCAGACACCGCCGGTCACCATCGTTAAGCACCTGTGGGTGGCCACTGCACTGTCCAGTGTGGGTGGTGATGCCTTCTATGATGTGTTACTGGTACACATGTGACCCTGTGGATCGAGGAATGTTAAATGCCCGCACAACTTCAGAAATGGAATGTCCCATCCGTCTGGCTCCCACCATCATGCCTCGTTCAGACTCCGATAATTCCCGTCTCCTCGTCATGAGCATGCTGGTCAGTGTTCAGCCTCACTCACAAGGTAACACCTCACAGCTTATACAGGTGTGAGCATTCCCAACCCGTCCCCTGAGGGAACACCCCTTCTAATGGTGTCCCGTGATAAGCTTGAATATCCTCACACAGTTCCTGCAGATGGTGCGGTAGGGGTGGAGGTGGAGTGACACCAGGCCTTCTGGACGTGTGACAACAAACTGTCCATCTTGGTGCTGACCACGGGGCCTCCACGCACGGATTCGTTGGTCGTCTCCACCAAGACTAAAGCGGGACTCGTCACTGAAGATGACCCGCTGCCGTTCTGAGTCACTCCATGACAGTCTGGTACGACACCATTGCAGTCTTTGGTGACGGTGACATGGTGTTAAGGACAGTCGTGGTAACGGTCTGTGTGCATGTAGTCCTGTGTGGTGCAGCCGTCTGCCAATGGTGCTGCACTAACAGGGTGACTCATGGAGGACATCACTGCTCGCTGAGTGTCTGTAATCGTGGCTGTAGGGTCAGTCAGGCACAGAGATAAGACCCGTCCTTGCTTACGTCACATGTGCGGTCGAGTGTGGAACTTGGATCATTAGCATGTCTCACCATGTCAAACCTACACACCAAGTTTCAGTCCTGTGGGTTGACTCCTCCTGGGTGCAGCTGTTTGTGCGGCTGTTCTTTTGATGATGAGGGTATAAAGTGAAATGATCTTCATATATGATGTTTCTCATGTCAACACAAGCTGTAGACGATCTCAGAGTGAGAGATATTAGATATACTGGATGTAGGATCATCTCACTATTCGCAGTGTTATGCATTAATGAGCAGACAGTGGAGTGTAATGAGATTAGCTAATAGCAGCAGGCTAAAGGTACACGCTGTCTCCTCTCGATCCTATATTTAATTTATTCTCTGCTCATAATTAGACACGTCTCTGCATACCATTATCACACCCTAATTAAACTATGATTAACGGCCCGTACCGGGTCAAAGCGTCCATGCTTTATGCAATATTGACCCAAACCTATTTAACCAGCAGAGATACACTGTCCATGTGTCTCTGTGGATTCTGTTGTTGCTCCGGTTGTCCACCCTGTTATTCTTCCAGGATATATATTGAAGCGGGAACGCTCCAGCCTCAGGGGGATCCTCTCTTGTCCGGTTGCCAGCAGCCCTGCGCATCTCACCATATTGATTTCAGCGGGCACTTTAGGAGGCCTCACTGCAATCTCAGAAAAACGCTAGCCGGGATTCTGGAGTAGCTGGAAGGTATTGATCTCCTTAGCCCCCGTTATCTTGTTAGGATGATGTTTATTACGCATTGGTTATGCTCAATATTGTTTTCGTTTCTCCTCTGGCCAATCAGGAGAAGCTGGATGGACACCACGGGGCGTTTGATCGATACCGGGCCGGGATTGCGTCACCGCTTGGCTGGTGTAATTCGATGTGATGCCTGCCTCTCTGACAGTAAGTGTTAGAAACCAGAGAGCCATTAAATCATTGATGGACAGCAGAGTAGAGTTACAGCTGACATCAACCAATACATTCAAAAGCACAAGCAGGCGACCGGTGGAGTCTCGACTCAGACGACCCGAGATGTTAAATGTGTTCTGGAGCGCTGAGGAAGACTGGATTATGTTAAATGGCAAGAATCTAATTCTGTATACAGATTTTAGGGGGAGAGTGCAGTGTACTGATTTATATACACACAGCAATGACACTATATTTAATTGATTTATCTTTTTTCTCGTTTTAATATTGCAGTAAGCTTGCTGTAACTGTTTACTGATTACTGAACTCAGTTCTGGACTTTCACCATTTAACCATTTAAACGAAAAGTAAAATATAAAAATTTTAATATGAATTTCAGAATTTGTTCACGTTTTTGGTGGCGTGTCCTTCTTTTGCTTTAATGGCAGTGTACCGTCGAGCTGCATAGTATATGAAGTATCTACATATCACATACACAGATAGAAATGCAAACATCGTCTCAGACATCAGGCAGCGTATTCAGAACCACCTCATGTAGGAACTTTCTGTGAGGGAGCTTTTAGAGGGGGACGTCTGGTTACCTTCACCACCACTGGGAACAGTTCTGACTTTATCTAGAACGGAGAACTTCACACCACACCACTCTGAATGACTCTGTTTACATCTCAACTGTTTAATTATGCAGGAAATGAGAGAACGTGCTGGAATTACCCATTAAATTATTATAAAACATAAATATTATATGAAGATTATCTAGGAAGTCAGATGTGCTTCTTCTCCGGGATCGCTCAAAGACCCACTTACAGCAAGTGTCCTTATATATACACGTATCTTATTTATCATATTTTTTAATAGGTTCAGTCAGTTCTGAGATATTTCTAATCTGTGTTTCCTCCTGACCCCCCGACTGAAAACGAGTAACTCTACAGAGGGATGAATAATCCGTGGAACGCCTCTCGGAAAGCGTGAACTGGAACTCTGGCACAGACGCCGAGCTCGCCGCTGTTTGCCGTAAATAAACGTCTTGTCTCTTTCGAGGCTGAAGAGCTCATGTGACCCAGTTACAACAGTCGAGCTTTCTTTTCCTCCTGCAGCTCCTCGCTCCTCAGTGCTCCTCTGGGCCGCTGCCAGCTGAGCTAATGACGGCAGTTTGCTGCTGCTGTTCTGTGAAGGCCTGAAAGGGTGAAGTGTTAAGCACCAGGTCACCTTCAGCATGCACAGAGACCTTCAGCCTGCACAGAGACCTCCAGCCTGCACAGAGACCTCCAGCCTGCACAGAGACCTTCAGCCTGCACAGAGACCTCCAGCCTGCACAGAGACCTCCAGCCTGCACAGAGACCTTCAGCCTGCACAGAGACCTCCAGCTTGCACAGAGACCTCCAGCCAGCACAGAGACTGCCAGCCTGCACAGAGACCTTCAGCCTGCACAGAGACCTTCAGCCTGCACAGAGACCTTCAGCCTGCACAGAGACCTTCAGCCTGCACAGAGACCTCCAGCTTGCACAGAGACCTCCAGCCTGCACAGAGACCTTCAGCCTGCACAGAGACCTTCAGCCTGCACAGAGACCTTCAGCCTGCACATAGACCTCCAGCCTGCACAGAGACCTCCAGCCAGCACAGAGACCTCCAGCCAGCACAGAGACCTCCAGCCAGCACAGAGACCGCCAGCCTGGTCTGCTTCTGTTCTGCTCGCTCGTTAGCCGGAGTGGAACGTGTAGGCTAGTGAAGGTTACATACAACCCTGTGTCCAAAAAGGTCAGGACGCTGTGCAGACAGTAAATATCATTACCCCGTATTTAATCGCTGAACCTGAGAACTGGAACTGTTACGTCTAGTTGATATATTTCATATTTCTCATTTAGAGGTTGTTTTATTCTTATTAAATTGGCTTAAAATAAGCAAAGTGTTCTAAAAGCCATTAAACACTACATATATCATTTATAAATATATTATATGGTTTATAAAATATCTACATACAACATACACAGACAGAAAGGCAAATATATATGCAGATATAAAATACCTTTAATGAATGTTCTTTTATTATGGTCATATTGAAAAATCTTTTGCAGGTACCTAAAAACAGAGCGTTCCCTGTGAGATGCCATAGAAGAACCACTTTTGGTTCCCCAAAGTTTCTGTTTTACAGATGTGCGAGTATAAAGAACCCTTTCAAGGTTTTTCTAAAAGTAGAAATTCGGGAAGGAAACTTTGCAGGGTTTGCTTGAAATTTGCCAAATGATCTGCCAAAATAGTGAGAAGATTTGACTTATTAAAAATCACTTAAAACAAGTAAAAATGTCTTAAAATATGATAAATAATCTTAAAATAATCTTACAACAATCTAAACATGAAAAATGAGAAATTTAAGATACATCAACTCAGTATTAGGTCATTTTAGCTGTTGTTACCTCCATAAATGAATTTGATTTTGATTTTTGCCCCAGAATCGATTCTTAGAAGTAAACGGCAGGACCGCAAGTATCGGTATTTAGGTATCGATCCGCACGTCTTCCAATCGAATACTGTGAATTAAACAAACAAGTAAAAGCATTACTGTACTAGAGCACTCCAGCAGCACCACAGTCCAATTCTCCCAGGTCAAAAATCAAAAAGGGATTTTAAACCAAAAAAAGTTAACATTTTAAAGTTTAAATTTATTCTAGGAATTCTTCTGGAGTCAAAAACATAACTTCTTAATAAAGCAGATATTCACGCTAAATCGATCGATTTAGGCCTTTCTATTAAAATTATATGTTTTATTTGTTTCTATTTGCTTATTTCATTTTCTCTTACTGCCGAATTTTGAACGTCCAGTTCTAAAGTCATTCCCATTAGGAAACTGCCCGCTATGATTCACCCCGAGCGCCGAGCTGCATTCATGAAATGTAGGAGCTGATTGCTGAATTATTGATCCGAGCTCACATTAAGGGCCTCTGAGGACGTACTCTGCCATTTACCCGGCTGACACCCCCTCACCTCATTAGCAGCGACAGCGGCAGCACTTTCACACAGGTTAGCCAGGTTAGCTACTGATAGCTCCCGCCCTGTGTTTCGTCTGAGCCCGGCTCATTACGCCATACACCTCCCCCCTCCCCCCTTCCACCCACACACACACATACCACCCCCTATCTATGAACCAAGCGCTGGGCAGAGGTTCTGACTGCTGCTGGACTGTTAATGGTTGACGGTGCTGGACCGGCACCGTGTTTGGTTTATTAATGGGCTCGGGAGAGCTGCTGAAACCTGACTCTCTGCCTCATGCTAACTT
This sequence comes from Semaprochilodus insignis, assembly GCA_034552555.1. NCBI lineage: Eukaryota > Metazoa > Chordata > Actinopteri > Characiformes > Prochilodontidae > Semaprochilodus > Semaprochilodus insignis. The sequence continues at coordinate 388,981 of CM067494.1, forward strand.
TAATGGTGTGAAGATAGCTCTTAGCCGTGTTTCCTGTCCTGTAATCACACACCGCCGTGGGTGGACGTACTGTACGGTCAGGGCACTGGAGTGGTGCTTTATATAGATATGGATCATTACAGGCAACTGCAGGAAATTCAATAATTCAGAGCCAAAATGCATGTGCTATATTTGCCTTCCTCATGTGATGTAGGTTTTAACCCGTGTTCTGCTCTTCCCTACTATTATTAACCTCTGACACTTTAAAGGAGCGATATGTAAGATTTATACACCGCCTGGCCAAAAAAAGTCCCACACTCTGATATTCAGTTGGACCGCCTTCAGCTTCGATCACGGCACGCATTCGCTGTGGCATCGTTTCCACAAGCTTCTGCAATGTCACAACATTCATTTCTGTCCAGAGCTGCATTAACGTCTCCCCCAAGATCTGGTACTGATGGTGGGAGATTTGGACCACTGAAGTCTTCTCCAGCGCATCCCAAAGATTCTCAGTGGGGTTCAGGTCTGGACTCTGTGGTGGCCGATCCATGTGTGAGAATGACGTCTCATGCTCCCAGAACCGCTCCTTCACAATCCGAGCCTGATGAGTCCTGGCATTGGCATCTTGGAATATGCCCGTACCATCAGGGAAGAACAAATCCATTGATGGAATAACCAGGTGGTTCAGGATGTTCAGGTGGTCAGCTGACCTCATTCTTTGGGTACATAACGCTGCTGAACCTGGACCTGACCAACTGCAGCAACCCCAGATCAGAGCACTGCCCCCACAGGCCTGTACGGGAGGCACTAGGCATGATGGGTGCATCACTTCAGCCGCCTCTCTTCTTACCCTGATGCCCCATCACTCTGGAACAGGGTAGATCTGGACTCATCAGACCACATGACCTTCTCCCATCGCTCCAGAGTCCAGTCTTTATGCTCCCTAGCAGATTGAAGCCGTGTTTGTCGGTTAGCCTCACTGACGAGTGGTCTGCTTAAGGCTACACAGCTGTTTAGTCCCGATCCCTCGAGTTCCCTTCGCTCTGTGCGTGTGGAGATGATCTTCCTCTCACTGTTAAACATCTCCCTGAGTTCTACTGCTGCTTCCCTACCATCTGATTTCACCAGACGTTTAACTGATCGCCCATCACCATCATTCCGACCACATTCCTTCCTGGAAGATGATGTTCCCCCACCGTCCTTCCACTGTTTCTGGACAGTTCTGAACCCGATTTTAGTGGTTTCAGAATCACCTTAGATGTTCTCTCTGCTGGATGATAATAATTTGACCTTCTGAAACAGATGAACGTCTTTACCACGACCACAGGATGCGTCTCTCCACATGGTGGTTTAACAGATGAGAAGCTACTCACTGCATCAGTTAGGGGTAAATAACTGGTTGCCAGCTGAAACATAATCACCCATGCAGTAATTATCCAATGGGAGGCTCTTACCTGTTAGCTTAGTTAAATCCAGGTGGTGACCTTTTCTTTGGCCAGGCTGTGCAGTTTCAAACATTCCAGAATGACCTAAAACGATCAACAGAGTGTGACGTAATAACAGGTGTGATGGTGTATCAGAGGCGTCTGTGTACAGTACTGCAGAGGTATCTAATGAAGTTAGCATGCTAACCAGCTAGCCCCGGCCTGTCCTGTCTTGTAGTACCACTCTGTACCTGAGGAGGTGATAGTGAGTCACTGTAGTGCTGTAGGAGTGGAGTCAGTCCAACATGAGGGGATGAAGAAGTAGCTCTGCTGCCCCGACGGCGTATTCTAACCTCCTATCAGTCATGGTGAAGGAGCTGCTCCCGGTTAGATCAGTTAAGGGCAGGTAGACAATGAGAGGAGCAGCAAACACAACCATGGCTGAAGCTCCTGGAGAGCGACCTCCACCTCCACCGCCTCCGCCCACTCTCAACAAGAAACCACAGGAAACAGAAGGAGTGATATGAACAGAAGCAGAAGAAGAGATAAGACTGGTGCTGCTCTCCACCGCTGGAGACGCTCCTGGAAATGTAAAGCTACAGAGAAAACGAGGCCTCTAACAACCACCTGGAAAACCTGGTAGACCCACCAACACTGTTCCCACCAGATACACAACTCTTACATCTCTGAGAGAGAGGAGAACCTCAAGCTGCTTCAGATCTGAGAACCTCCACAGGTGTTCCTCTCCATTCTTCTTCCACTGTAAGACACCTCCTCAACACTATGGAGGTCTGAAAGGAGGTGTAGCTGTTCAAGAAGCTCCTCACTGAGAAAAGGAGACGCACACATCCAACAAAGAAGCTGCTGGTGTTCTCAGAACAATGGACTGACCACCCCAGAGTCCAGAACCTCAACACCACTGAATGTGTTTGGGGATATCTGGATGGTGAGAAGCAGGAGATGCTGAACCAGCTTCTAAGACGGAAGTGAGTCTCCTGAGGAGAACGGAAGCTGGAATGAAGGTGAAGAGTGGAAACACTGACCGCTCACACACTGACCGCTCACACACCTGATGTTTAGGTATGAAGGGTGGGCTCAGACTTCTGGTGCATGTTTGCCGAGGTCTGTAGTTTCTCCTCCGAGTGTTCACTCGATCCGTTGTGCGTGTGATGAATAGAAGACTTCCCGAGCTCCTCTTTTCACGGAGAAGCGTGTCGACCTAGGAACGACTTTTGAATCCTAATGAATGCAGTTCTAAGTACGTGATCAGAGAAGACCGGATCCTACACAATGACCTTTACGTTCAGTTCTCTTCAGACGGAACGCAGGACCGGAGTCATCTCCTCTCCGTGTGGACGGAAGAGAATGATGACAGGCAGTGAGCAAATAATGGAAAAGCGGAGGTGGGCTGAGAGAAGGATGTGGGTGCCTGGATTAGTGAAGCATATGGACCTGCTGGGGCGTATGATAACAGATGTGTTACCTTTTGGACGGGCTTAATGGATGATGAGGCGTCCTTGGCAGAACTGAGCCTTTCAGTATTAACATCCCAGCAACATCCAGCCATCCCGTCTCCTGGACAAAGACTGGGATCATCACTTCCGTCCGATGAGATGGCCAGTTTCACGACCGCTGAGATTCTTCCTGTACAATGAATTAAAGAACAGATACTGGAATTAGAGAATCACACGTCACGAAGAGAACCGCGTGTAGTACATCATAAACCCAGCAGCATCTCACCATCTCACCCGCTCTGGGGCTTTATTGTGGAGCTTCAGTCACAAAGGCCTCTGTTCCACTGTAGAGCCGAGTGGGTCTCAAGGCTGTACTGTTCCGCTCCGCACACGTGACTCGTGAGACCGGCTACGGTTTCTCTTTCCATCTGCTGAGCTGCTAAATCAGAACCAACAAACGCTGTGACCAACAAATGACAAACTGACCGAAATACGTACAGGAAAGGGGACTAGATATAGCCTAGCGAGGAGAGAGGAGCCCGCTAGCTTTAATTTGGCTAGGAGAGAGGAGCCTGCTAGCATTAGCTTAGCTAGCAGAGAGGAGCCTGCTAGCATTAGCCTAGCTAGCAAAGAGGAGCCTGCTAGCTTTAGCTTAGCTAGGAGATGGCCAGTAGCATTAGCCTAGCTTGGAGATAGGAGCCTGCTAGCATTGGCTTAGCTAGGAGGTTACAGCTCCAAACACCACAGAACAGGTCCTTCCAACATGCATTTGGATCTGTGGGAAACTGGAATTCTGGAGCAAGGTGTTAGCCCGGATTCTCCACCACCATCAACTAAACGAATGTCTGTAGAAGAACAGTGTTCCTCCCTCCAGAACAGTTCCAGAGTCCTGTCTCGGTGGCTGATCTTACTGCGAAACTCTGTTCTAGGTAAGAGAGAGTAGCCCATTAGCTTTAGCTTAGCTAGGAGATAGCCAGTAGCATTAGCTTAGCTTGGAGATAGGAGCCTGCTAGAATTGGCTTAGGTAAGAGAGAGCTTTAGCTTAGCTAGGAGAGAGGAACTCACTAGCTTTAGCTTAGCTAGGAGAGAGGAGCCTGCTAGCTTTAACTTAGCTAGGAGAGAGTAGCCTGCTAGCTTTAGCATAGCTAGTAGATAGGAGCCCATTAGCTTTAGCGTAGCTAGGAGAGAGGAGCCTGCTAGCTTTAACTTAGCTAGGAGAGAGTAGCCCGCTAGCTTTGACCTAGCTAGGAGAGAGGAGCTCGCTAGCTTTAGCTTAGCTAGGAGAAAGGAGCCTGTTAACATTAGCTTACCTAGGAGAAAGTAGACCATTAGCTTTAGCGGAGCTAGGACAGAGGAGCTCACTAGCATTAGCATAGCTGGCAGAGAGGCGCTTGCTAGCTTTAGCCTAGCTAGGAGAAAAGAGCAAGCTAGCTTTAGCTTAGCTAGGAGAGAGGAGCCCGCTAGCATTAGCTTAGCTAGGAGAGAGGAGCCCGCTAGCATTAGCTTAGCTAGGAGGTTACAGCTCCAAACACCACTGAACAGGTCCTTCCAACATGCATTTGGATCTGTCAACTAAACGAATGTCTGTAGAAGAACAGTGTTCCTCCCTCCAGAACAGTTCCAGAGTCCTGTCTCGGTGGCTGATCTTACTGAGAAACTCTGTTCTGGTTTCCCCTTTAATTTCCCGTCCGGCTGTCTGTAGGTGTATATTTACCGAATTCCCTTTGGAATGTATTTGGAATGTGACTCCCATACGCTCCTTACGGAACACAGTGGCCTTCTTTCCTGTCTCTGCTTCTGTGCCATTCTGTGAACATGACCTTGCCATGCCGTCCCACCCCCTCACGCTTTCTCAGCCGTGGCCTTCAGAGCGTGACCCCGATCTGGAATCTGATAGCCCATCTCGAATGGGCTACTCTGTCCCTTGAGAGAAAAGCCAAGGCCGTCACGTCCCTCCGGGCCGGAGGAATCCGAGACGTATGACCCAGACGCGACTCCGAGCGCCTTGGGAGAACACTTCCGCTGGATGACATCACCCATCGCCATGGAATTCCAGCATCCAGCTCCCACGGTCTCACACGCAGATGGTCAGCTGCGTTTCCACATCGGTTCATTCCAGTTGTAGCCGGCATCTCGCCAGACGATGGTCCAAATACACCGTTACATAGCACTCTGCATGGCCCGGGCTTAACCCCTCACACGTACGCCGAGGTCCGAGATCCCCTCTCCAAACTCAGAACTTCCACGGCGGGAGAAACGAGATCTGAGCGAGGAGAAGGATCTTTTATCTGGTTTCTGTCTTAAAGTTCTCATTCTGAGGTTGGTGAAAGTTCGCTGTAAGATTATTTCCTGATATTTTTACCTGTTGTAAGTGATTTTTGTATGTTCTCAATTTACTGACAGATAATTTGGTCTCAAATTTCTTAAAATAAGCAAAATTATCTGCCAAAACAGTGAGAAAAAACCCCTTACTAAAACTACTTAAACTAGTAAAACGTATCTGGAAATCAGATCTTATCTAAGAATGAGAATTTTAAGATCTATCGACCAGATATCAAATAATTTTACTTTCTGATCTCACACGCTGCTGTGTAATAATAATCGATTTGTGTGTTATTATGATTTGAACACGTTTGTGCCACAGATCAGATATATATACATTCGAGTTTATATCTGATACATGGTTAAATTCTCAGTTTGAGATCGTCATAAGATCATTTTACTACTAATTCACTAATTCTGCTCATTCTTACTTTTTTAATTAAGCCAAATTTTCTCACTATACTGACAGATAAGTCTGTTTCAAGCCACTTTCTTAAAATATGCAAATTTCTCTGGCAATATAAAATTAAATAGATTAAATTCAATTATATTTTGTTTAGTTGATATATATTTGATGCAAGCTTTTTGTAAGGTCATTCACCTTATTTCTAGATATATTTTATTTTTATTTTAGTAATTTATTTTATATATTTTATTTTTTAAAGTAATTTATTGCGAGCCAAATGATCTCACTAAACTAAAATCACATAACACAAGTACGAACGTCTGTAAACTAGTATAATAATCCTGAAACGAAGATCCAACGACCTGAAAATGAGGATACAGATATGTGAACTGGATATGACGGTCACGGTCTCAGGATCTGCATGAGGACTCACTGAGCTTCTTATTGGGCCCTCCAGCAGACTGTGTTAGAGTACTGGACACATGACTGTGTTAAGGATCTGGATGTGTTAAAGGGAACAACCTAAGTGTGTTAGTGTCCTCAGCTGAACACGATGAACAGCCTGAACACGGCTGCCTGTGCAGTGGCAGTTCACACAGACCTGGTACCTGAGTCTGTCGGGGCTGGAGAGGAGAGAGACAGGCGAGGGGGCAGGCTCCTCCTGAGATCCGTGAACCGGGCTCTAATGGATGGAAATTCCACTCCCCGCCGCACCACGCGGACGGCAGGTCATGCACTAACCGGCACATACGGAAGCCATTACCCACGTCCACCGGCTAACAACATTCTGATGGCTTTCCATCTTCCTAGAGCTGGAAGGATTAGTCCGGACCGGAGAGGCCTGAGGACCGATTCCGGCTTCAAGGTACAATGAGGGTATACATGGGGAGACTGTGGGCAGTAACAGCCCCTACTCTACACACTGGATGATGGAACATAGCTGTGAGGATTTGATTGAGTATTAGTGATGTCAGGTACTGATGTACATAGCTGTGAGGATTTGATTGAGTATTAGTGAAGTCAGGTACTGATGTTGGAACATTGCTGTGAGGATTTGATTGAGTATTAGTGAAGTCAGGTACTGATGTTGGAACATTGCTGTGAGGATTTGATTGAGCATTAGTGAGGTCAGGTACTGATGTTCGATGATCAGTTCTGGATTACTCCAACTCATTCAAAAGGTACTGGATGGAGCTCCATCACTCCAGAAAAGTTCTAGTGCTCCACAGCCCAGTGTTCAGAGGGCCTTCCGGTCCACTCATTGGACATGCAACCTTTTGGGCTACACCTGGATCAGGACAGTGGACTACTGCCAGGTTTGGGATACAGTCAAGTTGGGGCTGAATCTGAATGGGACTGCAGTTGGTTTAGGACAGGATTTGTTGGCTACAGTCAGGATCAGGCAGAACTCTGTCAGGCCATGCTCAGGTTTGGACAGGTTGTTGGCCCTCACCTGGTTTTGGACAGGTTTTTTGGACTACAGTTGATTTGGGACAGATATTTTTGGGTCGTAGTCAGGTTTGGACATGTTGTTGGCCAGGCTACATTTGAGCTGCAGGTGATTCTCAAGCTGTACCTGAGTTTTGCCATTTCTTGGAGGACAGCCTGGTTGGTTGTGTGTGGCACAGATAAGCAAGTCCCTAACCTGCTGCATAAAGCCGCCTCACACACGTGCGGGAACGCTGCCATGCAGTCCTCATTAGCTCCTAGCAGATCAAAAGGAGAAATCAAACACAGCGGAGGGGGGGCCTGACACGGTGCCAGTCAGGAAAGATGGAGAACACAGGGGAGCAGCCGGAGTCGTCTGAACAGAAGGCCGACAGTCAGCACATGCTGGTGATTTGTGAGCACATGGCTGGACAAATGTCTCGGTGAAGGTGAAGACGGGAACAGAACAAACTGTATGCATGCGACGATAAAGCCCTCAACAAAACAGACCAGACGCTAATAACACACACGATCTCACACAAACCCAGTCACAGGAACCCGCTCATGTGACATTCAGACAGAACGGCAGCACCTAATGGAGTCTCCGCCGCACACGTGAAGAGACGGTGTCCTCATTTCCTGGCTGGGGAGGTGGGGGGCTGCGGTGGCTGTCACTCGTGCATCCATGTGATCATTAAAAAGTTCTGTTTGGGCTTCCTTCGACAAGAGCCGACTGGATTTAGAGAGGGGGGGGGGCTTGTTCAGTGCCATGGCAACCGACAGCCACTCAGAACACACGCTCACATGAAATTCTTTCAGATGTCTGTCAAGTTCAGCCTCAGACCTGCGAGCGCAGTGCCAGATCTGAGAGACAGACAGATGGCCGTCTCTGATGTGTCTACCGCATGCGGTACCTGTGCAGACTGAAGGTGCACCTCGGTAAAGGAGATTTCCATTAGACATACGGTGATACGCCCCAGAGCTGTTCCCAGTGGAGGTGAAGGTAACCAGACGTCCCCCTCTAAAAGCTCCCTCACAGAAAGTTCCTACATGAGGTGGTTCTGAATACGCTGCCTGATGTCTGAGACGCTGTTTATGATAGTGTGGAGAAGATTTCAGCCTTAAACTCCATTCATGGTGGAGGGATACATGCTGCAGGGCGCTGTGAGGTCAAATAGTCCCCCAAAGAAACTTAGTATTTCCAGGTTTTCCAGATTTTCCATCATCAACATTCCATATACACTCAGAAGACACATGTAGGTCCACTGGTGGGTTAGATAGTCAATAAAATGTCTATATGTGTGTTCTAGACATGGAGAACCCTGGTTCCCATCACCACCACTGTACAGAAGGTCTGAACCACCTCACTCCACTGAATTCCACAGGAATCTTGAGTTCTCCTTTCAGTTTGATGATTAGGGAACTTTGGTAAAGTGAGTTTGTGTCTAAAACTGAAATAGATAAAATATTTTCACCTCGTTTGTTTTTTCACTTCCCTCACGGTCCAGCGGAGGAAGTCGTGACGCGAGTAAATAAAATGAAACTAAGACTCAAAAGAAGAACCCTGGCGGCGCCACACTTACATCACTTCTCCTGTGTTAATATTAGCCACTACTCAACAACAAGCCTGACGAGCCTTAGTTTAATTAAACACACCATCAGTCACTTCCAGCATCAGGCGTGGAATCACACCGTGAACGTGGTATCAGTATTTCATCACCGTCCAAACAAAAACGAGTATCTCCAAAATGGTAGCTGCACAGGAGAGGCCAAAAACCTGGTTTGATTTCAAAGGAAGTCATGAGAACCAGACGTCTTCACGAGCGATTTTGGGCCATTTCTGTCGGTCCATTCATCACGAAACTTTCACGCAGTGTAAACGGCAGCTCGTGATCAGACGAGGCATAAAAGTGAAAATAGAGAAAAATGGAGATACGTGTTTTTATTGGACAGGATGATATATACCCTGCAGTAAAGAAACGTAGTAGAAGATTCTGTCACAAAAATCAGATCTGAGATCTGGGCAGGTAAAACCCCCTGATATCTGGCTGATATATCTTAAAATTCTTATTTTGAGTTTGTTGTAAGTTAATTTTAGGATAATTTAATTCCAGATATTTACTTGTTTTAAGTGATTTCCGTACGCCAAATTTTTCTCCCTGTATTAACAGATCATTTTGCTTATTTTAGGAAATTAATTTCAGACACAACAAATTATTATCCAATACAGAGAGAAAATCTGACGTACTGAAATCACTTAAAACAAGTAAAAAAATCCAGAAATTAGTTTATATAAATAATCTCAAAATGCTCAAAGAATCTCAATCTCAATCTCAAATATCTCAAAATATGAAAAAAAAAAATACGTCAACTAGATATAAAACAGATCTGCAGTGTAACGGCGCCCACCACATACACTCACTACCAGCTGCTCTGTGTCAAGATTTAGAATCTTACATCTGTAAATACGAGATTAGTTTTAATCTTTGATTTCATGCCACATTCTCCGATTAATATGACTTTTATGATTCAGCGATTAGTCAGGAAACCGTAAAACGGGAACATGTTCGATGATATACTGATAACACAAGAGGTTACTGGGCTACACTCGGACTGGGACAGGACTATCAGGGTGCAGCTGGTTTTAGACAGGCACTGCAAGACACGATGCCATGGCAGGTTAAAGGATCTCGTATTTAGGTGATATGCTGGCTCTTATGTTTCTGATTTTGAGATTTCCAGTTTCTAGAGGTTTTGTTTGACTCGTTTCAGGTGATTTAGTCGAATGTTCTCACGATACCGCCAGATCATTTGGGCTGTTTCAAGCAAACTAGCTAAATGATCTGCCAGTACAGTGAGCTCATTTACCACAATAAATTACATTAAAACCATCAAAATATATCTGGATATGAGCTGAATAATCTTAACATCTTAATCCAATCTGAAATCTCACAACAACCTCCAAATGGGAAAGATAAGAATTATCAATTAGACAAAAGATCAAACGTATGTTTAGAGACGTGCTGAAACGAGACGAAAGTGTTCCGAAAATCACTGAGAAAATAAAATACATCAACTCCTCACCCGCCTCCCGCACTGACCCGTCCTCCTGGGTGGTGGGGAATGCTGGAGCCTATCCCAGCGCTCATGGGCGGAATGCAGGGAACACCCTGGACAGGTCACCAGGCCATCACAGGGCAGATACCCAGACGCTCACCCACACACCTGGGGGACATTTAGCATCTCCAGTTCACCTCACTGCATGTCTTTGGACTGTGGGAGGAAGCCGGAGCACCTGGAGGAGGAAACCCACACAGACACAGAGAGAACCGCGGTTACCCGTCCGGGAATCACACCCGGACCCTTCTTACTGTGAGGCGACGGTTCTAGATATACATAAGATCATTTAACCTTCCAGAATCTCATTTACAGCAGTGAACAATAAACTCAGGTGGTGATCTTCAGACCCCCAGACGGCACTGCATTAAAAACAGACCCGGCTCTGTAGCGGAACCACTGCATGGGATCAGGAACACTTCCCAACACCATCGTCTGTGAACACAGTTCATCACTGCTCCACACACACAAGTTAAACTCCACCATGCAGAGAAGAACCCAGATATAACCAGATCCAGATACACCACCACCACCACCTTCTCTGGACCCCAGCTCATTTAAGATGGACTGAGGAGACATGGAAAAGTGTCCCGTGGATTCAAATCCAGGAATTCTTTTTGGGAATCATGGATGCTGTGTCCTCCTGGCTTGTTCTCAGCACACAGTTCTAAAGCCAGTATTCATGCTGGTATGTGTGGGGGTCATGAGAGCACATGTCCTGGGTGACCTGCACGTCTGTGAAGCTCCAGTAATGCTGAGCAGTATATGCGGGTCTGCATCCAGACGGAGTGTTTTCCAGGGAAAAGTCTGTTCTGATTTCAGCAGGACAGTCAACAACATTCTGCACGGATTACAGCAGCACGGCTCCGTAGAAAAACAGTGCGGGTGCTGAACTGCCCTGCCTGCGGTCCAGACCATCCGGTCACCCACTGAAACATCTGGAGCATTATGGGAGGAGAAACAGGACAAAGGAGATTCCGAACTGTGGAGCAGCTGGAATCCGATATCGAGCAGGAATGGGAACATCTCACTTTCAGAACAACAGCAATCGTCTCCTCAGTTCCAAAACACTCCCAGAGCGCTGTTAATAGAAGAACCGAGCCGAACACCATCCCGTACTCAGATGTGTTGGCAGCAGATTCCAGATGGGCTGGGAATTTTCATGCCTTTGTTTCATTTCCAACTAATTTTGGGGTTGAAATGATTTGTACATCATTGCACTGCACAGCTCCTGCAGGGCAGACCTCACTATCCAGGCCACCTCTGGTTGTCTTTCCTGGGTGACCACATGAAGGAAACACTCAGTGGAAAGAGTTAGTGTGCGGCAGACAGGCACGGTGAGGTGGGAAGTCAAGGCTCCGGTTCCAGTTTGGCTGAGGATGGCGAGTCGTCGTGACTAACGCTCCATAATTAAAGCAGAACAGCACGCCGCGTTCTCACCTCCGGCACCCCACAGGCCATGCCAGTCAGTCTTTCCTAGACAGCTCGCCGTCTTGAGGCCCGCACGCCGTGCATTAGTAATGACCCCGGATGTGTGACCAGCCCGCCGTCCAACTCTGTCTCAGCACGCTCCATCCTCAGCCGAGCTTTCTCAACTCGGCCGCAGCGCCTTCAAGCCCGGCTCACAGCCGCAGCACCACGAGACCAGACTTGTAGATCACGATCCTGGAGCTTCTGACCTCCCGGGGGGCTGGACTGGCCGGGAGTCGCTGGAACCTGAACTCACCGACACTCAGAGGAGGAGATCAGTTCACAGTTAGAACCATTCTAAACAATAACAATGATCAATGTTTAACTCCGCCCACAAACCCGCCCACAAACAACAACAACACTCGTCCTTTAATGAGGTGCCTAAAGAGCGACTCCACAGAGGAACCACGTTTGGTTCCCATTAGAACCCGAACAGTGAGGTGTGTGAGTCTGAGGAACCTTTCAAAAGTTCAGAGTGCCTCGGCACATGGTCATCAAGGTTCCACAGAAGAACATGACATCCACAAGCCTGAAGAACCATTCTGATGTTTGAATGAACTATCCGTGATGTAAGGGTTCTGAAAATAACACATGAATTGGTATATACTCATCAATAGAACATCAGAAAGGTGCCACAAAAGGTTCTAGTGTTTCCTGTTTTGCTTCCCTAAAGATCCATGTCTGATGAAGGTTTACCAGTTTTGGAACCATGTTTGTTTTAGGTATTTGTCAGAGTGAAGAACCTTTTTGTAAGCTTACACTATACAGGTTCTAAAAAGAACCCGTAACTCGGTATGCACTCACAAAAAACGGTGTCTAGTCTTTCTTGGTTCGGTTCCATAAAGAACCATGTTTGATTCTAGAGTGAAAAGCCTAAGCGTTACATAAGGGCTCTACACCAGTTTAGTTCTTCTTAGAATCTTTACTTTACGACTAAAGGGTTCTTTACTCTCACACATCTGCAGACATGGTTCTCTAAAAACAATATTTAAAACCTAAACAGGGCGAGAGAGCGTTTCTAGAACCTTTATTGTTAAACATGAAGAACTTTTTAAAAGTTCAAAGTACCTCGACAAAGGCTCTTAAAGAAAAAAGGGGTTCTTTGTGTGATTCCACAGATGCACAAGTATGAAGAACCTTTCTAAAGTTTAAAGAACCTCCACACAATGTAGAGGTTCTAAAAAGAACCAATTTATGAACCTCATAAGTAAAAGTAAAGGTGCCACAATAGGTTCCAGATTTGTTTCTATTTTTGTTCCCCAAAGAACCGTGTTTGATTATTTGTGAGATTAAAGAGCCTACACATTCTTTAAAAACAATCAACAGCAATCAGTAAGATCAATAACAATAAAGGTTCCACTCTTTAGATTACAGAAAGGTTCCTTAAACCTTTAAACGCTCACACTGTGTTTTTAATTTGGTCATTTAGGGAACCAAAAGTGGTTCTTCTATGACATCACTTTAAAGAGCGTAATATTTTTTGGTGCAAATAAAAGAGTATACCTAGAACCATATGTCAGGAACCATGTGGGAACCTTTCCTAAGCGTGTGGTTATTACTGTGTGGGTTCTTCTGAATCTTAATAAAAGCTGATTAACGCTGATCAGAGTCGAAGCAGTCTGTTCCCCCACGCTCTGCTGCGCTGGATCTCTGGAGAAGAGCTCCTGCCAAGGTTTTCACACCCTCACACGGTGAACCTCCACAACCAGCCCCACGAGAGCCCGGGAGGGAGGGCGATATGCGGAGCACCGCGGATCAGCTCTGCCTCTTTCGGATGGCTGAGGAAGGTGGAACCTGGAGGACCCGCACACGAAGCCTCTGAACTTTATAGCTCCAGTCATGCTTTTAATGACCTTCAAGCCAACCGCCGTAGAAGCCTCGGTTCACCAGCGAACCTCATTAGAGCCGGCATTCCCGAACCACCACATCTCTGGAAAAATGGATTGCTGATTAGTGAGACGTTCGTAACGCAAGAAGGGTTGGAAAAAGTCTTTTCACGAAAGGCTGGAGACTGTTGCTGATGTAGACAGCCTGGGATTGCTAATGCTGTAGAAGAACCCCTCTGGGTCCTTTAAAGAGGGAATTCCAGCAGTTATTCACTATTCCAGTGAATTTTGGAGGCCAAATTCGGCACAGGACGGTCCAGAGACGGAGCTGGGGCGAGGAGGCTTGACGCTGAGGCCTGTGCAGAGAGGCTGGAGGCAGTGCACTTGCAGTCATGTCATATTCTCCTCTAAAGAAGTATCCTGGGCCCTTCAGTGTTCCGAGTGTTATCCCAGAAAACCCTGAGCAAGAAATTCCAGCGGACCACCAGCTTTGCCATCAGGGGGTCCGCTATCCTCTTGCTATCAGGGCAGTGCACTTAAATTCTGTTTGAGGAGATTAAAAACTAATTAGAACTCGTTTGAAAGACAGTAACTGGGTGGTCCGAGGGTGGACCAGCAGTGGCGCGCAGTCAGCGGGGTCCCGACCCGATCAAGCCAGTGGACCCGTATATGCACCTCTATGCTTACACAGTAACCTGCTTCTAATGGAGCTGCAATAAGTGGCAGAAATGGGCTTCCATTAAAAAGGCTTGGGAATCGAACGCATGGGTATAATTCACTGCTCATGTCTTAATTCCGATGGAAGACCTTAGCGGATAAGCCGCTAAACTGGCCACACCCACCGGCGCAAAGTGTCGGTAGACTGTCGCTAAGCAGCGCCTTTTCTGGTAAATCTGACCCTGGAGGGGGTATCTGTGGTCAGCCGGGTGGTATGTTTGAAGTCAGCACTGATGCTTCCTGTTCCTAGACACTTCCAGAGATGACGAGATAACGTGAGTGGAGAAGTGGCGTGGGAAAAAGGGCAAAATTCCCCAGGCGTCCACATCGCAAGCGGAATTTCTTAGTTTTCTCCAGAGTCTAATGAGGAACGCTTTCTTTCTCAGTAATCCCGCTCGCCATCTAAGCTCTCTGCACAGTTGTGGCGAGACGATAAATCAGGCTCAGTGTCGGCGTCTGGCCAGACTCGTCATTTTCAAGAAGAATCAGGCCGGCGTGAGTCACCGCTCCGAAGCAGCTGCGCCTGTTCTCCAAGGTGCTGCTTCTGCCCCGGCCTGCTGCTTTAGAACACACTCATTTGAAACTGATCAATCGTTTCAGCTCACACATACACATACACACACACACACACACACACACACACACACACACACACACACACACATACATACACACACACACACACACACACTCGTATGTCTGATTTGTGGAGCTGGCTGACTGAAACCAGTTTAAAAGCAGAACTCGGTGTGTATATATAGACCATCCTGCTGACTCAGTTTAAACTGTTCCCACAGTCAGAAACCACTTCACTAATCAATACGGTGATCAGAACTTTACAGCATAACCTTAAAATCCCTAGCATAAAATACATAACCTGAAATATATAACCTGAAATACATAAACTAAAATATATAACCTAAAATAAATAACCTGAAATACATAACCTGAAATATATAAGCCAAAATATATAAATCAATAAAATGACCTGAAATACACAGCCCAGAAGACATAACCTGAAAAATACTTTATAAACTAAAATATATAACCTGAAATACATAACCTGTGAGTCAGAGTTCTGATCTTTTAAGACAAGGTCATTATATAATGCTTTAAGGTCTCTGTGATTCCAGTGAGGGAAATCATTTTTCAGACTCTGTTATGGGACGTGCAGTCTGTGGTTGGGGGTGAGCTCCCAGTTCGCTCAGTATGGACGGTATTCAGATTGGGAATTTGACGGTGAGGTTCCGTTCCTTACTGCTCTCTGAGGGAAGCTTGTTTGTTGATGCTGTGCGGTAAATCACCTCTCAATTAAACCTATCATAACCTGCATGTTTACTAGTGCTTGATGGCGGCGTGGGCGGCTGTAATCCCCGGTTAATCCCGGATCTAAACATGCCTCCTCACTGAGGACACAGAGAGGCAGTGAGCACCGCGGAGAGCCTGACCCGAGCCGCTCTGTACCACCTCAGTGGTTCTCTGCGGAACGAGTCCCTGCAGGATGTATTTTCAGGCCTGGCTCGCTCCGTCTGCTGCAGTTGTGCCCCCACATCCTGCGAGTTCAGTAGTTTCAGACAAAAGCAGTAGCAGCTCCTCAGCGTTTAATTTCACTTCCTCCCATTGAAGTGGTTCAGCCGTACTCGCTCTGAGCGACTCCCACACGCCGTCTTTGTTGAGATGCGGCAGAGCGACGTTCCCGTAGCCGCGACAAGGCGAGAATCCTGAAAGTGGCTCCATTATTGAGGACGCTGCAGCTCCGATTATGAAAGCGGCGGCGGCTGAGTGCGTAGCCGCTCCAGGAGGACGCACAGACCTGGAGCTGGAATCGGAGCTCAGGATGTGAATAAAAGGTTTCGCTCTGAGTAGAACCGATATTTTAATGGCTCCAGCATAATGGGCCTCATTTAGCAGCCACGCTTACGTAGGGTTCTTCTTATAACCCACACACACAGCTTCCAGGAAGCGTCTGACTTTCAACATGTGGGATTGTTCTTAGGTACGGACCGAATCTACCCACACTCAAGCTGGAAGAACCTTAACCTTCATTTAAGAACAAACTTAGCAAGATACTGATGAATGAAGCCCAATGTTCCTACACCAGATAGAACGTAGTGATAACCCTTTTCCACCAACGTGGAACAAGTTCTGAACCATTCGGTGCATTTCCACCCAAAGTAAATAAGTTCTGAATAAGTCCCAGCTGGAACCAAAGAATAGTAGGTTCTTCAGCACAAACTATGGAGACATCCGTGGGCGTGTCAGTTGTTGAGGACAGAGAAGGCAACAATGGCACCACCCGGTGTTCTGCTGGAGAACCTCTTCTACGTCTTCTACGAATATCAGCCCAAACGCTCGCAGGTCATCTCCGTCACGCTCCGCCATCTTGGTTCTACTGTTTACTACCGTGTACAGCGCCCCCCTGATGGTGACGTATCCTCTGACATTCCTTGCTTCCAATAAAAACTGGGGCAAACACAGGCTGGTTCCCTGAATAGCACCAAGGTTCCAAGAAGCCTGAACACAACTAGTTGAAGAACCAGGGTTCTTTTGGTCAAATAGGGCTATGCATGATGAACCAGTTAACACCGTTGTTCGGTTCCCACAGGTAGTTTGTAGGACAATGAAACGTGTGTAAGTAAGATGTGTTGGTAAGATGGTCCTGCAGAGGTTCTTCAGTAAAGGGAACGGATCTGTCTAGAACCTTTCATTCTTAATAGATCCTTTGCATTGTGAAACGGTTCTTCACATTGATGGAGAACGTGTTGTATGCAGTGGTGGACAGTAAATGTAATTAGTTTCTGTATTTAAGTAGTTTTTTACTGCAGTATTTCCATTTTGGACGACTTTGTACTTTAACTCCACCACATTTCAAATATCTGACTGTTTACTGCACTGCATTATGGGAAATCTGTAGTTCCTTTCTGCGTATGTGGTGTACAAACATGTCGACACGAATTAGCATCCATGGAAATGTCCATTTCAGGCCTGGACTACATCCAGGAGCACCTGGAGGAGGGCAGGTAAAGCAGGACCCAGTTAGTAAACAGACCAAACAGATTGTTCTGACTTTGTGGGTAAATAGACACGATATAGAAACATGTACACATGCCCTCGTGACCGGCGAGTGTCTTTATACAAACACCGTTTCCTTTATAGTACATGTGTTTTGGCTGGTTTGTGTTTATGAACAGAGACCTACAGATGTTGGTCAGGTCCAGGCTCAGCAGCGCTATGTGGTACTAGAATGAAGTCAGCTGGCCACCGGAATGACCAGGCTATCCCCCAATAGATTTGTTCATAGTCCAGGATGACCGTGTGGAGATTCATCAGGCGCAGACTGTGGAAGAATGGTTTAGGGAACATGAGGAATCATCTTCACCACAGAGTGAGTCCTGATCTTAACTCCACTGGAGGTCTTTGGGACGTGCTGGAGAGGGACGTGTGCAGAGGGTACACCATGATGCTTTTATACCTGTCTACTTCCGCCCGTATGTGTGAGTGTGAGCTGTTTCGTGTGTGATTACACAGGAACTAATCAGGCTGAAGAGGCTGGTGTAAAGATTCCACTAGCATCCTGACAACACCTGCTGTCTGCACCGCACACTAAAATAAGACAAAAAGAGCATGTGACACCAGAACCCGCTCCCTTCCTACCTACACACAGCTCCTTCACTAGCTCCAAAACACGCAGCAGTGCTGAGCTCCCACATTCCCACTGATTTAACCCTTTATTACACGTTAATAACACAACTGTAAAATGAGCATGAGCTTGATTATTTAAAGGGCCCATGTGTGTTCTAGCATTTCGTTTTGTGCCCTCTGAGTAACACTTGTAATGCTTGCAAAATGTACCACAAACAGTCAGAATTAATCTCCAACATCCCTTTATCATTATACTGAAACACTCCCCCTCGGTTACTGTGCCTTTAAGACTGATACGTATGTGAATGTCTTTGTTACAGAGGTCCTGATTTCCAGTGCTCCTGGAATTTTGAAACACCTCAGTGTCACTGCTGGTCAGAGAATCGTCCACTCACCAAAACTATCCAGCCGGGAGCATCCTGTGGGCAGCGTCTTGTGGACAGTGTCCTGCCGGGTGGCATCCTGTAGGCAGCCTTCTGTGGGCAGTGTCATGTGCGTGGCATCCTCTGAGCAGCGTCTTGTGGGCAGCATCCTGTGGGGCAGCGTCCTGTGGGCAGCATCCTGTGGGGCAGCGTCCTGTGGGGCAGCGTCCTGTGGGCAGCATCCTGTGGGCAGCATCCTGTGGGGCAGTGTCCTGTGACCACTGATGAAGGACTAGAGGATGACCAACACTGCACTGTGCAGCAGCAGATGAGTTATCGTCTCTGACTGTACATCTACAAGGTGGACCAGCAAGGTAGGAGTGTCTAATAGAGTGGACAGTGAGTGGACACAGTGTTTAAACACTCCAGCAGAACTGCTGTGTCTGATCCACTCACACCAGCACCACACACACTAACACACCACCACCACGTCAGTGTCACTGCAGTGCTGAGAATGATCCACCACCCACATAGGTCCTGCTCTGTGGTGGTCCTGTGGGGGTCCTGACCATTGAAGAACAGGGTAATACAGCATACAGAGAAACAGATGGACTACAGTCTGGACCTGTACAACTACAGAGTGTCCTATATGGTCAGTGGAGCTGATAGAGTGGACAGTGGGTGGCGATACAGGGAGGTGGTTGTAGTGTTATGGCTGTTCGGTTTTGACCGGTACTGCATGAGCTGAACACAGTGCTGCAGAGTATTAGACCGTGATTAAGGCGGAGACTGCAGACTCTAACTGAGGCTAGCTTAAGCACGGCCTACTCTAGACTGTAGAATGATCACGTGTCCGTGCAGTGGGGAGAATAAATAAGGTTCGGGCTGCACTGGGTTTACTGGACTGGGAGCCTGAGCAGTGCCTGATCAGACGTAGCTGTAGATCTGCTCAGGTGGATTGGGAGTGAAGCTGACAGATAGCTGCTATAGCGTTGCTACACACAGGCCTGTCAGTCACGCAGTGGTGAAGCAGCTGGGAGTCGGGGCCTGATTATAGCCTGTTTTAGAGCGCGGCGGGGAGGCAATTAGCTGGCAAACCAACTTCCTGTTTCCTCCCTCACTAATGACGTCTCATACAGGTCGACAGACTCGAGGCCCAGCTGGGACGAATGGGAGTGAAAAAGCGGGCTGGTTCTAAGAGGGCATTATCGCCGGCGCTTAACGTGATAAATTAGTGGCACTGTGGTTTAGTGCTGTCTCAACGTTTCACACACATCTGCAGGACACATTCCAGAGGACTGTTTCAGATCTGCAGCCGGTGGTGGTGGTGTCTGGGTAGGTGGGCATGCTGTGCCTGTTTTAGGGGACCCCCGTTCCAACATTTGTGCATCCTGTGAACACCCACCATTCCAGCACCCCTCATCAAATATACAGTCCTGCTTCAGAGACCACCTTTCATTTACTTCATTTCCAGGAAATATGGACAGAAAGCATGTGTGTCAGGAGGCATTTGTAAGAGGCTTATATAAATGAACGTTCCTTGTGTTCCCACTGAGGAAAGAAATCAGAGTAAGGGTCGACACGCACTGAGGACACTGATTACTGAGCTACAATCCAGCTTTCATAGTCGGAGTTTTGGACCTTAATCCAGTTTAGGAAATTGGAGTATGCTGTTTACATGACCACAGAAGACACTAACTATAATACAATGATTAAGTGCAGTTTAGAGGGGTTTGGCATTAAGCGCTCCTTTCTAGATAAAGTCAGAGCTGTTCACAGTGGTGGAACCAGACGTCCCCCTGTCCGCGCTGTGAGGTCAAATAGTCCCCCAAAGAAACTTAGTATTTCCAGGTTTTCCAGATTTTCATCATCAACATTCCATATACACTCAGAAGACACGTGTAGGTTTACTGGTGGTTCTAGATAGTACATAAAGTGTCTATATGTGTGTTCTAGGCATGGAGAACCCTGGTTCACATCACCACCACTATAAAGAACATCTGGACCACCTCACACCAAACCCGCTCTCAATCACTCTGTTTACACCTCACACCAAACCCGCTCTCGATCACTCTGTTTACACCTCACACCAAACCCGCTCTCGATCACTCTGTTTACACCTCACACCAAACCCGCTCTCGATCACTCTGTATACACCTCACACCAAACCCGCT
>CM067494.1:411991-429374 GCA_034552555.1 Semaprochilodus insignis
CACCTCATGTAGGAACTTTCTGTGAGGGAGCTTTTAGAGGGGGACGTCTGGTTACCTTCACCACCACTGTGTCAGTAAGAATTGAGCGCTTCACACCAAACATCTCTGAACGATCGTAACCACTTAATTGTACAGAAATGTAGGAAGTTTGTTCATTTCCCCTTTAAAGACGTTTCCAGGGAGCTGATACTGAGGACCTAGAAACCTTTCTTCTGGACTTCCCGAGGCATGTTGTTGTGAGGACATGCGTTCCTTCCCTATTTATATCTTCGTTCCCGAAAGGCAAATGCTCCAAATGAAGCTCAGGAAAATAAGCGCGGCTACGTTTGACCACTGTTCCTCTGAGCTTTGGAGTATTCAGAGCGATCATTCAAATTCCTCAAGGCCCTCAGGACAGACATCTAAACAAGCCTCTGTTCTGCTGGGAGGCCCCGCCCCCTGTTTCCAGACGGTAGTACTGGGTCACAGGAACAAGTCTGGATACGCCTAACGCTGTGGAAGCATGAGGACTGTGCTGACTGCGCATCAGCTGCTACAGATCTGCATATGGAGTCTAAAGCGAGTCGACCACATGGGACGAAGGCAGATCCGTTCCTCACCTGCACTGCAAGACCTAATAAACAGATCACAAGTCCAGTGAAGATCTAATATTCGTCCTTATCAGACTGCAGTGCATATAAGATCATTTAACTCGTTTCAGGACATTTTTACAGTCTTGTTACTTTGGCAGATGCTTTTAGTTGTTTCACACTGCAGCATATGGTGTCCTGGCAGGTGACTGTATCGTGCACGTAGCTCATATATCTAATATGTCTCGTTTTGAGAGTGTTGTAACCTTATTTTAAGATTGTTTTTGCATATTTCTAGAAATTATTATCTAGCTTTAAATCATTTCCTCACCTAAAATTATCAAAATGTCCAGAAAATAAATAGATAATTCTAAAATACTCGTAAAACGTAATCGTAAATGAGATATACCAGATTTAAGAAAAAAAAAAAAAAAAAAAAAAAAAAAAAAAAAAAAAAAAAAAAAAAGATCTAGTAATAACTAAATAATAACAATCCTATAATCAGAAATATTAACTGTTTAACTCAGTTTCACTCATTGTCTGCAGCGTTTAAGGCTCAAATGTTAAGCAGGCCTTCGGATTATTAGAGCTGGGCTGACTGACCGCTCCGTTGGGGGTTGTTAGGCTAATTGTGGGAGCGGGGAATTGGCCTGGTAGGAGATTTTATTCAGGGTCTTATGGAGAGTTCAGCCCTGAATCGTGGCTGGTCATGAAGCGGAGCACTACATGACGTTCAGCAGGAGGAGAGGGGTCGGGTTGCTTTCTGCTAGCATGTTGAAACATGTTGCGGAGAACGAAGGGACAGCTGTGAGAAGGGCTCTGCAGCGCGTCCCAGAGCATGGCGCATACTTCAGCGGTTAGAGCTCCTGAAAACAAACAGCTTAAGTGGTGAAGCTGTCCTGCAGTGTGGAGGAGCAGGCCTGCAGGCACCTTCGCTCCTGTCGCTCCTGAAGATGTTGGCTTAGGAGGTCAAACTAATGAGTTGGTACTCGTCAGCAGGGTTCTTATGGACAGAGTAAATCATTATTTGAGACATTAGAGGACATTACTTCAGCACAGTACATTAGGAGCTCCAGGAGAGATGCGGTCTGTGTGCATTTGTAAGGCTGGTGGGAGGAGCCTGAGGATGAGCTGAAGCTGCTATTTGACAGTATATACGCTGACATACCATAAATCATGTGACAGCAGTATGTAAAGTGGTGTTACCTCAGGGGACGTTATGCTTGGGAACGTCCACACCTGCTGTGTGTGGTGCAGAACCCATGAAGCCATGGGCCTCAGTTGTCAACAAGGCACTGTGCAGGCTGGTGGTGGCTCCATACTGGTGTGGGGTGTGTTCTCATGGCATGGGTTGGGTCCACTGGTCCACCTAAACACATCCTTGACCGGTTCATGCTATGTTTCACTGCTTGGTGACCATTTGCAGCCCTTCATGGACGTCATGTACCCCCACAGTGATGGGATGTTCCAGCAGGATAGTGCACCGTGCCACCAGGACCAAGTTGTCCAGAATTGGTATGAGGAGCATTCTGGAGCCTTCTGACGAATGGTGTGCCCTGCATGTTCACCTGACATGAGGCCAGACAAGGTATCCACTATCCTGCCTGTTCAGACTCCGATAATTCCCGTCTCCTTGTCATGAGCACGCTGACCGGTGTTCAGCCTCACTCACAAGATAACACCTCACAGCTTAAACAGGTGTGAGGGTTCCCAAGCCCAACGCCCCTTCATAATCAGTTACACACTGATATCACATGACTTTTGATCTGTAGATATATATATATATATATAGCCTCAAAATAGGTTCTATTGTTACAATGTCAACCATAAGAACAGCAGAACCCTTGTTGGTTCTTTCTCCAACAATCTGTTGGACCACTTCATCATCCAAACCACTGAACCACACAGACCCATACAGAACCATTGTTTTTACTAAAGAACCCTTGAAGAACCATCTTTTTAAAGAGTGTAGCACTAGTAACAGTAACAGTACGCCATGGTTGGGGGCAGCATCTTCCCACAGCCCCCCTCCAAATGAGCCTGAGACGAAAGCAGAACAACATCTCTGCAGTAATTACAGTACTAAGATCATTTCCAGCTACGTTCAGTCAGTAAAGTGCCCAAACTATTAGACCTGCTGCTCAGCCAAAGGCAGCAAACTTCCAGGGGTTGGACTAGTGACACGAACGAGCCAAATTGTTGGGAACAACTTTGTTTGATAGACGTCCAGTATGATCTCATCCCTTCTGCATGTTTCTGTTCACGGCCCCGAGTGATTCCGAATGTTTCTGTTCACTCCTCGGGGATCAGAGAGTCTTACGTAACGCTGGGTTCATATACTCCGCTTAAAGTATTAGACGTCTTAATGAGTCGTCGGAAATCTCTCGGTATGGTCAGGGCCGGAGTGGGACTCGCTCTCAGACCGGGAGTTACATGATGCAGAACAGCCTGACTTGCACTCTACACACACACACACACACATTCCCTTACACACCTGTGTATTTTCATCTTCTTCATTTCTCACCTTATGATTTCTGTGCTACACACAGATCACCAAGCTGGATGCCATGAAGACAGCCAAACACTTTTGCCTTAAGTGTAGCGTAGGCCAGTGTTCCTCACCCTATACCTGCATCTTTCTTGTCCTCCTTAAGTAGATTTTTCGTGCTTGTCTTACCCCTGCTGCCCTTCTTCACGATTCACGTATGGAAACTGCGGAGGAGGTGAGGAATGTTGTAGAGCACAGCTTCTCAGATTCACACCATCAAGCTGAATTTGTCAGGCCTGTCAGTCAGACAACGGCTCAAGAAGATATCTAGCTAGCCGGCTAAGTCAAGCTATCTTCATCTTGGCTGAGCAGCACAGAAAAGGACTGGCAACCAAAACCTGATGATGTGGATTCACAGTATGAAACACCCTGTACAACCCTCAGACTGTATCAGGGGTCTCCACTAAGGGCCAGTTTGACTTTAGCCAGTGGGTGCTAATGTTAGCTAGCTTTCTCAGCACCTGCAAAGAGCTAGAATAATAGCTGAGTAGCTTTTTGGACTCAGATCTGTTCTGAGTAGTGATGTTCTGTCTGGGTTTTCTGGATTCGACTCCGACTCTGGACTCCCGCTGCTGGAACCAGTGGATTGAACTGCCGGGCTCAGAAGTCAGTAATGAAGGGATACGGCAGGTCCTGTTTATTCCCCATACTGAGCGGTGATGGAAAAACATATCGAAGAATTTCACTACTGTAGTCAGAATTCTTTAAAGGCTCAATTATCAAATTTCTTTCTCAGTTCTTTGAATAAAAGTTGGATGTGTTCTTCGTTCCTCTTTTTAAGAGGCTTCATATTTACCAGCTTTTATTTGACTATTCCGGTCCACCTTAAGTGAAGCAGTCCTGACCTGAATGGTGCGCTGGCAGCAGAATGTAACTGCAGAGCCATTTAAGGTGGAATGGAAATCTGAGATTGAGCAGATCTCACCTTCGTCCCTGTTTCCATGAAATTCTGTAAATACATTGTTTGTGTTTGGTTTCGGTTCCTTGTTCCGTATCTAGTAGCCTAGATTTGTTTGGTGCGACTCTGATCATGAGGGAAATGATGAGCTGCTGTGCGGGACGTAAAGAAACGTTTCCAGTAATTGAACTTCCACTACGTGAACTTAGACTCTCTCCTGCTTTACACTCCATCAGAATGTCCCTCCAGCTGATCTCCAGGGTCATTGGCCACGAGTCGACTCAGACTTCCAGACGTGCTGGAGTCGAATAACCAGCTCTTTTGGAATCGGCTTCAGTCTAATTCTAATTCAGTCAGCAAGGAACACAGACCTGCAGCATGCTGAACAAACCAGACCCTCAGCCAGCGCAGCGCGAGACTCTTGCTGGTTTTATGGGTGCTTTCATCTGATGTTCCTGTTCCAGCTGTACTTTCAGTTTCACGTACTGACAGACTCAAACGGTACCTTTCTCAGAAACACTTCAGAGGCATTTAATAGTACATCAAAAATAGCTTAACAAGTGAGCACATGTTCCTCGGCCTGCGGATGAGGGTTGAGGTTTAGTGACGCTCCTGTGCCACTTTAGTAGTTTCATGGGAACGACTGTGATACTCACGTAACCCCACGGTATTTAACACCGATCTTACTGCGTGTGTTTTATGAGTTTGAGGGTTCTTCAAAAGTCTGTCAACAACACACCGAGAACCTCAAACACTGTTCCTCCTTCAAATCCAAATCCTGCATTTTCAAAAGAGGACGGGAAAACGGGCCGATTCCCAAATCCTAAACTGTTACGGAACAGACTCATTAATATTCACACCCCAACATTTACATACAACCACAACGGAGCTACAGAACCAACATGGTGGACTATGTGGAGAAATCCAGCGTTCCAGGCTGGGAAGGGGATGTCGGCACTTTCCATTCCCCTCCCAAGGAACCCAACTGTCAGCGGTACATGGTTGTTCATCTTTAAACCAGGCTGAAGTTCTTCCTATTCACCAGCTTCTTAATCCAATGTTCCGTTCCACCTTAAATGCTGCAGCTTGTACAGACGCCAGAATGTAACTGCAGCACCATTTAAGGTGGAACGGGAAATTCCCAAAAGCTGGAGAACTTCAGCTCCCACATCTCTAACAGGATCCCGGAACAACTTTAATCCCGCAGTCTGCACATTTCACTCCGGACAGTTTCCCAAACTCTTGGACAATATGGAGCAGCTCCGCTCAGCGCTTGACCCTGAAGAGACTGAAGAGAGGAGCAGCTCCACCTTTATTAGCATCACATCCCAACAGCAGCCTGTAAGTAGCAGCCATGCTGTGTGATTGTATCCGTGTTTGCCGGTTGAAGCAGATCATCTTAAACTGAGAGTTCCATAGTGAGGATCTACTTTAATCTACTGTGTGTTGATGTCCAGATGGAAAGCCAGTAGCTAGTACAGGGAACGTTAGCTACTAGCATTAGCTCCAAGTAACTAGCATAGCTAACTCAATAGTATGAGGGCGGAGCTTATTTACACAGAGACTCATTTTATTTAGTCTATTTCCACATGGTGCTTCTGTGTGATCATCGGGGGTGGTGTCTTGCTGTAAACCAGCCAATCGGAGCAGAGCTCATCTAATTATTCATGAAGAGCTCACCAAAAAAGGGGAAACAGCTCGTTTCATTCTAGAACCAGATCATAGGGTGGAGGCAGGGCACAGTGTAGAACCACATCTGGGTGAACAAAGTCACATGCCTTCTATGTTGAACATTATAGTCATCAGAACATCATGTTGGAACATTGCTGTGAGGATTTGATTGAGCAGGTACTGACTGCTCTCGATCACTCCAGCACATGCCAAAGGTACACCAGAGAGCTCAGTGCTGGGGGGATTTCTACCCAGGCTTAGCTTGAGGCATGATGACCTTAGGCGCAGTAGAGCGTCCCGTTCTATTGGTCAGTGGTTTCTGGAGGTTCTACCCTGAAGCAGCTGAATCCAGTCAGAAGACCCGGCTGAGTGTTTAGTTTTGGTTCTGTTTCACAGTGTACAGATGTTACAGTAAGCCAGGTAGGTTTCTTGTTAGGGTGACTTGTGTTCTGAGTGGCTTGGTTTCTTGGAATGGGAGCTGTGATGCAACTGGGCTGCAGAAAACCGGATGTGTTCGTTGTCAGTGTTGTTCTCAGAAGTGTATGAGCTATTTATAGGCACTAACAGTCAGAGTGGTCGTACACTGAGCCTTTCACAGCCCGCCTGCTGCTGTGGACAGAACATCCACCCGAGATGGAGCCAGCGTACTCGTCCACACACCAACACCGTTCCTTCATCCCTTCATTCCTTTATCACCAACACTGTTCCTTCATCCCTTCATTCCTTTATCACCAACACCGTTCTTTCATCCCTTCATTCCTTTATCCATACACAACACTGTTTCTTCATCCCTTCATTCCTTTATCACCAACACTGTTCCTTCATCCCTCCATTCCTTTATCCACCACCAACACTGTTCCTTCATCCCTTCATTCCTTTATCCACCACCAACACTGTTCCTTCATCCCTTCATTCCTTTATCCATCACCAACATTGTGCCGTGTTAGTGTACTGTGACTGACTGCTTTTGCTAACCCAGTGAGCGTCGGCGCGGTGTAAGGCTGCTTGGCCTAATTTGAGAGTTTCCTTGAGTAATGTTGACGCTGCTGTGTTTTGTAACTCCTGCCTGTTGACTCATTTATCACCAGCGCTTTGTCATCGCGGCACCGTTTGTTCTAAATACTAATTATACATACTAACACCCTCAATCTTAGCGGTTCTCCTTCAGAACAAACACTCTGACCTCAGTAGTGTCATATCTCGGCACAACACCTTTTCTGTGACTGTAGTTAACTCTGGACAGAACTTTATTAGGCTTAACAAATGCTGTCTGACAGGACTTTAAAGTTAGCCTGGATAATTACTTTGTGGTGAGAACCTTTCAGGGTTCTGGTGGTAGCTCAGTGGATCTGAGTCTCAAATATAACCAGCCTTTCTTAAGTAACGTTCTAGGAAGTGTATATAACCATAAACCAAGATGGAGGACATTTCCTGAATGAACTAGAGCTTTGTCATGCTCTGACATCCACCCTCTGTCCAAGAACAGTGACCCTGCTGCTTATCAGCCCCACCAGACAAGGTCTTTGAGTATGTGATGTCCCCTCAGGCTCTGGACTGTCCACCGTGGCCATCAGGGTGCTGCAGTCCTCCTGGATCACCAAGGGCTGATACTGGTAGTGTTACTGGTAGTGCTGGTGAGCTTAGAAGGGAGCATGTTTCCAGTCCTAGGGGACGTCGCTTTAAGGGCATCACCCTGGAGGGCCTGGAGGACTAGGACGCCCCTCCCAGTATTCCAAATAAGAAACCTGATGGACCCGGCGCAACGGCATGTGGTGCCAGGCTCTGGTGCACACCCAATACACCACATCTGGGAGGTTTTCCACCACAAGGCCAGGTGACCCAACTATTTACAGTCCCGCTTGGGAGAGCGGCCGATCAGGCGGCATGGATTAAGCACCCAGACTCTCTCCTCTGGCTGAAATTCCCAACCCACAGGTCGTAGTTCTGCTTTCTCCAACATCTACTGCATCATTAATGCTGGCAAGGGTGCTGATAGTGAGTCCTGCCCTCGTGATCCAGCTGCTCCAGCATTGGCAGCTTCACCCATGAAAAGCTGTGGTGCCCTCAACATGCCCTCTGATGCTATGTGTTCAGCTCTTTCTGCTCAGCTGGTTCAGCATCTTCTGCTTCTTCTCTGCATCCAGATAACCCCTATCACATGTAGTGGTGTTGAGATTCTGGACTCTGGGGTGGTCAGTCCATTGTTCTGAGGACACCAGCAGCTTCTTTGTTGGATGTGCGTGTCTCCTTTTCTCAGTGAGGAGCTTCTTGAACAGCTACACCTCCTTTCAGACCTCCATAGTGTTGAGGAGTCTTCCCACAGTGGAAGGATAGACAGAAACACCAGTGGAGGTTCTCAGATCTGAAGCAGGAGTGGAGCTTGATGTTCTCCTCTCTCTCAGAGATGAAGGTGCTGTTTATCTGATGGGGGACAGTGTTGCTGGGTCTCCCAGGTCTTCCAGGTGGTTGCTAGGTGTCACAGATTTTTGGAGCTTTTAATCAGGAAGATATAATAGGAGTTAAATAACTGAATGTGTGTCTCGGTTCTGCATACTGTGGTATATTATCATTGCTAACTCTCTAAATGTATAGTCTACACCTGAACCAGCTCACTAGGCCAAGGGACAGCCCATGACCAACCTGCGCTAAGGGAAAACTTTTGAATGGGTGGTTGTGTAACCTGGCCTGATATGACTTGCGAAAAGGCAGCGGCGTAATTACAGTAAATAGCTGATGTTATGTGGGGCAGAACGATTGCTATTCAACTAGTTCCTTCCCAGTGCGAGAAAAAGGCATCCCTTGGCCCTGGTTACATAAAACTGACGTGGCAAGGTGAGGCAACGCCCCGCAGGGAATAATAAGAGCAAGGTGAGGCATGTTCTCACGCTTAGAGACTCGCATACCTCCAGGGCAAATGATCCCGGCCGTGCTTTTTAGCAGTTGTGGCTAACAATATCAGCGGCCTTGCTAACTCCTCGACTTCCCCTCAGGGCTTGGCACGCTGAATGATGAGGCCTTTCATTACCAGTGGTGAAAAGGTGAACCAGCGGAGGAAGAACAGGCGTCCTCATAACACTAGAGATCAGTCGTAAAAAGGGGGGAATTCCACTTTTCCAAATATCCTCATAATTAAACGGTTGGGATATAAACAGAGCAATTCGTTGTGGTTTGGTGTGAAACACTCCAGAACTGTACACAGTGGTGGTGAAGGTAACCAGACGTCCCCCTCTAAAAGCTCCCTCACAGAAAGTTCCTACATGAGGTGGTTCTGAATACGCTGCCTGATGTCTGAGACGCTGTTTATGATAGTGTGGAGAAGATTTCAGCCTTAAACTCCATTCATGGTGGAGGGATACATGCTGCAGGGCGCTGTGAGGTCAAATAGTCCCCCAAAGAAACTTATTATTTCCAGGTTTTCCAGATTTTCCATCATCAACATTCCAAATAAACTCAGAAGACACATGTAGGTTCACTGGTGGCTCTAGATAGTGAATAAAATGTCTATATGTGTGTTCTAGATATGGTTCCCAAAGTTCCCAAAAAGTAGTCAGTGTCTTATAAGCTAGTCTGAGAACAAAGTCCAGTTCCACATCTCTCCTGGACACCTCCAGCCATCATATGGATTAATAAACTTCAGCAGCTCCTGATTAGATAATAACTAAACTTAGTATTGGGCTTCCTTAAGAAGAGGTCAGCAAAAGGTTAAACTAACACAGTGACCCACATAAGACCACGCAAATCACCACTCACTGTGTTAATGTTATTGTGTCACATTAGTGTCCACATTAACCGGCTTTGCTTTAATCTAAGTTTCCCAATAACCTATAAAATGTTTGCATTGTAGTTTAATTAATTCATTAATTCTAAAAACCCCACGGGACGGCAGTTATCGGGTATTAAATAGTGGTTTGTGAATCTGAAGTGAGGTGCTGCACACGCGCTTTTATGCAAACATCATCCAGCCGCCGTTCGTTAACGTCAGTGAAACATCACGCCACATTTTTCTCATTCTTTGACACAATTCTGAAGGCCACAGCAGATAAACTGGTTCCAGGACGAGAATTCAGGGTCAGTCTAAGATCTCTAGACTGATAGAAGAAACTGCCGTGTTTTGCAATCTCATCCCTGTACGGTGTGGAAAGTTACCGCCAGCAGCTGAAGCTGAAATGCCCATTGGCTGGTGTTCTGCTCTGTACTGGCTCTGGTAACTGAGCGTCCAGTATAGATGGGGCTCATACAGATGAGGGTGGAAGTGCGAAGACAGCTGCACCCAAACAAACTGGCTAAATGTTTGCGGAGGGCCAAGAGGGAAAAGATGAAACCACTTGCTAGCTTAGAAGAACCCCCAGGGCCTTCTAGAAGCTCAGAGAACGATCTGTAATTATCAGGTCACTGTTATATAATAGACTTGTTGTGCATGTTGTGCTTGAACTGTGCAGTTATTGCAGTCATATAGAACAAAGACGCTGTAAACAAAGGGCTTCAGGACACTTCCGGGTGTAGAACTCACACCCAGTTAGAATGGAAGCAGCTCAATTTACACCATAATTTACATTAAATTCAACCATAACAGATAAAACAATGTCAATAACAGTAACATCACATTGTGTTTGAGGCTGTAATGTCTAATATTCCAGAGTATGTAAAGGATTTACGTCCGTTATTCCCGTTTTCCAGATCTCTAAAGCAGGTAGAGCTGCTGTATTAGCCCCACTGAGGATCCTCTGTGTTTGCTAACATTAGCAGCTGAAGCTAATCCCAGTTTAGTGAATCCTTTACTCTCCAGATGAAGATGAAGTTCCACCAGCACTATGATACTCCAATAAGAGCTCCAGAATGTAAACTAGGACGGGATGATGATGTTCTGATCCATATGTTTAGAGTTATTACTCTGTAGAGAGCATTACTACATCAGGAGACCAGCTAGGAGGAGCTAACGCTATTAGCGCTTATGCTAACAACCACAGACCGAGTGTTTCTGCTCATATTAACACTCGACAGAGAAAAACAAAAGCTGTGTTTGACTCTCCACACGGGTCTGTGTACATATAGACGTGTGTGTGTGTGTGTGTGTGTGTGCAGAGTAGAGCAATATATTGGTTCACTGCAGTCAATAAGCCAAATGGTATGTTAGCTAGCTAATTAGCCTATGTTTTATAGGGTTTAGATTATGAGTGTATAGTGGTCTCACAAGCAGCGGTAAAAACAATTTTAGCTCATTTTTACGTTTTTAAAATAGATAGACATGTAAAAATACATTCTCTTGGGGAGTGGGGAGTTAGTTTTCTGATGGGCCAACTCAGATGTCACTGAGGGCCAATTTTGGCCCATGACCACCCCTAACACCCCAACCCAGCCCAGCCCTGCTTTCAGGGTTCTCTTTGCTCTGGACAGGAAGTGTAACAGCACTCCAACCACACTTTGAGTAATCACCGGCTATCGAGTGGCACTTCCTCCCTGCAGCTGTCATAAATGAAACCTGAGATCAGGGCAGAGCCCACTAACTGCCTCCTGACCTCGCCAGCTCCCACCACAAGCACCCCAGCACCACATCCATATGTGCTTGTAGACCAACACCATGTGTGTTTATTGTGCTTTTAAAGAAGAATTCAACCAGGTTCCTGCAATCAGAGTGATCGAGAGCGGGTTTGGTGTGAGGTGTAAACAGAGTGACTGAGAGCGGGTTTGGTGTGAGGTGTGAACAGAGTGACTGAGAGCGGGTTTGGTGTGAGGTGTAAACAGAGTGATTGAGAGCGGGTTTGGTGTGTGGTGTAAACAGAGTGACTGAGAGCGGGTTTGGTGTGAGGTGTGAACAGAGTGACTGAGAGTGGGTTTGGTGTGAGGTGGTTCAGATGTTCTGTACAGTGGTGGTGATGGGAACCAGGGTTCTCCATGTCTAGAACACACATATAGATATTTTATTGACTATCTAGAACCATCATTGAACCTACACGTGTCTTCTGAGTGTATATGGAATGTTGATGATGGAAAATCTGGAAAACCTGGAAATACTCATTTTCTTTGGGGGACTATTTTACCTCACACGTTCTGCAGCATGTATCCCTTTTAGAGGTGGACGTCTGGTTCCGTTCACCACCTCTGTGAACAATTCTTTGGAACTGGGCGTTTTAATCCAAACCACTCGGAATGGCTCTGTTTACACCTTAACAGGCTAATTATCCTAAATTGTTCCCCACCTCTTCTCTTCTGGGAAGGCTTTCCGCTAGGTGCTGGAACGTTGAGGTTGGATGCTGGATTTGCAGCCAGTAGAGCATTAGTGAGGTCAGGCAGTGATGTTAGGCTTGGCTCAAAGTTGTCATTCCAGTTCATCCAGGTGTTCGCTGGAGTTAAGGTCAGGGATCTGTGCAGGCTCGTTAAGTTCTTCACACCAAACTCCTCAGTCCATGTCTTCATGGAGCTGGCTTTGTGCCCGGGGACACGGTCATGCTGGAACAGGAAAGGGTTCTTCCCAAGGCTGTTCCACAATTCTGGATAAACACTGTTCTACTGTAGCATTAAGAGTTCTGTTATCTGGAACTAATACACTCAGCAGGCCCAGCCCATTATGCCTCCTCCACCAAACTACTGTTGGCACTGGGGCTGCGTCCGAAATCGCCTACTTGGTCAGTACGTACTAGACTGAACCCAGTGCGCGCTGCTCGACCGGTGAAGCAGTAGGCTCTTTCAGTACGCGGGTACGCAGTATCCACGCAACCTCGGATGTACTACATCCGCCATCTTGCCAACGTCATTTGATGTAAGACGTCACGCCACCTCTGTAGAAGTCCCGCCATCCATTCAGAGTCCTACTAGCACACACGTATTTTGGGTTGTTGGGAAACTGAGATAAATTTATTCACTATCGTACGACAGGAAACTTGGCTAGCTAACTAGCTAGCTAGCTAATAGAGCATGAAGTTATATTGCCTTAGCTTGCGTTCACTGCTAGCCTTAAAAATTCACAAGTTATGTGTAAAATGGGCTTTACATTCGCCGCAGAGCGGTTCGTAACGTTACTCAGTGTTGCACAAAGTCGTAACATTTTAAGATGTTTTAGTTGTAGATTACACTTGTACAGAGCCGACGTCCGGATTTCCGCCATTTTTCCTTCCTCAGCTCGGAACGCCCCCGCAGCTCCAGTGGAATCATGGGATAGCACAGTGCGCTGTGCTGGCATACTTGAAAATCTCACGGGAAGCAGTACGTCATCCGGGGAACGTTCGCCTACTGCTTTATGACCACTGAGGATTCGGACACACTACACGTTCTCGCCTACTGAGTAGTACGGTAGTAGGCGGTTTCGGACGCAGCCTAGGACAGAGCCCACTAACTGCCCCCTAACTTCCCCAGCTCCCACCACAGGCACCCCAACATCACATCCGTATATTGGCATTCCGGTAGGTAGCTTTCTCAAGGATTCATCAACCCAGATTCTTCCATTACACCGCCAGATAGTGAACCCAGAGAACAGGTTTCCACTGCTCCAGTCTAGGCATTGTGCATGGAGATCGTTTCCATGGCAGTCCAGTATTCAGTGTTTTCAGTGGAGCACCAATGGAAAATTCTGCTACAACGGTAGATGGTTTAGCATTTTCTGTTTCTCACCATTCCGGCAATCCCAAACCCATTCTTTGTTTGGTGTGTCCATTTCCTTTTCTCAGTAAGGAGCTTCTTGACACGGAACAGTCAGCAAAGTGTTCCGTCAAGACTTCAGAACCTCTGCCGTCAGCTCTGGCACCATGGCATAGTTTGCAGGAGCTACGTGCTGAACTCAAGAAGGAGACCTGGAGAAGAGGCCCGGAGGAGAAGATCTGAAGAACCGAGACCGAGAAAGAAGTTCTTAGATCAGGTAAGAGCCGCACTGACACCAGGGATAAGGTTTAATGGTGGAGAGACCTCAGAGAGCTGACCAGGCTGAAGTTGCCTTCCAGCTGCTTGTTCAAATTTTCCCATTCCACCTTAAATGGTGCTGCAGTTACATTCAGGCACCTTAAGCCTGA
This sequence comes from Semaprochilodus insignis, assembly GCA_034552555.1. Taxonomy (NCBI): domain Eukaryota; kingdom Metazoa; phylum Chordata; class Actinopteri; order Characiformes; family Prochilodontidae; genus Semaprochilodus; species Semaprochilodus insignis. The sequence continues at coordinate 425,678 of CM067494.1, forward strand.
TTCACACATGCTACCTTTGCATGGTGCGAGTGATACGGCAGTAGGAGTGCTACACACCTCTTCACACATACAGCATTGGTGCTGTGGAGCAGCAGGAAAGCTGTACCGACCAGTTCCTCTTTTTCCAGACGGATAAACGATCCAATCAGCCGCTCCGATCAATAAGAACGTTGTTTCTGTTTACCTCCACAGTGTTCTGGCTGTGATTGGGCAACAGTTGCCTCGTAGACCAGCTGGGAATTCTGTCTGCAGCACAGAACGTTGGTATTTATTCCGGGTTTTGGTGGAGTTTTCATTGATTCCGGGCTTATTTCCTGGTCTGATCCGTTTCAGCGCTGTGTCTGGGACGCTTCTCCGCACAGCCCGTGTGACCTGTTCATATGAGCACCCTAGTACAGTATACGAGCTAGCATCTGTGATTCAGACCTCAGGAGCCTGAGTGTGCATGTGCCTTTAAGGTGCAGCAGGTAGACTGAGGGGCCAGCATGGAACTGCTGCACTGTTTAAGGTGGAACAGAAAAATCTAAACAAGAAACTGAGGTTCCAGAATGTAGCCAGGAAGCTGAGACACCAGAATGTAACCTAACTGCTGCACCATTTAAGGTGGAATGGGAAAATTCAAGCAGGAAGTTGAAGCACCAGAATGCAACCTAACTGCTGCACTATTTAAGGTGGAATGGAAAAATTAAAACAAGAAGCTGAGACACCAGAATGTAACCTAACTGCTGCACCATTTAAAGTGGAATGGAAAAATTAAAACAAGAAGGCGAGACACCAGAATGTAACCTAGCTGCTGCACCATTTAAGGTGGAATGGGAAAATTCAAGCAGGAACCTGAGGCACCAGAATGTAGCCTAATTGCTGCACCATTTAAGGTGGAATGGGAAAATTAAAACAAGAAGCTGAGGTGCTAGAATTTAACCTATTTAAGGTGGAATGGGAACATGTGAACAAGAAGCTGATGAAAAAGCTTGAAAGGCGTGTAAATGGATCCTCATCCCTTCACACACCTTGCTCTGGTTCTGCTTGGTGGTAGAGAACATTAACTTATTTCTGCTGGTTCACGGAACCAATAGGTCAGTACTGTTTTGTCCTGTTTGCTCATGTTTGTGATAGTAGCTGTTTAGCATCGCAGCAGCAACTGTAGCGCCAGTTTGCTAACCCAGTACATGCTAACAATAGTTAGATTAAACAGCAGTTAAACTGTGTGGTTGCTCATTCTAACTTTATGTTGTGGTGTTCGTCTGTTTGTAAAAGATTTTATGACCACAAAGATTTTATGACCACAAAGATATAAAAAATCAAATGCAAAAATCAAAATAGCAGCAATCATTCTGCAGAATCACATACTGCACCTTTAAACCTGTAGCAATTTCAAAACTGCATTTTGCCATTTATCTTTACTTTCTATTTAGGTGGGTTAAGGTCTTAATTAGGGGTCAGGTGCCTCTTACACCCGTCTGTAGCTGTAGCAGTAAAGACCAGTAAAGATGTTCTGTGGTGTGTGGAAGATGGTCACTAATCCTCCTTGGGAGGCAGCTGACACAGCTGTCATTACGGATACCTCAGTTTTGAATGGATCCGGATCCTTAGCAGGCCGTCACTTATCCAGCGCTAATTCTTTTTAGATGAACAGCATTCAGATGAGATTATGCTGCTTAACACGCCGCTGTAGCTCTGTGCCAGGTGCTTTAAAGTCCTGAACATACCACCACATATAGATCACACACACAGCAGATAAGTCATCAGGCTGTTTATAGCTCAGCAGAGTCATTTCACTGACCCCCCCACCCCCAACACTGACCAGGACCATCCCCTAATTTCTGGTTTATGCTATGACCGCTATGGCTAATCTGATTTCTATCCTGAATAATCATTAACTGGTGATGATACGTTTATGGGAATTTACAGCAGAGCTGACTGGAGCTGTTCAGAACCATACGTCACCACCCCGACCACTTCTTCATTCACTGCTGAGTGTTAGAAGTGGTGCTCTGTGTTTCAGGACGGGACAGATGTTACGTATCTGCGTTTCCTTAATGTTGCATAATCATTAACCTCGTCTGCCTGCCAGGGTTTGGTTACGCCTTACAAACCAGAGCGCTTTATTGCCGAGCTTGCACAAAGCGCAGTTAACATTTACCACATTGTTTTGGACTTTGAGACGCTGCAAACCTGCAAACCAGAGCAAATTTGCTTATCGCTCAAACTTTGCCCTTTGTTGAATGCCAGCTGGAGAACCTTCATGAAATGTGGTACGGGAGCGTGTTGACCTTCGGCTGCCTGGGAAAACTGTGTCTGGGAGGCAGCGGAGGACCAGCAGAAGGGCAAATGGAACCGGAACGAGGTGGAGGTTTACTGCATTGATCCCAGAGTGACGAGGCACTTCAAACTCAGGCTGCCCCTGATTTAACCCCACCATGATACCATCAAAAACCCCTCAAGAGCACGAGGAAGAACCACTGAGAAGAACCAAGACTAAGAACCACTGAGAAGAACCAAGACTAAGAACCACTGAGAAGAATCAAAACTAAGAACCACTGAGAAGAACCAAGAACAAGAACCACCGAGAAGAACCAAGACTAAGAACCACTAAAATGACCCAAGACAAAGAACCGCTGAGAGGGACCAAGACCAAAAGCCATTGAGAGGAACCAAGACTCAAACTGAGAAGCTCTAAGACCATGAGGAGGACTTATTCTGGCTTAATAACTCGAATTTAATGTCCATTTAGCTAGAACCTAAACAAATAAACGGCCCACAGCACCGTATACACGTCCTAGATACCTATATAATAGATTCTAAGTGAGCTAACGACACTAACCTTATTTTAGTCCAAAATGGTCGCGTATCAAATGTTGAAATTTTGAAACTTTATTGTTTCCTGAAATGTCACATGCCCACTTTGAATTTAACTCCAGCAACAGAAAAGTTGGAAACGTTGGGCAGGAGGAACCATGGACTGTAAAGTTGCGTAACACTAATAAACACCTAGCGGAACATCTCACAGCTAATCAGGTTACCTGGTAACAGGTCAGTAAGATGACTGGGTATGAAGATCCTCCCAGAGAGGCGGAGTCTTTAGAAGTAAAGATGGGGCGGGGTCACCACGCTGTGAAAGACTGCACTGCCAAATAGAGCAGCAGTTCAAGAAGAACGTTCCTCAACGGAACACAGTGAAGAACCTGAGTTAAATAATCAGTCACAGTCACAGTCAGTGGTCAGTGGTCAGTGGTGTTTTCTATTACATACGGTATTAAAATGATTTACATCGTTACAGCCTATAGTATTTACATTTCCACAGCGTTGTCATCGTTTTGGATATGGGGTTATAGGTCAGATGGTGTCACTGCCATACTGGTGGATTTACTTCAGGCGCATTTCTGACACACAGCCAAGAGATCTGCCGATACAGCGAGATCACGGGACTAAAGTCAGCTAGAACGTTCTCATTAGATATGTCCATTAGATGGATCTTATTCGGGCGGGTGGTGATTAATAACGCCGGAGAGATGGAAGTTCTGAGGTCTGAATTACAGTCTAGGTGTGTGGAAGTGAGTTAATACCCAGTGTTCAGTTCTACAGTACTTCATTACATCCTAAAGAGGATCAAAGGCTAACTTACTCTCCCTCTCTCTCCCTCTCTCTCTCCCTCTCTCTCTCTCTCTCTCTCTCTCTCTCTCTCTCTCTATCTCTC
>CM067494.1:429874-453254 GCA_034552555.1 Semaprochilodus insignis
GTGCTGGTATGGTGGTACAGTGAGGTGCTGGTATGGTGGTACAGTGAGGTGCTGGTATGGTGGTACGGTGAAGTGAAGTGCTGGTATGGTGGTACAGTGAGGTGCTGGTGTGGTGGTACAGTGAGGTGCTGGTGTGGTGGTACAGTGGTACGGTGAAGTGAAGTGCTGGTATGGTGGTACAGTGAGGTGCTGGTATGGTGGTACAGTGAGGTGCTGGTATGGTGGTACAGTGGTACAGTGAAGTGAAGTGCTGGTAGGAGGTACGGTGAAGTGCTGTTTGGGGGGGACATGTCTCCCTCTGTGAAGGGGGGGGGGCATTCATTCATTACATCAAACGTGTCCCCCTCAAAGTTAAACCTACTCCCCCCGCCGCGCTCCTGTCACCGTCTCCTCTCTGGCCTGTTAAAGCCCTCTGTAGGTTACAGTGTGTACAGAATGCCGCTGCTCGGATCCTCACCTGTTCTAATACGGCTGACTGGATCACAGCCTTCCGTCACTGGTTACCTGTTACCTCACTTCCTGGTTAAGGTTCTTCAGTTATATGTCCCATCCTAATTAACTGAGTGTAGCAGCTCCTAAATTATGGAATCCTCTTTCCAAGTCTATCTGGGATCCTGTGCATCCTCTCTACCCGTTATCGGTGCTGGTCTTGTGGACGGTTATGCCTGTATGTCCTGTGGTTGCGGGTTGTGTACGTTCTGTTTATTGTGTTTATGTAAATAAGAAGGTGTGAAAAGGTGCTGTATAAATAAGAGTGATGACGGCGCATCCCGGGATTTAATAAATACTCTCTGGAGCCAGACGTAAACATTCTTAGAAGAGCACTCAGCAGTCAACTTCAACTGAGTTTAAACCAAACTCAGCATCTCAAACAAAACCGTATCCTGGCTGAGAACGCCGAGGACGGAGCAGCGAGTGAAACACAGGGACAGGCCGAGGTCGAAAGGGGAAAGGTTAGCATTCCTTGCGTGGAGGCTGTGGGCTGGAATTTCGATAAACGATCCCACACAGCCAGAGGCCCCTCGTGGCCAGCCCCATTCAAGACCGGAGCTCTTTACCACATGCAGAAGGAACAGGACCAGGACGCAAGCAACGGAAACCAGATGCTGTACGAAGGCTGCCTGGGCGGCAAAGCCACCAGCAACTCGGTGGCCAGACATGAAAGGACTTTGTAGTCCTTTGTAGACACATCTGCCACTCTCACTCTACACCACCACTCCACCTTCCTTACTCTACACCCCCAACTCCACCCTCCTTACTCTACACCACCACTCCACCCTCCTTACCCTACACCGCCACTCTGCCATCTTTACTCAACACCACCACTCCACCCTCCTTACCTTACACCACCACTCTGCCATCTTTACTCACCACCACTCCACCCTCCTTACCCTACACCACCACTCTGCCATCTTTACTCAACACCACCACTCCAACCTCCTTACCTTACACCACCACTCCACTGTCCTCACTCTACACCAACACTCCACCCTCCTTACCCTACACCACCACTCTGCCATCTTTACTCAACACCACCACTCCGCTGTCATCACCCTACACCACCACTCTACCCTCCTCCCCTCACACCACCACTCCGCTGTCCTCACCCTACACCACCACTCTACCCTCCTCACCTTACACCACCACTCCACTGTCCTCACTCTACACCACCACTCCACTGTCCTCACTGTACACCACAACTCCACTGTCTTGGAGTGTCACTGCTGGACTGAGAATTGTCCATCAACCACTGATGAAGGACTAGAGGATGACCAACACTGCACTGTGCAGCAGCAGATGAGCTATCGTCTCTGACTGTACATCTACAAGGTGGACCAGCAAGGTAGGAGTGTCTAATAGAGTGGACAGTGAGTGGACACAGTGTTTAAACACTCCAGCAGCACTGCTGTGTCTGATCCACTCACACCAGCACCACACACACTAACACACCACCACCACGTCAGTGTCACTGCAGTGCTGAGAATGATCCACCACCCACATCATACCTGCTCTGTGGTGGTCCTGTGGGGGTCCTGACCATTGAAGAACAGGGTAATACAGTACACAGAGAAACAGATGGACTACAGTCTGGACCTGTACAACTACAGAGTGTCCTGTATGGTCAGTGGAGCTGATGAAGTGGACAGTGAGTAGGTCTTAATGGCTGATCGGTGTTAATACAGTAACTGGTTTTCCTCTTTGATGAAACACAGATACCTGAACAAGCGTTTTAGGAACCTCACAGTGAGTCAGGAACATGAATATCAGCTACCTACTCACCTTTCACTCTGTTATACAGGAGTGTTTGTAATGACTCACTTCCGGAGTGAAACGATGCTGGAATGGAGTTGAGATGATTAAGCAGAAGGTAATGAGAGGCGGCCTCGTTTCAGCTGCCCATTTTCTCTGTCCAGAGCACATTAAAGTTTAACACCATTCACAAGTAAGCACTAGCGAAGCTCTTAGCGCCCGACTGACGCAGGTCCACTTCTTAGTGTCAGCTGATGTTCGGGAAGATCTACAAAGTGACGCTAAGCTGGACTAACCTGACTCGTCATTTACCTGTACAGCACTCTGATGAGACCAGCCTGATGAGCTGTGCAGACGCTGCAGCTGCTCCCCAGAGAGGAAAGAGCAGCAAGGCGTTCAGTCAGATCAAGAGTCTCAACCAGCAGGCGGATTCAGGCTTATCTCAGTCTTCATGTAACTCGATTACCAGCGGCGCCATTAAAAACGACCCGTGAATGATCCGATTTCCAGTATGGATGAAATCGCTTTAGAGCAGTAACTGCTCTACACCTCACCACATCCTCTGAAGTAGAGGACCTACAGAAGCTCACCATTAGGAACCTTCAGAATCAGGACCACTGGATCTCAAAGTCGTGATATCGGTGTGCAGACTGATTATGAAGGGGTGGTCCCTCAGGGGTCGGCTTGGGAACACCTGTGTAAGCTGTGAGGTGTTATCTTGTGAGTGAGGCTGGACATTGGCCAGCGTGTTCACGGCAAGGAGACGGGAATTATCAGCGACTATCCAAACTTTCTGCATAATTCCATGGTCTAAAGATGAGGAACGGGCGATATGACGATATTTTATCAACACTGTAATGAATTTTGTCGCAATACAGTTTTCAGAGCATATCGAGATCATCAGCACCTGTTTCAGAAACAGACCAAACATAATTAGCCTGTATGATTGGATTCAGTGCAGCACAGCTGGTAAACTATTAAACAAAATTACTGTAGTTTTAGGTTTATTATTATGAATATTATTATTATTATTATTATTATCTTTATTATTATTTATTATTACTATTAATAATAATCATAATTTTTAATTAGTATTATTAGTTGTTAATTTATTATTATCATTATTGTTATTATTATTATCTTTATTTATTTATTATTATTATTTAATCATCATTATTATTATTATTATTATTATCTTTATTACTATTATCTTTATTTATTATTATTGTTGTTGTTTATTATTATTAATAATAATAATTATTATCAATTAGTATTATTATTCATTGTTATTTATTATTATTATTATTATTATCATCATTATGGTGTTTTATTATATATTATGTATAAGGCACTACAGGATTCACTTTGGCTGCTCCATTTATCCAAACGGAACAACTCCTGAGTACAAACCAAAGACCAGTGAAGTGGTTTTGAGGGAATGTGAGGTCTTTCTGATTGGTGGTCGTCGTCACGCATCCCTGCTTATTTGCATAAAGTTGAGCAGAGTTCATCTTAATCATAGTGCGGATTTCGCTCACTTTGTGCGTCTCATGGTCGCACCGCTGGATGCCGCAGAGTGTGGCTGGTCACTGTGTAGCTTCTGTTGCTTGTGTTGGGGACAGAAGGTTAGACATCGTTATTCCAGAACTGAGAATTTTTGTTCAGTGGAAAAATGTGCCCCCCTGTAGTAACACATGATCAGCCCATAATCAGCCGTTCAACAGACAGGGAACCAATTCAACTCTTGTCTTTGAGGTCAGTGGGTCTTTAACCGTGGTCCTGTCGAGCCCTACAAGTTCCAAACACCAAACAGTCAGGAGGCTCACAGCGGATGAACTCGTTTGCCTCGGCCCCTGCAGGACCCACAGTTTAGAGTTAAGTGTCCCCGCTGAGGTCTCCGTGGAAATGAATCGGCATGAATAATTCAGCAGCAGTCTCAGCAGGTCTGGTAGCAGAGATCAAACTTTTACAAAGGTCAGTCCAAGAAAAACAGCACCGGCTGAGAAATCACCGCCACGTGAGGAAGCAGGATCGGCCCAAGAACACAACCAAGGCCGAGACTGTCGCAGTCACGACCAGCAGTGGAAAGAATCCTGAAATCCCAAATCAAGGTGACGAATGAAGCTGTTAATGGTGGTTATAACGATGGTTATTTTGTCTCAAGCAGGTGGGAAACAAACTCCAGCCAGAACCCTGCACGCCCGGGGTCTCTGTTCACCAACTCTTGTTATTAAACACGCAGTGAGACGGGTGACGTGGGCTGAGAATCCACCTGCTGCAGTAATTCCAGACTGAGGCTTTATGTGCAACTTATCCAAATGAAGGAATGATTACGGTCTAGACCTTCTAGCAATCACAAAACTCCACTCTAGTTAATAACCTGGGAGCAAACAGCTGTGAGAGGAGTCACGTGGTTACCTGAGTAAGGACATCAAGCTGACCCACTATGTGCTCCAGGGTGCTGGCCAGTGCAGCAGGGATTCCGCCATCCGGTGCTGCCCGCTGAGGCTGCTCCTGGTACGACAAGGCCGTGGCAGTGGATCTTTGGGAGGTGTGGCTAGGCTGGCTTGCAGTGTGGCCTCCATCTGAGCACCTGCCATGGGAGAGCTCTGCGGACTCTGGAACCTGCGGACGGGTCGAAACATTCAGTCCAGCCCAGAAACATGAAGGCTTTATCATAACGTCCTACATATGAGCTGAACTGAAATGCTAGCAGTCTCTATCGGGTATTACTTCTACACCAGTGGTACGCTCTCATTTTCCAAGTTGCTGATTCAAGTAATCACCCGAGGAAGACCACAGCAGAAATTAGGCGGGAGAGCTTACTGTGGGGCTGATTACTGCCTGGGAATACTCTGTGAGAATGCTCCCCAAACGGCTGGTCAGCCAAGACTAATGGTGTTTGCAATTCTGCTTCTTTAGGAGATGCTAGGCTAACGGTGCTAACACAACAGAAGTCTATGGTCACCCAAACCTTCTCCAGAACATATATGCCAAATTCTTGACCACAAGACAGAAGTCACATATAAAACGATGCTAAAACTACGAAAATAAAGAGCAGAGACGTTCTACCTCCGTCACCCTCACCTGCCCTATGCCCCAGGTGGACCACGAGGCACTCTACCACTGCAGATGGTCAGGGGAGTCCCTGAAAGGGTCCACCGAATAAACGAATCCATGTGCACATTCAGGTTCAAACGTAGAAGCTCATTTGTGAAGAAAGCCTGATTCTCCAGTCCGTAATGGTAAACTGTATCGACGTTGAGGTCAGTCATGAATTGTGGTCAGGAAAGAAGTGGTCCCGGTTATCCTGACCCTTCTTTTAGCCACACAGGGACGTCTGTTGTTTGTTCTATAGTTAACAGTGAGTTATATATATGTAATAGCCCCAGTCACGCCAAGGCTGCCCACTGTCCCCACACCTGTTTAACATGTTTGGAAGCAATGAGCGAAGACGTAACTCTACAATCATAGACTTTAGAGACAATCCCAGACGACAAGAAAACACACGGATCCTACACCAAACCAAGCCTTACCTCTTAACTCGAGCCCTGAGAACCAAACAAAGTAGCAGCGCTCAGGAAGTTCATTAACCTTATTAGAACTAGCTTAACGCTAATACGGTAATACATCTCTAACTCATCATGACACTCAAGTTCTCAATATCATCCAGCACTGGTCACATGATACAGAGCTCTATTCAAAACCTCTACTTTCACTCAACCATGAAACATCAGGACCTTATGGGTACTGCCAGCTACGTCTTCTCCAAAGGGGTGCCATTCATCTTCATCTCGACGTTCCTCACTGACAGGAGCACATATGAAGAGACACCAGGCAGAGCTTAGACCCAGTCAGCTGGGAATGACTGGCTGGTTCTAGCACTCTCATCCTCGTGTCACTGTGATTCAGGGCTGCTACTTCAGAAGACATCACATCCCTTCATTCTGCCTCGGTGATGTCATTTGCTCTTGGGGCGATGAATATTTCAGTACTCAGACTGCAGATACAGTCTCCCTCCAGCAGCTCAGCTCAGGGTTAAGTGTCCGGCTCAAAGGAGAAACGCCGTCACAGAATCCATAACCGAATCCTCGACTGCCTGCCTGTTTCACTATACGACCCATCTATATATTCATACATACGCTAAGAGTCTGTGGACACATAAACATCACACCCATATGAGCTTATTGGACATCCCAATCCAAAATCGGGGACGTTACAAGAGGCTCCTCTCCTCTGGGAAGCGGTCCATGAGATTCTGGAGTGTGTCAAAGTGCATTTGTGAGGTCAGACACTGATGTTGGATAAGAAGGCCTGACTCACAAACCACATCGTTCCAGTTCATCCCAAAGGTGTCTGGTGGGGTTGAGGTCGGGGCTCTGAGTAACTCCTCCACACCAGACTCCTCAGATCATGTCTGGCTTTGTGCACAGGGACACCCAGTCATGCTGGAACTGGAAAGGGTTCTTCCCCAAACTGCGCACAAAGCTGGAAGTACAGAACTGTGTAGAACGTCTTTGTGTGCTGCAGCATTAACACCACCCTTCACTGGAACTAAGGGGCTGAGCTCAAACCCTGAACCCCACCCCAGACCATTATCCCCCCTCCACCAAACTTTACTGTGGGCACGCTGCATTCCAGTAGGGAGCGTTCTCCTGGATTCAACCGCCAAACCCAGATTCCTCCATCAGACTGCCAGATAGTGAAGCGTGATCCATCACTCCAGAGAACACGGTTCCACTGCTCCAATGGTGGAGCTTTACACCACTCCAGCCGACGCTCGGCATTGAGCTTAGTGATCTCAGGCTTGTGTGCGGAGACCCAGTTCATGAAGCCCGCAGTTCTTGTGCTGACGTTGCTTCCAGAGGCAGTCTGAAACTTTGTGGTGACTCATTCAACAGCGGGTCAGCAGTCCTACTCCTTGGGTCTACCCCTTTGTGGCTGTGAGCTGCTGTAGCTCTTAGAAGCTTCCCTTCCAAACCAGCAGCACTTACAGTTGTCCAGGTCGGCAATCTCACAAACAGGCTTGCGGTAATGGTGCACCGTATGTTGGTGCCATGCTGAAAGGCCTCCGAGACCTTCAGTAGGCTACAAGCCATTCTGCTGCCAGTGTTTGCCTATGGAGACTGCATGGCTATGTGTGTAACTAGCAATAAGTGTGGCTGAAACACCTGAACCCAATAATTAGGAGGTGTGTCCACATACTTTTGGCCATTTAGTGGACATAGTCCTATAGTCCATCTTCTGAAATGAAGGTATTAATGGGGAGTCACAGCTTCTGTTCATACGGGAAGGCTTTGTACTAGCTGCTGGAACACTGCTGTGAGGATTTGATTGTCTTCAGCACTCACAAGAGCACTGCTGAAGTCAGGATGTAGGAATCGGTGGCACGTTTTGTAGACTACCGGTTTCCGGTTTGTCCAGAATTTGGGTTTTGGCTAAAGACTTTCAGTTCAGTGCATCAGGTTTCACATGTTGGCATGGCTGCCACAGTTCCAAGTGGCATAATAAACACCGACCGCTGTAGGGGTGTAGAAGAAGAGCACAGGGATGGCGACGACTGTGCGATGTTCACAACACACAGTCATTTGTCCATGGCCTGGATTCTGGAGACGAAAGTAAAATAAACAGCATAAAGTCAGCAGCAGGCAGGGAGGACAGCTGCCCTGCCATAAAGTGCACAACATCTGGCCGACAGGTGCCATTCGAGTACCTCTTGCCGGTCCAAGGTAGGTAAATATTTGCACAGGCGACCCTGGTGATTTCTAGGCAAACAGGAGTCGCTGTTCAACACACGCAGCAAAGCTCCCTTCAATCGAAAACAAGCCGGGTCTTTGTACGGTGGAGCTACAGGGGTCACAGATCAAATTCAAGCCTCTAAAAAGGATCTAAAGATCTAAGAAGCCAGGAGACCCTGGCGGCTCCACCTGTCTGACTCCACCGAGGCATGCCAACCAAATTCGGTGACACAGTAACCAGTGGAAATCTTTAATCACCCGCTGAGCTCTGATGACTAACCCCCGGGGTTCTTAGAAAGACATTTATGATGATGGCGAGTGTGGGAGCGTCTTAATAATCATACTTGATCCTCTCGAACGCACGGGGAAAGCTGCAAGCGTTTAGTCATTTGGCAGCTCTGAATAAACCCTTCTTGGATTTCTATTGGTCCCTCGGCCATGGTTCGAGGTGAGGACGCCACAAGGTGCATTTTTGCAGTGCCTGGTAAATGGCGTCGCCTCGCCAGTTCAAATATTTACTTACAGAGAAGTATACCCTTGTATAAATAGTGTGCGGCTGGGCCCAGCACTTTCTGGGTCTATATTTAACCCAGTCGGACCAGCCTGTGGACCCTGGCACGAAAGCAGGGCGCGAACGCTGGATTCTATATGGACCGGATAATGGAACGCTGCTGGGTCCGGCACGGCATCGCTGTGTCAACAATATGGCAATTAATCATCTGCATCTCAGAAAGGCAAATTTATAAAACCCACTCGCCCGCCGTGCGTCCTGGCAGCTCCTGAGAACCTGTCAGGACGGATAAATACTTCCGTGTGCTGTTTTATCAAATCAATATTAGCTAAATTAATATTTACTGAAGAACAGTTCTCTCGCACAGAGAACCCTGCAAACTAACATCTCCAACATTCTCCAGTCAGAGAAGAGCCATTCTGCGGGTCCAACGTCCTCAAGAGGTAGTGAGGATGTTCAGTGCTGGGAAACCGTATGGATGGAAGTCAAAAACGGGAAAATAATGTCCCCGGAATGATGTAGCCCACCTTTATAAGTGATAGCACTGATGGTAGAACACTTCAGTAGCAGAGCGATGCAGCTAACAGCCAGGCCGGTTGAGGAACCTGGGTGCAGGCACCAGTTGATAAAAGCGACACAGCAGCCGGAACACATTCATTGTCAAAGAGAGTCCGTGGCACTTAGCGACGTCCAGTGACGTGACCGTGAGCGACGCAAAGTGGTCAGATTTGGAGACTCAGTCAAGTTGAGCTCTGTTCAGCTTTATTCAAATGAGCAGTGGTGCACGGCGGCACCCATCCGGGTTCCCATGTTCCCTCAAAACCGTTCCACTGACTTTGGCTCCTACTGATGATTTGTTCCTTATGCTAAACGGAGGAGAGACGGAACACCGCACGGATTTCCAGTTCTTTATGATGTGTGTTTGTATGCAGGAATCTGATTAAAAACGGAGCTTGGAATACAGTTTCAGGAATTGTTGGAGTCCCTGGTGAGTTAAGTAAGTAGGTTTTCATATGATTTTAAATTAAATATAGTGTGGTTAGCCAGGGTCACCGGGACAGGGTCACCGGGACAGGGTCACCGGGACAGGGTCACCGGGACAGGGTCACCGGGACAGGGTCACTGTATGATATAGAATGTTTGTCGGGGTGGGTAAATAAAGCCTTCGTACGCTGTTTGTTTATGTTGGTTGTTGATCCTCTAAAACATGTTTTGCCTGTCGACAGTCCAACATGCTGTCTGGCTATGTACTGATGGACACGCCCACAAGCAACTTCTTGCCTGCTGCACGTGCGACGCAGAACGACTTCATCCCTTGCGCCTCTAAGCTAATGCTAACTGCTACAGTGTTTGGGGGCTGAATAGGACTCGTGTAGGCGTCCTTTCTCTTCAGTGGTTGATGTGTCAACAATCACACAGGAGGTAAAACAGGGATAAAATAGATCTCCTTGATTTCCTCCACAGCAGGAGGTGGAAGATGTGAAATGGTGCAGATCAAACTGAATCACGGTTTGGTTTGTGTGCAGTGTGAAAACACTTTTTTTTTTGGATGGGCCGAACTTTAGGACCAATTACAGGACGTTGAATCAGGTTTTCACCCATTTACCAGTAGAAGAAGAGAAGTAAAGAAGAGGTCGCAGTGAAAGAGAGGAGGAGGTGGAGTACTTCACTGTAATTTGGTCCCACAAAAAAAAAAAAAAAAAAGAAGCTCATCGGACAAAAAACGTGTCCCCTTGTGTGTTTAAGGTGGTAGTACCTTCAGGCTCCTGCAGATGGCGCTGCACGAGGACGATGGGGCTATAAATCCCTGCGGGGTGTGAGTGACGGGATCCATAGATTGGGAAGAGGTGGTACAGTGCAGGGAATGTCTCGTTCCATGTGTGGAAAATGGCTCCAGAGCAGATGTTAATGATTGGCTAAAAGGAGTGACTGCATTTGGGCGTGCCAAAGACCATAGTGTGAAGGAAGTAGCTGAATCTGCAGGTGTATGGAAGCGTATGGTCATACGGGTCTACCAGCAGTGGATAAAATCCCAGTCTACAGGGAATTCTCCTCGGAATTGTGCCAGGGAAGGCATCCACCAAATCTGGACCAACTGACCAAAGCTGTGATGTAAGAGTGTCTGAACACTGATGTGGCTACATCCAGAAACTTGTCCAGTACATGCCCAATCCAGTCACAGCTGTTATTGGAGCTGGTGGAGGTACTACACACTGGTGGGTACGTTTCAGTCACAGGGCGTTAGTTTTTTGTCTGGTAAGATTTTTGTCTGATCACTAAATTGTAATGTGAAACCAAAACCAACCGAACCAAACATGTACAATGCAACCAAAACCTTAACCTCGGTCTGGACCTTCAGGTGTGAAAACACACATCAGTCTGAACAGATCAGCTCTAAACTGACCCACATGCGCAAAAGAACTGTGTCATGCTCATCCAGAGGTAAACGGTCACGACTGCCCACAAATCCAGGTAAACAGCGTCTCAGACATCAGGCAGCGTATTCAGAACCACCTCATGTAGGAACTTTCTGTGAGGGAGCTTTTAGAGACTGAACCCTTTAATTATGCAGACACTACGGAACAATCATTGTGATTCTCCTTTACGCTGGTTTGACTTTACATTAGTGACCGTAGACAGACGGCTGAAGCTGATGTGCTGTAAAGGCTGCAGCAGTGGAGAGCCGTGTGGCTGGAACTGGGCAGAAGGTAAAGGAAGCAGAGGCCTGAGAGGAACACAAAAGCATATGAAAACAGAAGGGGGCTCGGGCTGAGCCAACGAGCTTCAAAAAGGCAGGATTAACTCTCGTTGAGTGGAGGACTTATTTGCAGCTCAGCGGTAAAACAGCTGCTCAAACACGCGCGCACACACACACACACACTCGCGCGCACACACACTTTAACACCCTCCTGATGAATCACCTGGACTGGAAAAACCAACAGTGGAAAATTTCCTGGGGCCCCCATGAAACTTTGAATCGCGCTGGTCTGACAGAGCCATCAATACCCGCTTCCTGCACACGCAGCCATTCATCAAGGCTCCCACTCGCCCCTGCACCCGCCCCGAGGCGTAGGGTTTATGTTGCACATGTAGGTGGGGAGAACTTGACCATGTTGTACATGTGCAGACAAAAACACAGACAATGCAAAGCCTCCGAATGTTCCACTGGGCTGGAACTTCACAGCTCCTGGAACATGCAGTCTGGGAACGTCCAGCGGGAATTATAAGCTAATTTCGTGGGAGAGAGGTGGACTTATTAACTGAAACGAACTGACAGTGAAATTGTGAAACCAGTCGAACACCTAAAGAAGGTGGAGCTGAAGGCAGGTGGCGCTGGAGCGCAGCTCAACATTGTCTGCTAAACAAGACAAACGTTGTTCGTAAGGTCCTGGATGGAAACGGCCATGCGCCATCAGGTCACGTACGCGGAGAACAATACAGGCATCTAAAGCAGTTTCACACAAACTCAACCAGTCTGTGTAGTAACTGCCAGACCTCCAACTGGCTAGTTGCAGAAGACGGCTAACCTCCGCTATAAGCAGCGTGCGGACAACATCTGACGGCGTATCAGCTGGAACTACACCTCGACTTCCTACATTTTATCAGGATCTACCGGAGACCATGGTCAGTGATGCAGGTCACATCATTCAGATCCTCATCAGCACCGATCGGTAAACTAGGGCTCCAGAATGCAGGTGGAGATTCACACAGACAGTTACAGAGAAACGTTCCATCCAGGACATTTCAGCCCGGCCCACAGGGCAGGAGAATCAGGCTGATCTGCTCCAACAAGAGAGAGAGAGGCTGGAGTGTTTAAGCACTGTGTCCACTCACTGTCCACTCTATTAGACACTCCTACCTTGCTGGTCCACCTTGTAGATGTACAGTCAGAGACGATAGCTCATCTGCTGCTGCACAGTGCAGTGTTGGTCATCCTCTAGTCCTTCATCAGTGGTCACAGGACGCTGTCCCACAGGACGACGCCCACAGGACGCCCCCCCACAGGACGCTCCCCCACAGGACACTGTTGGCTGGACAGTTTTGGTTGGTGGACGATTCTCAGTCCAGCAGTGACACTGAGGTGTCCAGCAGCACTGCTGTGTCTGATCCACTCACACCAGCACCACACACACTAACACACCACCACCACGTCAGTGTCACTGCAGTGCTGAGAATGATCCACCACCCACATCATACCAGCTCTGTGGTGGTCCTGTGGGGGTCCTGACCATTGAAGAACAGGGTAATACAGTACACAGAGAAACAGATGGACTACAGTCTGGACCAGTAGTGCTCCACAATTCTGCCTCTTATTACTGTTTTATTATATGTTATATTTGTATTCATCTACGGTATGTAAGAGGTTCTCCGTGAACTGTATTTGTATTTGTGCTGATATTTGATTATAAGTAGCTGCTGATTGCTAACCGTGTAAAAGCACCTGTAGCTTTTATAATATATTAAATATAATGAACAGGGAACACAACACGGTTTCACATAAATACACTTCAAGATGATAACCGTCATTTCTCTCAACTACATAACTATTAGAACCCCTAAAAAGGCCAGTAGAACGCATGGAGCAGGATGGTGCTACCTCCACCTCGTTCTGAGTCAGGGAAAGCCTTCAGAGGTCTCATAGGGTCCATGCCTTGGCAGGTCAGAGCAGCATTTTAGGCAGGTGGACATGATGTACCGGAGAGGCGAGGGGTGTGGATTACAGGGAAGGAGCACTGGAACTCTGACAATCCTCTAAAATGACCCAAACGAACTCCAAAGCATTCTTCCTGACTTTCATCACTGGATCATCCTGGAAATCCAGAGAATTTGCATCCAGGCTAAATCTTTCCTGCACTGTTTATATACAACTGGTAAGACTTCCAAAGATCATGTTTACTCCGTCCATAAACAAGCCGGAGCTGAAATGAATTACAGCTACAGATCTGCAATGTGATTTCTCAATGTAAGATTCTTATTTATTTATTTCTGCTGTATTTTCTTCAGGTCAGCACCAGGGAAACTGTACGGCAGTCAAGTCCTTCCCCTCGCCCTCGTACGGGAACAAATCACTCCAGTAAATACATCTATACTGTAACGATGAAAAGATAAAAGCAAACCCCTTTTAACTGAAGTGCTCTTCATGTTGTGAACAGATAGTGAAATCTTTACACCACTGCATTCCACACTCTGCATTGAGCTTGGTGATGTAAGGCTTGGATGCAGCTGCTCGGCCTTGGAAACCCATTCCATGAAGCTCTCTACACACGGTTCTGGAGCTGATCTGAAGGACACATGAAGTTTGGAGGTCTGTAGTAATGGACTCTGCAGAAAGTTGGTGACCTCTGTGCACTATGCCCCTCAGCATCCGCTGACCCCGCTCTGTCATTGTACGTGGTCTACCACTTCATGGCTGAGTTGCTGTCGTTCCCAATCGCTCCCACTGTGTTATAATCCCACTGACAGTCGACTGTGGAATATTTAGTAGGGAGGAAATTTCACGACTGGACTTGTTGCACAGGTGGCATCCTATCACGGTACCACACTGGAGTTCACTGAGCTCCTGAGAGCGACCCATTCTCCCACTAATGTCTGTAGGAGCAGTCTGCATGTCTAGGTGCTTGGGTTTAGACACCTGTGGCCATGGAAGTGATTGAACACCTGAATTCAGTGATCTGATAGGGCGAGTGAATACTTTTGGCAGTACAGAGTAGGTAAAAAGTTGGTGAACATACAAATAAGAACCACTGACGTGACACAGAGTTAGCATGAACGTGTTGCTAGCTTCTGCCTGGTATATCCTGGACTTACCCTTCAAACTTCACTACATCAATAGTGACCTATAAAGTAGTATAGAGTATAAAGAACACTAAAAGCAGCTTTCTGCAGGAAATACATCTCATCTCTGTAAGTGTATCACTAAGCTGCAAGGAAATTCACTTGAGTAAAAGTGTCTCTCACATACTCAAACACACATATGACTGACATCTACTAGCAGTACATACAGCTCCTCCTCCATGGGTCAGGACTTCAGGAGCTGGCCTACTGGCTTTACATGTTGGATTAACTACCAACATCATTAGGAAGTGACAGTAGAACCAGCCAATCACACTCTGGAACCAATTCAGTAAGGAAAAATGTCCCTTTAGAACGGAAGTGCCGAATCCTGGTCCTGGAGATCTTTCACTCCAGCCCTAATGCTGCACACCTGACCCAGGGGTACCTGAACATTAGAGCCAGGTGTCCAGGATCTAAACCCTCCAGAGATCTCGAGGGCCAGGATTGCGCACGCCCGCTCTGGTCCTTCTGGAGGTTCTAGAGACATCGTTGGCTGTGAGTATGAGTAAGCGGGTTCTGATTTGGTGTTAGGAATGTTAAACAGCGCCAGCAGCTCTATGACAGGACTCTTTACGGACCACATATCTGATCATTTACATGACTCAGGACACATTTAACCTAGAACGGACAAAAACGGTTCATGTGTACCAGAGTTAGCTTAGCGCTAATATACCATTGGAAATCCCTTAGGGGCGCTAGCAGAAACTAGCTTTACTGAAGAGGTGAGGTTGTACTCTCCTCTCGTTTCACCACATCAGCTCCGGTGAAGCGGGTGTTGCTCACATGATCTTAAAATGCCCTCCAGGCTGCAGCGTCTACATTTCTGCTGATGCTCTCTTTCCATTATGTAGAGAAAGTGTGACTGGACCAACAGACGTCTGCTAATGACTCACGAGATCCCTCTCGCTCCGCACTGGAGGTTCAGAGGCTCCCCCTGGTCTTCACTGCCTGCCCGTACGATCCTCTCCATCACGCGTCATCGTCTGGCCTCACTGCACCCTGCAGAGCTAACTACGTCTAACAGACTGGATGAAGAGATTAACATTTAACCGTGTGGCAGAAACCGCACAACAGTCACAGCTACAGCCGCTAGATCTTCCCTTTAGGGCCAATTCTACCGATCTGGTCCAGAGTCAGAAACACATTCGGGACCTTAGACTAAAATCCTTTTCCTCTAGACCTTAATTTTATTACTTACATTAAAATAATGATTAAACTTTACATTCACCACCAAATCACCCATAAGACGTTTCCGCAGTGACGGTAGTCACAAAGCAGCTTTACAGAGAATCCGGGTCCAAGCCCCCAATGAACCATCCAAGGACAAGCTCCCTCAGAGCAAGAGGAAGAACCCTCGAGAGGAACCAAGAACCCATCTTCCTCTGGTCCACACAGGACACAAGAGAAGTGACAGGGTAGCGACTCAGAAACACTGCTCAGACTTTCAGCACATTAACTTCCCGTGGTGATCTACCTGCTCACCATGCTTCCTGCCATCTCGCTGCCGGATTTGAACCGGACACCTGATTTGGACTATGCCTGCGCAGCACATGGATTCGGCTCTGACGTGTTTTTACATTACTACTTCCATGTCCTTTATTCTACTGTGTATTGTGGAAAATGAAAACCTTTGCATTC
Organism: Semaprochilodus insignis; assembly: GCA_034552555.1. Classification (NCBI taxonomy): domain Eukaryota; kingdom Metazoa; phylum Chordata; class Actinopteri; order Characiformes; family Prochilodontidae; genus Semaprochilodus; species Semaprochilodus insignis. Next base: position 445,847 of record CM067494.1, read on the forward strand.
TACCGTGTCTTATTGCTCACTCGACTGTTAGAATTACAATTTAGAACCATTCGGCCGGTGGGCACGTCATCGGTAATGAGTAGGTAATGATCCTAGATGTTACTAAATAATAAATCAGAAATTGTAGTGAGTGTTAACAAGACTGTTATGAAATGGTAAAATAACGGTAAATTGTACTAAAATTACCTGCTTATTTTACAGTTCTGCATGTGTAATAAGTGAGAATTGTAGTGGTCATTGTATTTAGTAATAAAATAAATAAATAAAAAAAATTAAAAAGCAGTAACAGGTTTTATTTACCTAAAATGATCTGCTTATTTTATAGTTCTTAATGAACAATGAGAGAATAATAACATAACATGTATATAATAACGTTCTAACATATATAATGTTAGTTATTACCCTAAATCAGTGGAGTAGTTCTGCTGTAGTTACTTGGTATCAGGTCTGTAAAATACTAATTCACCTGTCTCTGTTTTATGTCTTACCTGTTATGTATTCCTGTACTAGCTGGAATATTATCCAATGGAACACTAAGCACGGTTGTAAGTCGCTCTGGATAAGAGCGTCTGCTAAATGCCTTAAATGTAAATGTATTTAGACGGTCAGTCACAGTCTGAGTTACAGGCAGTGAAACTATACGGTATTACAGCCGTAAAATACAAACTTACCGCAGCTCCATCAGGTCATAACATCAGTTCAACATGGTCTTACGCTTCACATGTAGGTCCACCTATAGACACGTACTGTTACCCAGGAACAGAGGAGACAATCATCTTTAATTTTATTAATGACTAGAAGATATAATATAATATTTAGGACCGTAAAACTTATTACCATCGTGTTTCTATTACTTTACTGCCTTACTACAACTATAACTGCTCACTTATTACACATCCAGAACTATAAGCAGGTCATTTTTAGGGAAGTACAACTTGTTACAGTTATTTTATAATTTCATAACAGCCTTCTTAACACTCACTACAATTATTTATTACTTATTAACAACTAAAAAACTGACATTTAATTAATGATTAAATACAATTTGTTACCGTAAAACTACCATATCATTACCTGCTTATTACCCAGCTGTAAAGTGCTACCGGAATTTGTCTACCGCTTTTAACCTACCCGTGCAGTAAAACACCCACATACACACACACCCACTAATGAGGACACCCACTAGGGGGCAGTGAGCACACTTGCCCAGAGCAGTGGGCAACCCTAGCCATGGCGTCCGGAGAGTAGGGATCGGGAAGTTGGGGGTAGGTGCCTTGCTCTTTAGTAGTGTCCTGTCACTTCAGGGAATCGAACCAGCAACCCTCCGGTCACAAGACTGGTTCCCCGACCTCCAGCCCACGACTGTATTGTGGCAGTCTCAGGGGCTAAAACAAGGCTCCACCCACAGACTAATCTCTGAGCTCTGGCAGTGACGTGAAAGTGCAGGATGGCCCTTTTATATTTAAATGAAGCTCAAAAAAGTCATTTAAACACTGAATAAATGCTTCTCTGGCTCCTTCAAATGCGTCCGTGTGAACGCTAATCCAACCAGATCTACACCGCATCACTTCCTGCTTTAGTCCGGACCAAGAGACCCCAGCTACAAGCATCACCGCACCCAGAGACTGTGATTTACACATGATTAAGACTCACTGGCGAACCTAACCCAGTTACACGGGCTGCGCAGACGCAGGCACAGGAGTGGTAACTCCACAGACTCCATTCTCCAGCCGGCGTTCAGGTTCCGGTCTGACTGTGAGCGATACCACAGTGTAGATTAGGATGCTGATGCTGCACCATCCCCCACACTCCAGTGGCTGTGGACTGGAAAGCCTGCTGTGCTGCTCGTCTGTCTGTGCACGTGAGTGTGAGAGGAGGGGGGGCTGTCGGAGGGTGGGAGAGAGACAGATGTGGAGAAGGGAGATTACTGAGAGAGAGAGAGAGAGAGAGAGAGAGAGAGAGAGAGAGAGAGAGGGCGATCGGAACGCACTGAGCTGCCTGTCAGTTCTGAGCGGTGCACCATCACCAATGCGCTCAGCCTAAACTCGCTCATCCTCCTTCTCCTCCTCCTCCTCCTCCTCCTCACCTCTCTTCATTCTGAGCTGATACACAATTCAACAGCAACTTCCTAACACAGCTTAGACCTCCACCCTCAAAAATGAGCTTTTGGTCACCAGACATGTATGGAGAACACCAGGACTGTAGGAAGATGATGGGGGTATGTAGGACTGGCGGAGGAAACATCACTAACCTTCTAAATGCAGACGGTAGACCTGAAACCGAACATCTCAGTATGAGGAAGGCTGTAAGACGGGAGCTCAGTATGAAGAGGGCTATAAGGACCAGACATTCTGACTGATGGTGAAGATCTGGAGATGGTGGACAGGTTTCGCTTCCACGGATCGAATATGATAGGTGGTGGTGGTGTGGCCTTTTGTCTTCCGCATTTAATCCATCGGTGAAGTGAAAGATCCACACACACACACACACACACACACACACACACACACACACACACACACTAGGGGGCAGTGAGCACACTTGCCCGGCACTTGCCACTCCAACACCACTACACAAGGCACTAAAAGCTAGCATTAGCTTAGCGAAATACCTGTTCCTACCTGATCCGCTCCCCTGAACAACTTTTACTGGCACCAGCTGGCACAAGCAGGTCTGGGACAAGCCCGAAGAATGTTCTTGTGGTAGGAACAGATTCAGAAAGCTAATAAAGTCTTAATTATTTCCCTTTTAAGACTCCTGCATGTTTATTAATATCATGTTCCATTTCACAGAACTCTAAACACATACTGTACACGCCCCCTGTGTGTAGTACACTAATACAGTCACATGACCAGTTACCTCACATTTACCTCAGAGCTGTTATTACTGTATCACTGTTTAGAGCTAGCTGCTGCTAACGCTGCTCAGTTCACCTGAAATACATTTAGCCTAGCTGTTAGCTCCCCTCGGCTACCCTAGAACACCATCCGGGTATCTCCAGTACACCATGAAGATAGCTCCCCCTGTACACTAGAACATCTGACTGGAGTAGAACACCATCCGGGTATCTCCAGGACACCATGAAGATAGCTCCCCCTGTACACTAGAACCTCTGCCTGGAATAGAACACCGTCCGGAGTGGATAAAAACTTAATGTTCACAGCAGCTGAACAGATTTTGAGAGCACCAACCGCACGTCTTTCAGATCAGGAACATACAGTGTTCCATCAGCCCACATGCAGTACAGAGAACAATGTCTGCTGCGTGTGATGAATAGAACCTCTCCCTCTGAAAGCTGTTCATCAATAGGAAGTGAGGAGCAGGCAGATGCGGCCATACGGTATTATCCCTACTGAAGACTCGGAGCAAAGGGACAGAACTCTCGTTGTGTCGAGGCGCTGGCCCAGTCCTCCGGTTCTTCTAATTACACCTGACAAATATAATGAGCCCATTAAAGACCATTAAAGAGCCTCGGTAAAAGCATTTCTGTGAATTACAGGGTAATGAAAGGCCTGGCTGACATTTACAGAACACACAAGCTCACCAAGTTACAGGCTCCTCTCAGAATCGGAGCCCTGGAAAGCTTTCTGCAGGCTTACGGATACGGAGTGGTGCGTTTCTAAAGCACGGGAAGATCAGGATAACACCTACTCCGTGTTTCCTACGAGAGGGATGAGAAAGGAGTACTGCTGGTTTTAGGTGCAGTCCGTCCGGCTCAATCCCACCTAAAACACTACTAACCAACAGCTGTAAGGCCATCAGTGACCAGTGGCCATTCAGCTCGGCTAGTGTGTGTGTGTGTGTGTGTGTGTGTGTGTGTGTGTGTGGGGAACGTCTGAAACCACTGACGTGTGACGGAGGTATGTAGTAGGGACATGTACTCTGTTCAGATTTAATATTAATATTAATATTTACCAGGGTTTTTACCATCACCAGGGTCATTACTGTGGAACACCGGGCACACGGGTTCTACATCACCCTCACTGAGAGACCGTCGCTAAAAGAAAACCCTGCATCTCCATTTCTCAGATTTTCACCTTTTGTTCGTTGTTCGTCTGTCGTTTGGCCTTTACACCGCGTCTCTACTGCACTATGAATGGATCAGCGCAAATGACCCCAAATTACTCTGAATCAGATCTTGATCCATTAACCACCATTAACAGTTTATATCCCTCTGTGAAATCACCCAGCTGGAGAGACGGAGACGACCAGCATCCAGCGAGTCAGACTCCCGGACTCCCACTGTCACTGTCTCCCATCCTTAGTGCCGTTCAGTATATCGTCACTGTCCAATGAAAAACACGTATCTCCATTTTGGCTGATTTTCACTTTTTGCATCATTTGAACTCAGCAGCTGCTGTTTACACTGAGCGAGAATTTCATTACGATTGGACCAACAGAAACGGCCCAAAATGGTTTGGAAAGACATCTGGTTCCACTGACTTACACTAAAACTAGATGGGGTTTTTGGCCCTCCTGTACAGATGACATTTTGGAGGTACTTGTTTTTCTCCAGACGGTGACGATGTGAGGGAGTGGAGATGGTCTCGTTTAGGCTGACGTGGCTGATTTTGTGCTCTGTCTGCTGCTTCGTCTGTCATATGAACCGCAGCAGAGAGCTGAATTACGGCCTGGTCCTCGCACCACGCCACTGCGATCAGCTCCTAATTAAACACTGCGTATCTGACACGCCTAGGAAAAACAAAGACGCCTAGAAAAACAAGAAGCAAACCAATCAATCCATCTCAATCGCCTACGTGACCTTATAAGCGTTCGGGCAACAACAGAACCTCGGCGTGACATCTCCGCGGCCGAGGCGAGAGGGACGCTCCAGGAGCGCGTAGGATGGTTTCCTCTTACAGTCGCTAGTAAAAGCATCGCTTAAGAGCTCCGGGCCATTGATCGGTGTAACAATAGACCCAGGTGGAGTGGAGGTCACAGAGCGAGGAAAGTCAGCTCGGCTCTGCCCTTGTTGATGTAAGTAACACTGCTACTGTAGACCGAAGCTGAAAGCGGACACCTGTGGTTCCCCTCCGCTCACTATGCTGGCGACGGACGCTTCGAGCCGTCCTTTCCGCGACGCTGACATTTGACGAGGGCTTTTAATATTTAACCAGCACTAATGGTGTTTTCCTCTCTCTCTGCTCTGCTGAGGCTGAAACACCATACGCTCGAGGGTCCTGACGGTGTGGTTCGGGTTAGACCTTACTACAAACCAGCACCGGCACTCCGGTTTTCAGGCCTGCTGGGCAGAGCGGAGGTGCGACAGGCATGTACACGCCGTGATCACCAAGCCGAGAGACATCACACTATTAAAGCGAGCAGGTACGATCCAGAGATGCACCGAATACTCGGGAACCAAAATGATTCAGACAAAACGGCAGAAAAGACTGAATAATTTATCCTGAACAATGAGGTTCTTAATGACGCCGCTACCTTTTTCTAGGACCCGGATGTAGACGGGAACCAGAGCAGAACTTCTGCTCCAGGGTTAGCGCGTCTGCTAAGGGGTGCCCCCCCTGAACGAGATATTTTTCCATAGTGAGTCACGCCGGAGCACACGGACGCTTCCCAGCTCTTATTCAGTGTCAAGCTTTCGACCTCCAGACAGAGTAAAGACCAGAATCGAGTCACTAGGTTTCACAAGCGTTACAGCGAGGCAGACCGCTTCTCAGCATACTCACTTAAGGTGGACCGCTCCCAGTAGCAAGATGTGGGCCACATATGCACCAGATTAGGGCCACGTCTCAGCCAAAAGTAGGCAGCTCTGCTGTACCGGTGCCAGAAGTGGACCAGATCTGTTTTGGGACCGGTGGGCCTTATAATCAGAAACACTAGCAGCAGTGACACCACCGGCACTGACACTACCTGCACTAACACCAACACTCACACTACCAGCACTAACACCAACACTCACACTACCAGCACTGAGGCCACCAGCACTAACACCACCAGGCTGAAGTTCAGCTTCTTATTCACCAGCTTCAGTTCCACCTTAAACGGTGCAGCAGTTACTAGAACACCCCTTTAACAAATATACCAACAGCACTATTTAAGGTGGAACAGGAAGTGGAACTAGAACCTGGTGAGTGTTATCAGAAAGTGTTTCCAGCAGTGAGAGAACAGTGAGGAGGTTCTGATGGTGTAGATCAGATGATCAGGATTAGAGTGGGGATTATTAATCTGAGTCTGAACTGAATTAACATTAAACACTGAGATACCACACTGTACTGATGATAGGAGCACGCTAGGTAGAACCGCTCGAGGAGTAGAATAAATAGCTAGAACTCCCGTGCTGGAGAACCATTTAGTGCTATGGGTATGAGAAGTCTGAGAACCCAAATTATGACAAATTGTCTACATTTGAAACAGTAAAGGAGAAGGGCAGACAGACGATGCGTCATAAGCGGAATTCCAGACACATCAGTGGAGGAACAACCGCCCGATCACTCGCACTGGCCAACCCCGACAGCCGTGAACCCAGAGATCCACACTTCAGTAGAACGCCATGGCAGAAGCTAGTACACCGTTCCATCACTGCAGATGATGAACAGAAGCTCATTCCCACATACTCTGTCCTTATGAGCTCATGGACACTTCCGGAGCGCCGCTGGTCACCCCCAGATTTGCTGGAGCTTTGTTTTTTGATCGTCTCCCCCAAATAAGAGCACTTTAAATCACGGGAGCGGCTCCCCTGCCAGGTTAGCGCTGGAGAAAAGGGTGCTGTAAATTATGCACATTTACTACATAAATCGGGTGACGTGCCTGGCAGGCAGTCCGGCGTAACTCAGTCAGAAAGGTGTGCGGTGTTCCCATAAGGTGAATATTTATGGCCTCCGACTGTACACCCAGTACAGCACACAGCCATAAATCTGGGCCTTCTGGGGGACGGCAGGCTGCAGGGGCTCCGCTGCTCCGAGCTCCTGCTGCTGGACCGCTCTCCTCCGCAGAGAGCAGTGCTGTACTTACGGAACAACTCACTCGAGGTTCCTGCTATAACCTGAGATACTGGTACCGGTGTTCTGTGGTCGTAGATCAGAACACCAGAGCTAATATCTCACATTGTAGCAGGAACCTCGAGCGTGTTATTCCTTGAGTACAGCACTGCAGCGGCCGAACATGAGGAGATGTTCCAGGTTCTATCAGTCCCAGGGCTACACACACTGCCAAACCCGGTACATACTAAGAACTTAGTAGAACTTGTATGTGGAGCTGAACTTAGCTTGATATTCGCCACTCTGTGTTCATATTATACACCCCACCTTAAACAGAGCGGCAGATCAGACTCCCTCTGACTGGCTGATCCAATTCTGTGACACGGTCAAACTACAGCGGACATGGTCAAACTACAGCAGACACGGTCCAACTACAGCAGACACGGTCCAACTACAGCAGACACGGTCCAACT
>CM067494.1:466458-486579 GCA_034552555.1 Semaprochilodus insignis
CTCCATGACAGTCTGGTACGACACCATTGCAGTCTTTGGTGACGGTGACGTGGTGTTAAGGACAGTCGTGGTAACGGTCTGTGTACATGTAGTCCTGCGTGGTGCAGCCGTCTGCCAATGGTGCTGCACTAACAGGATGATCATGGAGGACATCACTGCTCGCTGAGTGTCTGTAATCGTGGCAAAGCCTACCTCTCAGTCCTCCTAATCTCTCTCTCTCTCTCTCTCTCTCTCTCTCTCTCGGTTGGGTTCCGCTCTTGAGCCTGGTTCCTCCCGGGGTTTCTTCCTTACTCAAGGGAGTTTTTCCTCGCCACTGTTGCCTCTGGCTTGCTGAAGGGGCGCTTGGACCCGGGTTTCTTACATCTGTACATTAACGCCGTGTTTTTCTCTTTTCTTGTTCCTTTATAACTAACTTATTTTCTGTGAAGCTGTTTTGAGACAACGTTGGTTGTAAAAAGCGCTACATGAATAAATTTTGATTGATTGATTGCTGTTGGGTCAGTCAGGTACAGTGATAAGACCCATCCTTGCTTATGCCACATGTGCGGTCGAATGTGAAACTTGAATGATTAGCATGTCTCACCATGTCAAACCTACACACCAAGTTTCAGTCCTGTGGGTTGACTCCTCCTGGGTGCAGCTGTTCTTTGGAGGATGATTGTATGTGATATGAATGGATATTAAATGTCTGTTTATTTGTTGAAGGTTTCTGTGAGTAAGCATTTAGGGGCACTTTGGACGTCTGGTTCCCATCACCACCACTGTGAACAATTCTGACTCGGTATGTTCCTCTAGAACAAAGTGCTTCATAACAAACCCCTCTGAATGGCTCTGTTTACATCTCTGAAATCTGTTTTAATGTAATGCAGGTACAATCTGTTAAATCGGTGGAACCGTGCCTGAACGCAGTCACGAGCAGTGGGGTCCTGTCGGGTGGGGCAAATACTCCCAGCTCTACTGCCAAAGACTGACACTCTACCCGCAGCAGGTTCAGAGGACTGTCAGAGGAAAGTCAGAAATGGAACAAAACAAAAGCGAATACGTGCCGTTTATTAATGCTGGAGTAGAGACCTCGCTTGCTTACTCGGGCTGAGCTTTAAAGCTGCGGTCCACAGATGAATATGGCGGTAACACAGCAGACAGGCCCTAGCAACACACGAGAGAGACAAACTGTTCCATTTCGCCGCTGACTAATAACCGCTCGCAGCCAGACTGTCTCACGAGTCCACGAACCCAACAGACCGTCTACACCGAGCCACAAGCAGCAGCTTCTGCCATGCTGGGGTTAGCACGGCGCATGCTAGCAGCGTTGGCCCCTGCTGAGCTCGCTGCTGGCTGCCACTACGGGAACAGGAACTCCTCATGGTCTCCTCTGAAGTTCGGCTCTTTGATTCAAGGCATGGTATGTGGTATGTAAGGGTAAGGGTACTGTCATTGGTAGAGGGCGAGTGCGGTAGTACACTGTGAGGGTACTGTTATTGGTAGAGGGCGAGTGCGGTAGTACACCGTGAGGGTACTGTTATTGGTAGAGGGCGAGTGCGGTAGTATACCATATGTCTGGGCCTTCTTACCCCATGCATGGTTGTCTTTATACCCCAGAGCCGGCGGTTCTCACCCCAGTTATGGATGGCTTCGTACCCCAGGAGATAATCCATGAAGGAATGAACCAAGCACGTTATTTGACCCCCACTGCGTGGTGTGAACTCAGAGTAATGATCTGGCGTATTTGGAGACAGATCTTCAGTTCGGAGCACAGAGCCGGATTACGTCTCTCTTTATCTCCAGCACTGAGCAAACTGGAGTCTGACTACTGCTCTAATTAACACCCGACAACTTACCAAACAAACAGACACAGATGTGTCAGAGCAGTTAAAGTCATACACAAGAGGGGGATGTAGATGAGAAACAAGTGTGAAGACACGATCTGTCCTCCTTTACTCTCGAGAGGAGCGTCTGATTTCCTGAAGCTGTGAGCACGACGTCGTATGGAGCCGGTTACTTACGGTGGTTAACGATACACAGGACACAATCATTTAGAGCTTTGGATATCTGTACTGCTGGGTTCTGATTAAAGTGATCATAACAACGACTAGTTTACAATATTCTCTATATCAAGTACAGTGTGTGTATATATATATGCTGTACATAGTCACAGCCAATAGGAGAGCATCTACCATGACTGTTGGTTCCTCTCGCTACCGCCCACTTCTGCAACCAACCCAGCGAGCACTGTACATACTGCCCACAGTGGGAAGCCAGCTGTTTTCCCCATGGGGCCAAACATATATGATGAACCTGAACCTGAACCACACAACCCAAAGGTCTGAGTTGTGGTGTGAACAACGACAGTCCTGAGGTCTATCAATGCTAAAGGGGACCATATAGACTAGGGACGCACCAACCCGATATTAGGATCAGATATCGGTTCCAACATTAATTAAGTCAGATGGATCGGGTATCGGATAATTAGGCCGATCCATGGTGCCGATCCCCACTCTAATTCGTTTTTGATGTGTGCTATGCCGTCAATAGTGCGTTTGCAAGGTGCCTGTAGATGAGCTGTCGCCGGCTCGAACCGTGGTGGTCACTGTGATCACAGACCAGTGCTACAAGTTGAGCTAACAGCTCCCCAGCAGAGTGGACTCAAACACTTACAAACCGGGAACAAACAAAGACTGCCGGGAGGAAAAACTGACTCAACGGAGCGAGAGGCTCGAAACCTTCTACCGGCTAGTCACGAGAGACATGCACGTGGCAACCTGAACTCAACACTGAGCAACCAAGGGCCGGCACTCTCAGGCTTAAGTAGCGTGAGCTGCAGGTGTTAGCGTTTGCCGCTTGATTGCTCATTGGTTGCCCTTTGTCTCCCCCGAGTGGCCGGAGGTGGGTCTGCAGGAACCCGAGACCTTACAGGAGACTTGACGTACGTACAGGAACAACAACATGGAGCGAGCGGGGGAGTCAGCTGTATGAGTGAGCTCAGTAAAGTAGTGTTTAGGTCAGTCCTGGTGCCGTACGTCGCTCCAACACGGTGACGTATACGGTTAGGGTTAGGGTTAACCCTAACCCTAACCCTATTCATTCAGAAATGGTATCGGTTCCATATCGGGTATCCACAGATATGCAGAGCTTATGTATCGGTGCTGGTAGCGGAACTGGAAAAGCTGTATTGGTGCATCCAGCCGAGCCCTCTTTAATGCGCACTTACAAAGGACTTCTGGTTCCCATCACCACCACCGTGAACGATTCTGAGTTGCTAAGTTTGTCTAGAACAGAGCGTTCCACACCAAACCACTCTGAATGGCGTGTCTGAATTTTGTAATACTGGTGAACTTCCCCTTTAAAACACACTGCTGGGCTTAAAGAAGCAGCTGATGTACTGTATAGTAGTAATCCGCCCGCACAGACAGGGTCAGTAGTGTGAGCAACGCCAGTGGGCCGTCGTTCCGTTCTGCTCCAGCGCACAAACACATACGCGATCCAGCAGCACTCCGGAGTCTGAAGGTTCCCAACACTCATGACTCACTGCGAGTGGGTGGGCAGTTTCCTTGACATTTTTAAAACACTCTTAGGAGAGGGCTCATTTCAGCGCGCTCCAAAAAGAGCAAAGCCGAGGAAAAACTCCAGGGCTCCTTTGTCTACTCACACGTCAGAGATCACACAGAGGTCTGAATGGATCGTTTCCAGGTTGAGTTTTATACTCAATGATATGGTCACACGGAACACCAGGCCTTAAAGGGAATTCCATCAACCAACTTCTGCATAAATCAAAGATGTAAACATTCAGAGTGGCTGGAAATGCACAGTCAGTGCACACAGTGGTGGTGAAGGTAACCAGACGTCCCCCTCTAAAAGCTCCCCTCACAGAAAGGTCCTACATGAGGTGGTTCTGAATACGCTGCCTGATGTCTGAGACGCTGTTTATGATAGTGTGGAGAAGATTTCAGCCTTAAACTCCATTCATGGTGGAGGGATACATGCTGCAGGGCGCTGTGAGGTCAAATAGTCCCCCAAAGAAACTTAGTATTTCCAGGTTTTCCAGATTTTCCATCTTCAACATTCCATATACACTCAGAAGACACGTGTAGGTTCACTGGTGATTCTAGATAGTCAATAAAGTGTCTATATGTGTGTTCTAGACATGGAGAACCCTGGTTCCCATCACCACCACTATGAAGAACTAGGGTCTTATCTCTGTACCTGACTGACCCAACAGCCACGACTGTGGACATTCAGCGAACAGTGATGTCCTCCATGAGTCATCCTGTTAGTGCAGCACCATTGGCAGACGGCTACACCACGCAGGACTACATGTACACAGACTGCCCTTAACACCACGTCGACGTCGTCAGCGGTTGAGTTTGGCTCAGACGTTTGCTGACGCAGCCTGGACTGGTTGCCTGAGTGAGGATGCATCATAACTACACGGCTCCCTGAATGATGCTGCAATGCAGATGTGAAGCTGCCTGAACTGGGTGTGTCCGGCTGCATGTATGAGAAACGCTATGATGGAGCTCCGAGGCCTTTTGGGCCTGCTGTCTAAGTGACACTAAGCTGGATGCTTGGTTGATGATTCACTGCAGCTACGAAACTGCCTGGACTGGTGGTGCTGGGCTGGCCTTCGAGGCTTTCCAGGCCCTGGCTGCCTGTGTGACGCATGGTAGTCGTGGATTGAGATCTTCCCTGACGATAAGAGCTCTTTCCAGATTAGCTAAGTGACTTTAGACCCAGGTTTGGGGATTCCCGCACTAGCTGAGGGAACCGTGGAGTGTGGTAGTCCAGTTTAACTGGATTTACTGCAGCACAGTATGTACAAATACATGCTCCCACGATACAGTCCTGTGCGCGCCTTGCGGCTCAGAGGGTGGGTCTGATGGACATACCTGATGCCCATGCAGTGTGTAGAGAAGCCTGCCCTCCACCAGATCCAGGATCTTCAGCGTGGAGTCGTTGGAGGCCGTGATGAGGTAGTTCCCAGAAGGATGGAAGGAGAGCGAGTTCACCACCCCAGTGTGGACTGTAAAGGCCAAGACAAAAACATGAGCTAGCCTACACATCACTCCCGGCCCTCCACGTGCACTAGAGCTGGGTGACGTGTCGTCAGCAGCGTGACACTGACGGACACACCGTGGGACTGCTTTTGAGTGTTGGTGATATATTAAACCCATGATGAACGCGGTGCTCCTGCTGCTGAGCGGTTTATTATCGGCCTTTAATCCCGTTCTGTGTTCTATAGTGAGGGTAATCAGGACCTTACGGTTAACAGCAGTGAACGGCTCTTACTGGGAACTTCAGATTGCTTTGTAATTACGTGGCACGCGGCTGCGCACGCCAAAAATGATGCAACCGCAGCTCCTACCCTGCGCACTGGCCACAGCCGTGGCCCATTGCTGGGCACCTACACTTGCTGTCCACCGTGCAGGCAGTGCTTATACAACCTGAATGGATTTAAAGGGAGATTACTGGGCAGACGCGTATGTAAGAGCTTTATAACGCATCAGTTCACAGGGGATACTGCGACGACGGAAGAGCGGCACCATCAGCGTGTTCACTAGTGGAGTTTTGTGCTACTCAGATACTGTAACCTGCCAAACTCGGAGCACTTACCGCCCTCATCTCTCAGAGCCACAGAGCTTCTGAATTATCCAAAGCTGTGATGCTCTGATCTCATATGAGGCTGAGGGCTTCTTATTCACCAGCTTCCCGTTCTACCTTAAATGGTGCAGCAGTTACATTCTGGCGCTGTAGACCAGAGTGACCCCTCCCTGCCATGCTTGTTTAATGAGACAGTGGCAGCATTTGTGTGCTGTAGTTACAGCTCAGGCCTGGTCAGTGATCGCACTAGATGTGTACCGCGCTTGGGCCGACTTCTTCAAACGGCCCTGGGAGCGGTTCAGCATAAACACTAGACAAATGTGCTCCGGCAGGGTACAGATCGCCTAGTGCGAACACACCTTGAGTTATTCTTGGAGTAGCGCAATACTAAGCGAAGCTCATCAAGTTGGGAGGGTGTGGTTTTAGAAACGGGGAGGCAAGGAGGTGCTAACAATTAGCATAACCGTGCATATTCAAATTTTAACTATTTACTATTCAACGGACAAACAGTGTGTCCCCTTGTGTGTTTAAGGTGGTAGTACCTTCAGGCTCCTGCAGATGGCGCTGCACAAGGATGATGGGGCTATAAATCCCTGCGGGGTGTGAGTGACGGGATCCATAGATTGGGAAGAGGTGGTGCAGTGCAGGGAATGTCTCGTTCCATGTGTGGAAAATGGCTCCAGAGCAGATGTTAATGATTGGCTAAAAGGAGTGACTGCATTTGGGCGTGCCAAAGACCATAGTGTGAAGGAAGTAGCTGAATCTGCAGGTGTATGGAAGCGTACGGTCATACGGGTCTACCAGCAGTGGATAAAATCCCAGTCCACAGGGAATTCTCCTCGGAATTGTGCCAACTGACCAATTCTTTGATGTAAGAGTGTCTGAACATTGACGTGGCTACATCCAGAACCTCGTCTAGTACATGCCGAATCCAGTCCCAGCTGTTATTGGTGCTGGTGGAGGAGTTACACGCTGGTGGGTACGTTTTAGTCACAGGGGGCTTTTAATCGTTTAGATTAATATTTTCGTGTTTTAAATTCCGGCTCTTTAAGAAGCCGACTCCTCCTGCAGTGGAGGCTTAAAATGCCGAGCTGACAGCAGGAAGAAGAAGAGAGCTCTGGAGTTAGCAGGAGATCAAACAGGTCTGACTCTCTGTTATTTTAGCTGGTCAGATATGACAGAACCAAAATGTTAACAACCAGCCAAAAACGGCTGAAGCTCGGATCATCATTTGTGCGAGTTCTTGATTCACTGAGCCGTGAATGTAGCCGGAGCAGACAAAAGCTGTGTGCTCTCCGTATCGCTGGAGGGGTAATTACAGCCACTACAGTCTCAGCATGAGTCAGACTGGCTGCCTTTTGTCCGATCGCTCCGATCAATCCTCCTAACAGGAACCCTTTGTTCCTCACCTTTTCAGTGGTCATGACTTGGACATATGCCCGCCGATGACAGTGCACAGCCTGGCCTTGTGTTCGATCCGCCTAACTCAAACTTCTAATCCATTAATATCAATTCAGGCATGAATGCAACTCGGTATCATATTGATCGCAGCACTTAATGGCTTTCTAAGCAATAGCACTCCGAGCAGAGGCTTCGTGATGTAAGGTCAGTCGGGGCGTTTCAGTGTTTGACATCCTGCCTTGAAATTCACTAATGATACTTTCACGATACACGGACCGCTTCACGGACGCTTCACTGAACCCCAGGCCTGCTGCTGCGCTCAGAAACCCATTCATGAGAGATCTGGAGAACTGCAGATCTAATGAGTTTAAATACAGTACACAAAGTCTCCACTACCTCCACCGATCTCATTAGTCCGGCTACAACCCCAACACGAGTCCCGTAACACGATGAGCTCCACTCAGACTCACCTTGATAGTGCTGCAGAAGTTTATTGGTGCGGATGTCCCACACTTTCACGGTGTTGTCTGTGCTACCAGCCGCTATGCAGGTACCGCTGGGGTGGAAGTCGGCATAATTCACATACCTGAAATTGACCACAATCAGACGCTTTAGTTTGTCCTCAAAGACAGCCTCTGTCCACTTTATCAGGAACACATACCTGCAATTAAGGGATGCACCGGATACTCGGCAGCAGAAATTATTCAGCCAAAATCAGCAAAAAAAAACCTTTCAGTGAAAAGAGGGAAACATTTGTACCGAACAATCACATTTTTCATGACGCTGCTACTTTTCCGTAGCTCCCGGACGTAGACGGGAACCAGAGTGTTAATCAGTTTCAAGCCTTCGAACCAAACGGAACTCCAGACGGAGTACAGAGCCGCTACAGCGAGACAGACAGACAGCTGCTACTTAGAGCGCAGGCACACTTGTGTTCACTCGCTCACTCACCGCACTCACTCACCGCACTCACTCAACTCACTCACTCACCTCACTCACTCACCTCACTCACTCACCTCACTCACTCACCTCACTCACTCACTCACTCACTCACTCACTCACTCACCTCGGTAAAACACAAACACAGACGCCAATTTTACAACAGCGTGATAAAGCCCCAGCCAGCGTGGAGTGAGGCTCTGTTTTGCTGTCTGGGGTGCACTGATGGGCTGTGTTGGTGTGTCTGCTGGGATGTTAAGGTGTTCAGTGTTCAGTAAGTGTGTTCAATCTGCAGTTTAGTGATTGATTATTCTTTGAAACCAAGACAAAAATACAACCCAGACAGCAAAACTGTTCTGGCCCAAATCTGGCCCACATTCCCCATTTCCATCTGACCCACTTGCCAGATGGGTTGACGGCACTTGGGTGGACCGCTCCCGGTAGCAAGATGTGGTCCATGTCTCAGCCAAAAGTAGGCAGCTCTGCTGTTTCTGTGCCAGAAGTGGACCAGATCTGTTTTGGGACAGGCGGGCCAAATGCATCTTGTAGATATGTGGGCCACCTTTGGCTCACAGCAGATTGCCAGTGGGCCAGCAGTGCCGTAACTTTACCAGATGTGGCCCAGATCCGGTTGCTATCTGGGATTTAGCCTATTTATTTATGCAGTGGTGAAAAAGTGGTAAAATTAATAAAACACTGTGATCGGTAAAAACGCGTTTGGTATTCGGCCTTTGGCCAAGTGTTTCATTTTGTTCGGTTTCAGCTTCGGCCAAGAACTTTAATTTCGGTGCATCCCTTCTTTGACTACCCTATAACCCTGCTGTGTGGACGGCCGCCACATTCATCATTTCACACATGGATAAGAGCACAATGAGCCGCACAGTACAGCACGGAACACACGGAATAAATATCACAGCCCTGAGAGAATATGACTCTGCACCGTGTTAGTATGTGTACTGTGATCCTGTTTTTGCCGTATTGCCCACCGCTGTCAACCAGACGTGAGTTTTATCGTACAGATAAACCAGATGTGGTTCATATTACGATCAGATTTGACGGCCTGCATCTTTGATCAATATGGTTCAATGAGAGTTAATATGATATGAGTATGAAACTGACCACCGATGAAGAGACAGAAGGAGAAGAGCGTACATTAGACTTCATCAGTCTGGAAGTGTACAGCACAGTGTAGTCACGAGGTCAAAGAGGTTCCGTAGAGAACCGTGGAGTACCTACCCGCCATGTTCACAGAAGGAGTAAATGCACTCTCTGCTGTTCTTGTCCCAGATCTTCACTGTTCTGTCGTCACTTGCTGAGACAATTAACCGCCCATCTGGTGAGAACCTGTACGGGAGCAGAGGTCAGGACCCGTATATACCGAGTACTCTACAGAACCAGCTCAAACACAGAGGTTTAAAAACACTATTTAAATAAATGATGGAGTTTCAGAGCTTATACAGCTCTGGAAAAACGTAAGAGCCCACCTCAGAATGATCAGTTCCTCTAGCTGTACAGTTCTGGGTTTGTGTTGGACCAAAATGAGCAGTTCTGTTTGATTCTATACACTACTGGAAACACGTCTCCCAAATTCCAGATCAAATATTGTATTTAGATCTGTTTATTTAGAAAATCACTAATGACCCTCCAGAAGCCTGTTTTTAGAACCATGCTCGCTGTGCATTTCACCCCAGCCACCGCTCGCCAGTCTCTCTGTAGGTCACTTGAGGTTATCTTACGGTGGTTAAGGGACATTGGAATGAGGTGGCGCTCATCACGGTCAGTAGAGAGGGGTTTTGGCCCTCTGCCAGTCTGTAGCTGTGTTGTCCTGTGTGTTTGCTGCTTGACCTTGTTCTTATGAACCAGACGCTCACTGTATCTGCCAGTAAAGCTAGAACCCAACCTTCTGTTCCTCACTAACAACCTGCTGTACATGTGGAGATGCTGATTGAAGAAGAAACTGGAGTGGGCTCTTATTTATTACAGAGCTGTATATTTATGAGCATGATGTTCTGATCTGTTTAAATCAAAGACATTAATAGAGACAGTAATAAACTAGATATATACACAGTTATCATCAGTAGCTGCACTTTTTAAACCCGACTTACGATTCTCAGAAAAAACGTTCTGGTTAAAATTCCAAATTTTTTCCCAATAAAACTCAATGTGGTGGTAAATTGCACACCCATCTACTGTACTTCTGCTCGACCGACAGACACAGTTTCACATACACTATCTCAGAGCAGACCCCTGAACACAAACTCAATGTAGGTCCGACCCGCACTCGTCTGTTTGTCCTCCCATCCCTTTTTCCTCCCATAGAGTCCCATTCATTTTCACCCCCTTTAAATACCTACTGTCTCCTACAGCCACCACACTGCATGTACCCGCGCAGGACAGACCCCCAAACTCTAATCCACAGCCATACAGAGCCGCACTCCTCTAGGTGTCGTTTATTCATCCCTCGTTCCTCCCTTAGACTCCCATTCATTTCTAGCAATAAGCTTGGCGTGCACTCACTCTGCACCTTCTTCAGGTGATAAATACTCTTGTCTAGTTTATATGGTCCTTTCTACTGGGAGGCGTCTGTCCCAAACCCTTCAACTCACACTCATGAAGCTGGTACTGAAACTCTTAATTAACACTACTCAGCACTGAACACGTTAAAGCGGTCAGAACGTTTCTCATGATGTGTCTAAAACGAGCTACTGCAGCATCTTTCTACAGCTTCCGTCCACATGGTTAGCCAGATATCCCGTCAGTATCTAGTACTGACACTCAAACGTTAATATGAGTCAGAACACACTAATGAAATTTAGGGATGCACCGATCCGATATTAGGATCGGATATTGGTTCCGGTAAACAAAATTACCTGGATCGGGTATCAGATAATTACACCGATCCATGTGCTGTGCCATCAATAGCATGTTTGCAGGGGGACTTATGAAAAGGAACAGCAACATGGAGCCGGAGAGTCAGCTGTGTGGAGGTACTCAGGTTTACAGACAATCCGGATGCCTGAAGTCTCTCCAACATGGTGAAGTACGCGGTTTATTAACTCAAAAACGGTATCGGATCAATATCGGGTATCGACCAATGAGCAAAGTTTAGGTAGCGGTGCTGGTACTGGAACTGAAAACAGTTGGATCGGTGCATCCCTACCAATATTAAGCTGATATCATCACCACTACGCGTTGTGTTCCTACGGTACCATACAACACAGAGACTCACTTTGCACATCGGACCCAGTTGATGTGCTGACTGAGGGAGAAGAGGAACTTCTGCCGATGGACCGTCCACACTTTGATGGTTTTATCATCGGAGGCGGTCACTAACGACTGTCCGTCACTGGAGAAGTTGACGCTGCGGACGGTTCCAGTGTGAGCTCTGAACACCGTGGATTCGCCTTTCCTGAAACAAGCACAGAATTCCGAAAGACTGATTCAGGAAGACAGAAGGAACATGTCTGGCATTTGTGCTGTTTGGGTTTATACAGAGTAAAGATCAACAGGAGCCCAAGAGCCCGTACCTCAGGATTTAATCATTAGATTATAGGGATACATTAAAGGGGACTTGGGGGTGGTGAAGGTAACCAGACGTCCCCCTCTAAAAGCTCCCTCACAGAAAGTTCCTACATGAGGTGGTTCTGAATACGCTGCCTGATGTCTGAGACGCTGTTTATGATAGTGTGGAGAAGATTTCAGCCTTAAACTCCATTCATGGTGGAGGGATACATGCTGCAGGGCGCTGGGAGGTAAAATAGTCCCCCAAAGAGACTTATTATTTCCAGGTTTCTTCAGGTAGTAGAAACCACTTAAGTGAGATCAATAAGTATAAACTCCATCATACAGTTCATTGTAAGCTGTATGTAACAGCACACGTGAATAATGCAGACACATGCTCCGTCTGGCTGTATAATCAAGATGACACTAGTACATTAGGATGGTGGAGAAAGCCCCCGCTGACACCGTCACTGAGTATTATTCAAACAGGCATCAGTCAGCAGTCATAAAACAGTCTTCCGCAGCAGTCCTCGCATTTGCAAGTATAATGATCTCCAAAACAGACCGACAGACGGCCTAAACACAACTTTCCACTGGTGGCAGCGTCTGTAGAGTAGGGTGCAACGATACGCAAGGTCAAGTTGGCATCGGGACGCTAGGGGCAGAACAGGCCGGGACGCTACGGGTTAGAGAGGCACCGGAACTACAGTATGTATTTATTTTTTTTTTTTTTTGTTTTTGACCGCAGCCTAAACTGAACAAACTGAATAATTTGGCGGAAGACCGAATACCGAACACAGATTTTCATGGTGTTTTATTAGTTTGCCACTTTTCCATCACTGCATGAATTAAATAGGCTAAATCCCAGATATCAAGCAGGTGTGGGGCACACGGATGATGTCGGCACTGGCAATCTGCTGTGGTCCACATATTTACAACATGCATGTGGCCCACCTGTCCCAAAACAGATCTGGTCCACTTCTGGCACAGATACGGCAAAAAATGGCTACTTTTGGCTGAGTTGTGGCCCTAATGTGGGGTATATGTGGCCCACATCTTGCTACCGGGAGCGGTCCGCCAAAAATAGGGAATGCAGGTATAAATCATTCGGTCTCACTTATTCATAATTTCGGCTGCCGAACTTTTGGTGCATCCACACTAGAACAACCCGGGACACTAGAGACTGGGCAGTCCGGGACACTAGAGACTGGGCAGTCCGGGACACTAGAGACTGGGCAGTCCAGGACACTAGAGACTGGGCAGTCCAGGACACTAAAGACTGAGGAGTCCAGGACACTAAAGACTGAGCAGTCCAGGACACTAAAGACTGGGCAGTCCAGGACACTAGAGACTGAGCAGTCCAAGATACTAAAGACTGAGTAGTCCAGGACACCAGAGACTGAGCAGTCCAAGATACTAAAGACTGAGTAGTCCAGGATACCAGAGACTGAGCAGTCCAAGATACTAAAGACTGAGTAGTCCGGGACACTAGAGACTGGGCAGTCCAGGACACTAAAGACTGAGTAGTCCAGGACACTAGAGACTGAGCAGTCCAAGACACTAAAGACTGGGCAGTCCAGGACACTAGAGACTGAGCAGTCCAAGATACTAAAGACTGAGTAGTCCAGGACACTAGAGACTGAGCAGTCCAAGATACTAAAGACTGAGTAGTCCGGGACACTAGAGACTGGGCAGTCCAAGATACTAAAGACTGAGTAGTCCAGGACACTAGAGACTGGGCAGTCCAAGATACTAAAGACTGAGTAGTCCGGGACACTAGAGACTGGGCAGGTAGGTAGTGTGGTGTGGAAAGAATGGAAGACAATGATGCCAATAGGAATATGAATCAATAGCCACGTCCAAATGCAGCCTGATAATCCGTTAACGATCTGAGTAACGGCTCGATGGGAACAGAACTGTCCACCCTGTAGAGCCTTTAAGATAACCAAAAACATCCATTCAGTTGGGTGGGTCTAAACGTTACTGGTCGTGTATACACCTCAATCGGAAAAGAGCGGTCTGATTGAGGCCATTCCGAATACAGAATACGAATCACTCAACCATGTAAATCCTCAGTTGGGGAGCCCTAAACGACACATACATGATTTATACAGACCCATAAAAACACTCTGTAATTCCCATTGTTCCCGAACTCGTTACTAAGATTAGCAAAATAACGGAATTCCTTGTTGTAGATAACCAGCGATTCTCAGCCGTTTTCTGGTAACCCAATTATTTATGTACAATAACCGTACCGAAGTAAAGTTTTTGTTTACTGCCAGCTCGGTTCGGCTCTCCTGAACTCTTATTATCAGTGTTACTTTTTATGATCTCACAATTTTTATATTTAGCATGTTTATTCAGGTTATCAGTCAAACAATAATCATCCAGCAACTTCAATATGTGCTGCTTCTCTACATTAACCAACACACAGCTTATATTTAGAGTAGTAGTGTTCTTCACTGGCTTCATGAGAACAAACGGAACCCATCAGAGTCAAACTACAGACAGCGCAGCTCACAGCCTCTCCACAAACAGGACTCTGAGGTTTCTGAAGAATCGGTTATTTATGTAGCATCTTAAACTCCCACACTCCTGCTTTCCGATTGAGGACACAGAGCTGTGTGAACGTTAGTCACTCTGAGACGGAGGTGGGAGAACAGCCGGGTCGTCTTCTTTACACTAGCGCAGCCAGAACATTCAGCAGTCAATACAACTCTGGCCGTATCTGTGGACGGACTAGGCCTGCAAGAACCTGGTGATGCGATATGTGTACTAGATACAGAGGTTAGCATTCCATATACTGCGATACTGCAAACATGGAGATAAGCTCCTGGACAAAAGGCCACTTTGTGTGATTAAGGTGGTAGTACCTTCAGGCTCCTGCACGAGGATGATGGGGCTATAAATCCCTGTGGGGTGTGAATGACGGGATCCATAGATTGGGAAGAGGTGCTACAGTGCAGGGAATGTCTCGTTCCATGTGTGGAAAATGGCTCCAGAGCAGATGTTAATGATTGGCTAAAAGGAGTGACTGCATTTGGGCGTGCCAAAGACCATAGTGTGAAGGAAGTAGCTGAATCTGCAGGTGTATGGAAGCGTATGGTCATACGGGTCTACCAGCAGTGGCTAAAATCCCAGTCTACAGGGAATTCTCCTCGGAATTGTGCCAGGGAAGAGATCCACCAAATCTGGACCAACTGACCAATTCTTTGATGTTTGAGTGTCTGAACACTGATGTGGCTACATCCAGAAACTTGTCCAGTACATGCCCAATCCAGTCCCAGCTGTTATTGGAGCTGGTGGAGGTGTTACACGCTGGTGGGGGATTTTTGTTGTCCAGTAAGCTTATAGATCTATTCTATCTGACACATTTTCTTAAAAACAAATCCCTGTGACATTCAAAATCAGCGGGTGAGGTGGGCAGATTCCCACTGCTAGAGTGAATCCTCCAAGAGTCTCAGCTGAGCAAGACCTCAGTGCATTATGAGGCCATCCATTCACTCGGCTTAGCTTTCCACCAACACGGTCCTGTTAATGAGCTCATCACCATTATGAGGCGCTCTGATTCTGCACTAATGCGTTCAGCGCACGCCGAGGCTGTGTGTGGAAGCCCTCTCCCAATTCCATGTGCTAAATTATTCACAGCCTGTCGCCCTGCCATCTATTACACTCAAGCCTTTTTCCTGCCCGCAGACCGAAGCACCCAAGAGAGCAGAGAGCACCTGAGCTCGCTCTCTAACGCAGACAGTCCATTTCCAAAACAAACAGCTTTCAAAACAAGTGTTTACAGAGGCTGTCAAGTGGTTTTCCCTGATTATGTCATTTAAGTGGCCACCCTCACGTCCTATTGGCCTATAAACACATATAAACACGTATGAACACATATTTAAATAACAACTCTGGATTAATAAGACTGCACACACGCCACTCTAACAGAAAAGACTGAGCCTGAAAATAAACCCTCGATTACACAGAGACAGACGCACGTCTTGTCTGACCACACGTTAATTTCTGTGTTAAGTCATTTCGGGACAGCGTTCATGCGCTCGTGCTGCTACAGAAGTTAAGATCTGCTGCCCTCTGCTGTCACAGTTATGAAGTGCATGTGCAGCCCGCACAGTAATCAGCAGGGCTCTGTATCACCAAGCAGGACTTCTTGACTGGACAGTTAACTTCAGGCTTAGTTTCAGCTGATCCTGGACTCTCTGTCTCATACTGGTGGGAGGAGCGGGTTTGGTGTGAGGTGTAAACAGAGTGAGTGAGAGCGGGTTTGGTGTGAGGTGTAAACAGAGTGATTGAGAGCGGGTTTGGTGTGAGGTGGTTCAGATGTTCTGTACAGTGGTGGTGATGGGAACCAGGGTTCTCCATGTCTAGAACACACATATAGACATTTTATTGACTATCTAGAACCACCAGTGAACCTACACGTGTCTTCTGAGTGTTATATGGAACGTTGATGATGGAAAATCTGGAAAACCTGGAAATAATAAGTTTCTTTGGGGGACTATTTGACCTCACAGCGCCCTGCAGCATGTATCCCTCCACCATGAATGGAGTTGAAGGCTGAAATCTTCTCCACACTATCATAAACAGCGTCTCAGACATCAGGCAGCGTATTCAGAACCACCTCATGTAGGAACTTTCTGTGAGGGAGCTTTTAGAGGGGACGTCTGGTTACCTTCACCACCACTGGGAACAGTTCTGACTTTCACCAGGACGTTTCACACTGAACCACACTGAATGATTCAGTTGACATAAATATGCAGACAATTTCCACACTGTCACACGGATTAAGTTTCCTTTAATAGAGAACTTCAATATTAAAGCCAACAGTTCTTGTTTAACTCTATTTTGTGTGTTCCAGTTTATTAAATCTCATATAAACTCATATAATAAATTAAAAAAGAATCTTATTTATGACAAAGGTGGATCCCTCTGGGTTTACAGGGGTCACGTTGTTTTTCCTCTGTGATGTTATAAATCAGACATGCACATATTTAACAGATATGAAAATATAACAGTGCAGGTAAAGCAGTTAACAGGAAGATGATCACTTACACACTAGGTACCCACAGACGGACCGTCTTGTCTCTGGACGCTGAGGCCACCAGATGACCCGAAGGGGAGAACTGGACAGACAGCACCGCGTCCTTATGTCCCACAAATCTGTAGGCCCTCATCTGCGCCTTCAGGTTCCAGATCATTACGCAGGAGTCCATGGAACCAGTGGCTGGAATTAGAACATGAACTCACAGGAATGACTAGGAATATCTTTCCACTGTTCATCCATGACGACTCATATGAAAAGCTGTTATGGAACGAGTGCGGGTGAGACTAGTGCGGAGCTGTACTGCACCTATCTGCTTCATGTTACAGTTGAAGTCGACGCTGGTTACAGTGTCCCTGTGACCCTTGAAGTTCCTTTCGAGAGCCGGATCGTCCTGAGAACCAGAAATAAAAAACACTTAAAAGGTAAAAGTGTGAGGTAGAGGTTAGGTTCCTAAGCTGTGTTAGGGTAATAACCGAACAGTCACTCACTGTGTGGTTTGGTGAGAAACCCTTCGTTCTAGAGCCAAAACTGTTCAATTCAGTTCAAATGACAGTAAATACAAGATTGTACAGGATAACGAGTTCAGAGACAATATAGAAAAACACCAAAACTATATAGGCATATCCTGTACACACATAAACGTGCATTAACAGTGGTGGTGAAGGTAACCAGACGTCCCTCACAGAAAGTTCCTACATGAGGTGGTTCTGACTACGCTGCCTGATGTCTGAGACGCTGTTTATGATAGTGTGGAGAAGATTTCAGCCTTAAACTCCATTCATGGTGGAGGGATACATGCTGCAGGGCGCTGGGAGATCAAATAGTCCCCCAAAGAGACTTATTATTTCCAGGTTTTCCAGATTTTCCAGCATCGACATTCCATATACACTCAGAAGACACGTGTAGGTTCACTGGTGGTTTAGATAATATGTGTTCTAGACATGGAGAACCCTGGTTCCATCACCACCACTGTAGAGAACATCTCAGTCTGTAAGCATCTCTGAAAATGAGCCATTTCAATAACACCACTCTGAAGGACTCTGTTTATATCTTATCTACTGAGTTACAGAGGAACTTTGTCATCCCGGTGGAGTTGCCCTTTAATGAACCAGAACTCACCAAAGCGCAGCTCATTTTCCCCGAAGTTTTTCCAGCAGTGAAAAGACCAGAATATCCCGAAACCACGGCGTTAAACTCGCCGAATATTTAACACTAAACCAAATCAAACCTTCCTCATTAGAGTTAGTGGGTTATAAATCTGTGCAATTCGGCGTCGCTACCTGCTGGGGCTGTCACCTGATATGTACACAGTTAGCATTAGCCAGCTAGCTAATTCTCCTGATTCGCCGGTTAATATCAGGATTCTACGGGCTAGACGGACGAACTTCGCGCTTTGACAGCTCAGAACTAAATAGTTATTTGTCTAAAGGGTGAACTGAAGATACTCTGGGTTAAATCCAGAATCCGGCGTGTGAGAGGCGAACCAAGCCGACCCTAAGTGAGCTCAGCTGCTGAGGCGCTTAGTAACAACAAACCGCGGCGAGTTTTGTTTTCCGCGCCGACTTGCAAGTGAATCATTACTGAACCGGTTCAGTTGAATGAATCGAGCTGATTCACAGGTCCAACTGAATCGAAACTTTCTGCGGTATCCACGTGCGATAAATATTGACGAATAACATTCGAATTAATTCTAGTTGAATTCGAATGTAACCCAATACATTTCTAACAGGACACTTTCTAAAGAGGACACTACAGTGTAGGGAATAAAGGAAAACCATCTCGAATCAACGAGTCGTTTAATCGGAAAGCTTCGGGTCGTTAAACTGAAGCGAAGTTGCGTCCCTCGCAACTGATTGGACGCTGTTGGTATCCTGTCAAAATAAAAGCCCTAGAAAGCCCCACTTTGAAACCCGATAAAGACACAACATGAATTAAACATAATTTAAACATAATAAACAAAACTTAAATTATTTTCTTACTGAAATACACGCAGAATATAGATTGTATATAATGCTCATGTTGTATAATAATTAAGCAATAAAATCAATTATTTTTCATTTAATTTTAAACTTTTGATCATAAAATACTGACATTATTTACTGATGCTTTACCACCTGAATACTGTAAAATAAAAGAACTGTAGGAGCAGATTGCCAATGCTAATGCAAGTTCGTTCATCATTGAGACACGTTTTTTTTTTTCAAAATAAAAGCCCCTGTCTGTAACACAACAGAATTTGCATCTCTACGTTAGAACTTGTGGTTGTAATACTTAACATGGAAGAGAAGATGTCTTGAACTGTATATATTTCAATGGAAAATGTTTATAATATATAATGTTAATATATTCAGTAACAGTGATTTATTGTAATAATGATTTCAGTAATATTTTAAAGACTAACAATTTAATGAGGAATTTCTTAGAAATTTGTTGACCATTTTACTATTTTAAAATGTATTTAAGTAATAAAAAAGACGTAAAGAAATAATATTTGTTTTAGGATTTAATTTAGAGCCCAACAATCACAGAGAAAAATCCAAGTCCACGTTTATAAACGGAGCAGTTCAGTGAATCAGACGCTAGAGGGCAGTACAGAGCTACAGCTCACACAGAGGTCAGTACTGTGTGGTTAGTCTGCGGTGATTTAATAATACAGTCATCACATGTTTACTGGTATCGTGATTATCAGTTAAATAACATTATGGAAATGTTTATGCTACTGTATATTAATGTACAACCTCGTTTCCAAAAATGTTGGAGAGGCTGTGGGAAATGTAAATAACACTGAATATAATGATGCAAATCTTTATAACTCCATATTTAATTGAAAGCAGTCCAAAGACAACACATCAGATATTAATATATATATATATATGTGTGTGTGTGTGTGTGTGTGTGTGTGTGTTTCAAAGACGTTGGTACAGGAGCAACAAAAGACTGTAAAGAACACTAAAAACGCACCTGGTGGAACATCTCACAGCCAGTCAGACCCCCAGAGAGGCGGAGGCTATCAGAAGTGGGGAGGGGTCACCACTCCGGGCCGCCGTGTTTGCTAACCCAACACGCCAGACGTCTCAGCATGGAGCTGTAGAGGTTCCTAATGGTGTCCTGTGATAATCCATCCCATGCAGCCTGAATATCCTCACACAGTTCCTGCAGATGGTGCGGTAGGGGTGGAGGTGGAGTGACACCGGGCCTTCTGGACGTGTGACGCGTGACAACAAACCGTTCATCTTGGTGCTGACCACGGTGCCTCCACACACGGATTCGTTGGGCGCCTCCACCAAGACAAAAGCGGGACTCGTCAATGAAGATGACCCGCTGCCGTTCTGAGTCACTCCATGACAGTCTGGTACGACACCATTGCAGTCTTTGGTGACGGTGACGTGGTGTTAAGGACAGTCGTGGTAACGGTCTGTGTGCATGTAGTCCTGCGTGGTGCAGCCGTCTGCCAATGGTGCTGCACTAACAGGATGACTCATGGAGGACATCACTGCTCGCTGGATGTATTTCTTTAATAAAATGAATTGTTTCTTTGATTAATTCTAGTTTAGTCTTTGATTAATTCTAGTTTAGTCTTTGATCAATTCTAGTTTAGTCTTTGATTAATTCTAGTTTAGTCTTTGATTAAT
>CM067494.1:487079-518924 GCA_034552555.1 Semaprochilodus insignis
AGAAAAGCTCTTTGTGGTATAATTTATCACAGTAATGATACAATTGCTCACTTCTAGTTCAATTTCAGCAGAAAATGGGATATAAGGCACCATTTAAGGTGGAACTGGAAATTGTAGTACAGTTTGCTTGTAAAATGGCCATTCAGTTAGCAGTATTGTTTAGTACAGACGTTGTAGGCAAAAATAGAATTTCAGATACCAGGTATCAGAAGCTCACCAGACAGTAAATGAGCCCCCTGTGACAGAAACATACCTAATAGCTTGTAATGCATACAGTCAGTCTACTTAAAAACATCAGGGTTTTCCATGTGGTTAAACTTGCCAGAATGTAACTGCTGCACCATTTAAGGTGGAACGGGAAATTGGAATAAGAAGCTAACTTTGTGAAGTTTACCTGGATATTTTCTAGCGGCAGTTTCTTAATTTTTGTTGATTTAACTTTCAGTATTTATTTAGTAAAAAGAACCCAAACAAACCCGACACACTAGTAGTATAAATAGAGATGGTACTGATCCGATACCATGTATTGGTATTGGTTGGATGTAGAGTTGGACGATTTGCCCAAAGCGTTATGCCTCAAGACGTTTTCTTGATACACGATATACAACACCGTGTCCCAAATGCACACTTAACGCTAACTAGTGTTTGAGTGTGCAGTGTGCAGTTATGAATGTCAAAGCTGAGGATACTCAAACATCTGCAAAGGACCAGTTTGGCTTTGTCAGTAGTGGCTAATGTTAGCTAGGTTAGCTAGCTAACCTAGCTAACATTAGAGCCCACTATAAGAACTGTAACTCATCTTATCAGCTGCAGACTCTCCTCCTCTCTTTCTCACCACGAGGGAAGAGCTGGAATGATACCCGAGTAGTTTATTGTCGCACTCAGATCTATTCAAGCAATGAGAGCCTCGGCCAGTACAGTACAGACTCATACCTGTACATGGAAGTCACTTCGCCATGGCTTAACCAGCGGATTTATCTTACATAAACACTCCTCCAAGCTTCAAATATTCACTTCCGATCAGTGCCAACTCTCCAGAGCCTAAAAAATAGTATTCTGGCCAGCCCTATGTTAGAACTTTGGTTATTCTGGAATATTTGGTTTCTTATTTTTTGTCGATTTAGCATCAACTTTCAGTATTTTTGGAGTACAAAGACCCCAAACAAACCTAAAACACTAGTAGTATAAATAGGGATGGTACTGATCCGAGGTATTGATATTGGTTGGATATAGAGGTACATTATGCCACAAGACGTTTTAGTGATGCACGATATGCAGCACCATAGCTGTGTCCCAAATCCACACTTAATACCAACTAGTATTGGGAATGAGTCAGGAGTCAGGAGACCGGAGCTTGAGCATTATCTTGAGTTTATTTGCACATACAGAGATGTACAGATACAACGCAGTCGATCAGCAGTCTAGTCTAATCTAGTCTAGTCTAATCCAGTCTGCAGCAGTCTTAATCTGTATTCATGGGTACCAGGTTTAGGTCCTCAGTCCCATCCAGTCTGGTGCAGTCTAACAGGAGGTGAGGAATCTTATATACAGTAGGAGAAGGTCAGAAGGAGGAGTTTAAGGAGGAGTAAGAGGGGAATGAAGATGAGGAAGATCAAGGTGGAGGAAGAGAAGGAGGGGGTTATGGGGGATGAAGATGAGAACCTGAAAAGACCTGAAAGAGATGTAGATATAAGAGGTGTATCACCTTCAAGTGTGAGACCTTATTGTATAAACGAAGGAGTGGGGTGGTCTCTACTCTCTGCAAAGGTGGGGAGATGATTAGAAGTAAAATAGGAAGTATAGCGGTTATCTAGAACCTAGAAATCTAGAACCTATAACTGGGAAATACGACAAGATATGTCATTATTGTGATACATGGTCAGTACTTGTAGTAACACGGACCAACTGCATGTTTCATTATATGAACAGGCCGAATAATCACCGTCTTCACAGATGTTTAAAATGTGTTAGTTTAGATGTATGAAAATAATAAATAGTCATAAATCATGTATCATGAAAGTTCCTTTTATTGCAATATTCAGTTTTTGCCATAACTGAACCTTCATACATTCAGAAATGACATGTCCACCTGAAGTTCGGTGATCTGAACACTGTTCTTCAGAGCTCATGAAAGAGCATGTACAGTAAGCCTGAGGTTGTTTTGAAAGGTATGTGTAATCATTATGAGATTTTATGTCTTTATAGAGGGTGCAAAGGTGATCTCTTACGCCCTGCCCTTTTTAAAAGCCTTTCAGTTTCTTCAGTCGGTGAGAAGTTCCAGCTGGGAGAGTTAAAAGATCAGTTGTAGTGGTGGAGCGACCGTAATAACCAGATTTCCTTTTGAATTCCGGGCATATTCACGGCTATGGCTGCTTTTCACTGGGCTAAAATCCAGGAATCTCTCGCTGTCAGGCTAACAGTTTTGACTTGATCATGATTTCGTAATCTGCTCTTTACTCCACCACTTGAATAACCTGGTAAGTGTGAAAATCAGAGGATAATATTCTCGTTAGTGTACAAACATAGTATGAAGTCAAATATGAAATAGAAATTGTGTTCTGTAATTATAATTATATATTTTTGTCTACTGTTAGTGTAAGGGATGTTACGACAGGACAGTATGACAATATACACCCACCAGGAGCTTCATTAGGTCCACCTGCACTCACTGTCCACTTCATCAGCTTCACTGACCATATAGGCTACTCTGTAGTTGTACAGGTCCAGACTGTAGTCCATCTGTTTCTCTGTATACTGTATTACCCTGTTCTTCAATGGTCAGGACCCCCACAGGACCACCACAGAGCAGATAGTATGTGGGTGGTGGATCATTCTCAGCACTGCAGTGACACTGACGTGGTGGTGGTGTGTTAGTGTGTGTTGTGCTGGTGTGAGTGGATCAGACACAGCAGTGTCTGATCACTAATGACATATGGAAAACTACGTATTCCAGATTTCCCAGTATACAAGTTTTGAATAACCCAATTACTGGGATATAAGACAGGTTTCTTTTTTGGAGTTCAAGAAGAACAGCTTTTATCTGGTGTCAGAAACTGTAATATGCTGTTTATTCAATAATCAAGTGACTGCAAGTATCAGTTATTGCCCATAATATTAGTGAGGATGTAAACACTCTCACTGTTTCTGGTTCCAGGTTTGAAAGCCAACTGAAGCGTGAAGCAAAGAAAGTCATGGCAAACGCGGCAGGGGAGCTGATGGACACTGGCAATCCTTTCCCTGTGAGTATCACTCATGATGTTAATTATTTATTATTTTTCTCTACTGCAAAATCTGGGATGTAGTTTGTTTTTCGACTTGAACTCATCTGGTGGCAGCAGCCAAGATGACACATGAAAATTTTAGCTTCTTAAGTGAAATAGAAGCTCTCTGTTTTAATTTCACCAAAAATGCACAGTAGCCCTGTATAACATTATTTGCTCCTTTCTGGACATGCATTATGTTGTGCTATGTCTCATGTGAAGCTGCATCTCTGAAAGCAGCTCAGACTCCTACAGCTCAAATGATTCCTGAATGAGGTGGAGAAACTCGGCTCTCGTTTCACTTTTACAGAAGGAAAAAAGTCAGTGTCACAGCTTGCCTGTTTCGTGATAAGAATGATAAATACTGTTTTTCATGCAAATTGTTTTCATGTCACTTTTGGTCTGTAACAGCTTTTACAGTAGAGAAAACCTCATGAGGTCCACATGACTGTGTTTGGGTAGCTCTACTAGCTTCAGTTGGCTCTATGCACGCTCTCTTCCGCATTCTGAGTCAGTCAGCTTTTTCACTTCCAGTGCTCGTATTCAACAGGCAAGCTATAGGATTTTCACTTGCATCTCCTCATTGCTCCCTAGCCGAAGCGTTGACGCAGTGCTATTGTGTATGCCCGGTGTGCCATCCTCTGCTGGCCGTGTCCTCCTCTTCCAAATCCCTGGTCTTGAAAGTGGAACAGAGAGTTTCTTCCAGTCAAACAACTCTGGATCAGCCCCCTCCTATAACACTTACTGCTGTGTCTTGGACCCTGGCTCGGGAACTTGCTCTTTTTTTAATATACCGTCTACAAATACAGATATTGGGACTGGCAGTAAAGTTCTCCCTCCGGATTGCACAGACGCATTTTCATCTGGTTTCCATATCTGTATGAAAACTCAGTAGGCCTAATTTGCTGTACATACTGGAGGCTTGACATAAAGGCACACAGCAATGTTCAGAGACATTCACCACAAAACACAGCAACGCTGTGGATTGCAGAAGTGCGTTAGCTATCCTTGCTGAACCACCGTGTGTATATAGTCTATTACTATAACGAATGTAATACTGAAACATATTTTAACATTTATGTATATTTTTTCAGACAGAAACATCATCTGATGTTAACTCAGACGTCTCCCAGCCCCAAAATTCCCAGCAAGCTGGGAATACTGTTTGATACATAGTACAGATCCACCCATAGGGTATTGCTGCGATTATAACACAGTTATGTATAAAATTACTGAGTTACATGTACATAACTACCACAGTTTCACTGTATTTACACTGTGTTATAAAAACTACAGCATGTCTAAACTAGCAATGTAGGAAGGCAAAAATTTCAAAGAAATTTAAAATGTACACAGTTTTCAGCTAAAACATGTTTGGTGAAGTTCACTTTTTTAGTTTGGCTCTGGAGATCTATGTCTCCCAAACTGGCCTCATCTATCCAGTGCAAACCTAAAAAACTTCACCCAAGATCTCTTAATGGACTGTGTACATTTGGGCTGAACAAGGGAAACTGTAGAAATTAGATTTTTGACATGAGAGGAGTAAATTTGACAGGTTTTAAGTGCAGTTTCTGTTTATTTGCTGAGTTTGATACACTGGACAAAAACATACACTATATAATGTGACTTAACTCAACAAACCCCAAAATATAGGATGTACTGGGTCTACATGACTGTGACTGGGCTTCTCTGGGAATATTATAACAAATCTCATTTTAACATGTTGTATATATTTTCAGCCTCATTTGTACTCGCATCTGATCCAAATGCTGAACCCAGACCAGGCAGCAGCACTATTGTCTGCTGCCTTCCAGTCTGTGAGTAACACTTTTAACCTCTCCATCATGAACACAGTTGCACAGTAATACACTTTCAGTGGTGCTGTACAGTGAGATACTGTTAGATACATAGTGCAGGTCCACCTGGAGGGTATTACTCTGATATATTAATACCACAGTTTCACTGTATTTACACTGTGTTACAAAACTACAGCTTGTCCAAACTGGAAATGTCAATCATTACAAGCTAAAATAAATAAGAAATGTTTCACAGAAATGAATACAGAAGTTCCCCCCTCACACCAAATGTAAACGATTAGCATGTTTGGTGAAGTTCACTTCTTTACTTTGGCACTGGAGACAGTGAAGGTCTACGTCTCTCGAATTGGCCTTATCACTCCAGTGCAAACCTAAAAAAACTTCACCAAAGTTCTCTTAACTGATCGTGTACAGTTGGGGTTTGGGGAGGTGGTGATGTGGAGATTAGATATTTTACATCACATAAAATTTTACAGCACAGATTTTAGTGCAGTTTCTGTGTATTTGCTGAATTTGACACAAAAACATACAATATAATGAGCCATAACCTCACCAAACCCCAAAATGTAGGAGGTATGGAGCCCCCATGACTGTGATTGGGCTGCTGTACCAGCTTAACTTGGCGCTTTATGATGAATATGATAATGAAGCTCATTTTAACATGTTGTATACATTTTCAGCCTCATTTATACTCACACTCGCTCCAGTTCCTGAGTGCAGACCAGGTAGTAACGCTGCTGGCTGCTGCTTTCCCATCTGTGAGTAACAGTTCCAGCCTCTCCATCACAAACACAGTTACACAGTCATACACTGGTGCTGGAGCTGTACAGTGAGATACTGAAGCTGA
Source organism: Semaprochilodus insignis (assembly GCA_034552555.1). Classification (NCBI taxonomy): domain Eukaryota; kingdom Metazoa; phylum Chordata; class Actinopteri; order Characiformes; family Prochilodontidae; genus Semaprochilodus; species Semaprochilodus insignis. The sequence continues at coordinate 493,004 of CM067494.1, forward strand.
TATGCTGCGGTCATAACAGCAGAGCTAAAATCTCACAGTACAGATCCACCCGTGATTATAACAGCGCTTATATACACACCAGATTATTATGCAAATTATATTTTATATTATCTCTCACAATAATAACAGTATTTAAAAAAAAAAAACAACTCAAAATGCACTGTTCCAAATTATTATGCACAATAGAGTTTCAAAACATTTTAGAGGTTGTAAGGAACTGAAAATGGTCATTTGTTGAGTTTGCAGCATTAGGAGGTCACATTTACTGAAATCAAAAGCTGTTTCAGTCAAAAACATCATACCAGGCCAAGTTACATGCTAACACAGGGCCCCTTCGTAAGTCCTGCATCCATTGAACTGAGTGAGTTGGAGAGTTTCTGCTTGAATTTCTTTGTAGGATGTCAGAATAGCCTCCCAGATCTTTTGCTCTTGCTTGCTTTGATACTCCAAAGGTTCTCAATAGTGTTGAGGTCAGGGAAGCTCCCCATGATTCCGGCCCAAAACATGACTCCGCCACCTCTTTGCTGAGGTCGCAGCCTTGTTGGGACATGGTGGCCATCCACCAACCATCCACTACTCCATCCATCTGGACCATCCAGGGTTGCACGGCACTCCTCAGAGGCACCAGCAGCTTCAAATACCTGTTTGCTGCTTTGTACAGCATTTTAGCAGCTGCTCTCTTAATCTGAAGAATTTGTTGGGCAGAAAGCTTCCTCATCATGCCTTCATCTGCACGGACCCGCCTGTGCTCTGAATCAGCCACAAATCTCACAGTACGATGATCACGCTTAAGTTTTCTTGAAATATCTTATGTTTTCATACCTTGTCCAAGGCATTGCACTATTTGATGCTTTCAGCAGCAGAGAGATCCTTTTTCTTTTCCATATTGCTTAAAACCTGTGGCCTGGTTAAAAATGTGGAACGTCCTTCTTTAGTAGTTTTCCTTTAATTGGGCTCACCTGGCAAACTCATTATCATGGGTGTCTGAGGTTGATTTCAGTGATCCAAAGAGCCCTGAGACACAATACCATCCATGAGTTTAATTGAAAATTAAAATATAAAATTAAATCTTTATGAGACTTATATCCAATTTGCATAATAATTTGGAACACATTGTATATAAGTAATGATATATATATATAATTTTTTTTTAAATTCCTGGTAACATGAAACACTATAGACTTAAAAAACACATTTACAATGTTTAACTAAAAACACATTTATACAGCTTAAAACACTGTAAAAAACATTCTAGGATATAAACTCAACAGACCCCAAAATCTAGAATATACAAGGTCTCCATTATTGCGATTGGGCTTTTTTGCTGGCATAACTTTACTTTTTCACATAACTAGCGCTTTACAGTGAATATTGTGAATATTATAATGAAGCACATTTTAACATGCTGTATATATTTTCAGCCTTATTTACATACCAGTCTGCTCCAGATTCTGCACCAAGACCAGCTAACATCAGCACTGACTTCTGGCTTACAACCTGTGAGTAACAGCTCCAGACTCTCCATCATAAGCACATGTACCCAGTCATACTCTTGCAGTGAGACACTGGAACTGATGTGTTACAGTCATTGCAGCAGAGCTAAAATCTCACAGCACAGTTCAACCTGGAGGGTATTACTGTGGTTATAACACAGAACAGCCTAACATTAATACCACCCACTGTCAAGGGCAACAATGGCAAGGGAAAACTCACTTAAAGCAAAAACCTCAAGAAACCTCAAAAGGTGAGCCCATCCAACTCTGGCCCATACTGGTCAGCAAAACGAGCACAGCAGCAACATAAAAAGGATAAGAATTTACAACTATATGCAATGTTGAATATAGAGATATAAACATACAGCCTGTGATTAGACAGGTTTTAGATGAACTACTATTAACCAAAGACTGTTTGAGTCTTATCAGAGTAGTAATGAGAAACAGACCTGAAACTCTGAATGAAACTCATTCACTGTTACCAGTGAAACCTTGAACATCAGTAACTACTGCTAGAAGCCTACAGTGATGGCCTATTAGTAAGAATATGAGAAGCGCTCAGTGTTTTGTGAGGCAGAGGAAGAAATGTCTGATTAGTGAAACAGGAAAAGACCAGACTAAAATTAAATAAGCAGGATCTTCAGGAGGACCAGTGCATAAGCTTTTCACATAGCATAGGACAGCATGAAGCTCCATGGTGGGTGAACTGCTCAGAAATGCAGGCAAGCAGTGGGCACCCAGTCCACAGGGTGGGCAGTAATTCCACATAAGGCTGCACAGGATGGGCAGTAATTCCACATCAGACAGCACAGGATGGGCAGTGATTCCACATCAGACAGCACAGGATGGGCAGTAATTCCACATCAGACAGCACAGGATGGGCAGTAATTCCACATCAGACAGCACAGGATGGGCAGTGATTCCACATCAGACAGCACAGGATGGGCAGTAATTCCACATAAGGCTGCACAGGATGGGCAGTAATTCCACATAAGGCTGCACAGGATGGGCAGTAGTTCAGCTCAGACAAAGAAAACATACACACAGTTAGTTCTGTTACAAGGACCAAAAACACTACATGGTGTTAACAGAGTGCAGCAGTGACTCTGTATGGACATGCTCCGCCTACTGATGTAACTATATTAATTCTAGGTACTAATAGTGAGCCCCCATCTTGTGATTTAAGTACCCGTGTCAGTTCTTAATAGAGACAAGATCACTTAAGTGTGAGTGATAGTAGTTGTCTAGTAGGATGGAGTGGTCTATTATGTCAAATGCTGCACTAAGATCAATCAGAAATGTTTCGTCTGTCAGCTGATACTAAAAGATCATTTACAGTTTTCACTAGTGCTGTCTCAGTGTTATAATGAGGACTAATGAGCATTCAAGAGGCAAATGATGACACCTACACCTCACCCTATTTAAGGGAGAGAGTGCCAGCTCTTGAGCTCACCTCATAACACGTTCTGTGATTACAGCAAACCTCACTAGGGTCTGGCAGTTCCATTATTACAGCAAGACTGAGTCAACATAATGGATTCGGCAGAGAAGGAGGTGGTGGAGCACCTGCACACAGCTCTGTCTACACAGAGGGCTGCTGTAGGCAGGCATGAGCAGGTTTAGCAGAAAATTTTGGTCCAGGAAATCCTGGCTTCTTTCACAGATCCTGCAGACTGGTGTCACCCCTGCAAAGCCTGACAACCCTCCAGCTCCCGAGATTTCACACAGCCCTGATGCTGGGCCCAACCCTGACATGGCCCCACATGCAGGGCTCCATCTACCACAGAGCTTCAGGGTGCTGCTGTGGGTTTCTCCTTCAGTGTGCACTTGCTTTCGAGCAGCAGCACTTGACTATGATCCCCCACCAAACAGGCTAAGGTGGCATATATGATGCCATATCCTGGGCCACCCCTGTCTCAGAGAAGGGCCCAGTCACTAGCTCCTCAGCTAAGAGCTTTATGGGTGCCACCAGACCTTTGACAGCCGTGTGTATAACAAGGAGACTGGGTCACACTGCATACTATGTTACAAGAAATGAGAGCAGCACCCTCCTGCGAGGGGTGGATACCAACCTGACTCAAAAGACCAGGCTTGCCCTGAAAAGTACACCAACTGTCAACAAAACCCACATTGTTTTCAGAGCACCACTTTGGATAGCCAGCAGTTCAGTGACCATAATCACTGAATTGTATAGATTTTAGCCTCATTTTGAACAGGGAGGGGGCCGGACCCTGTTATGGCATCAAACATTGTCTGGGCTAATGCAAACACTTCTTAAATATTAACCTTAGTTATTTCTTACTCCTGCAGACAATTGTCATTAGTCCCTACATGAATAACTATTCTATAACATCTACAGCTAACTAACAGCTTCAGGTTCCCACTCATGTCCGGTGCCCTGGTATACAGCTATGACATGAGTAAATCTGACAGTTTTTAGTGCAGTTTGAGTGCTGAGTTTGATACCCTGGACAAAAATATACAATATAATGTGACATAACTCAGCAAACCCCAAAACGTAGGATGTACTGGGTTCACATGACTATGTCTGGGCTTTTCTAGGAATATTATAATAAAGCTCATTTTAACATGTTGTATATATTTTCAGCCCCATTTAGACCCAGCTGTGCTCCAGATCCTGCGTGAAGACCAGGTAGCAGCACTGCTGGCTGCTGCTTTCCAGTCTGTAAGTAACAGTTCCAGTCTCTCCATCATAAACGCAGTTACACACTCATACACTTGCAGTATGGCCCCATGACTGTTACTGGGCTGCTCTGTCTGTATTATTATGAAGCTCATTTTAACATGTTTTATATATTTTCAGCCTCATTTAGACCCAGCTGTGCTCCAGATCCTGCATGAAGACCAGGTAGCAGCACTGCTGGCTGCTGCTTTCCAGTCTGTGAGTAACAGTTCCAGTCTCTCCATCATAAACACAGTTACACTTGCAGTATGGCCCCATGACTGTTACTGGGCTGCTCTGTCTGTATTACTATGAAGCTCATTTTAAAATGTTTTATACATTTTCAGCATCATTTATACCCACACCTGGTCAAGATCCTGAGTGAAGACCAGGTAGCAACACTGCTGGCTGCTGCTTTCCAGTCTGTGAGTAACAGTTCCAGTCTCTCCATTATAAACACTGGTCAGGCACATACACCAGCTTAACTACAAATGTTTCTATTTATTTGCTGAGTTTGGGGAAAAACTTAATATACAACTTAACTCACCAAACCCCTAAATCTTGAATATACAGGGTCCTCAAGACTGTAATTGGGCTGCTCTACTGACTTTAATTGGAGCTTTACAATGAATATTGTAATAAAGCCTATTGTAGCATGTTATGAAAGTTCTTTTTTGTTCATAATTGAATTCCACAGGGATATATATTAGGGGTGTGCGATATGTATAGTCTACGATGATATCTTAATTGTTGTTTTGACAATGTACGAGCTGATATTATCAAGTATGTCACTCACTCTGCGAAAAACAGTAAAAACCACGCCAGGTATGATAGACTACTGTGCATGCGCACGGAGTGCGGGCAGCATGCTAGGATAAGCTATATGTTCCCCGCTCAAGCTAGCGTTCCGTCTAATGCATGACAGGAGTTAAAAATGAGTGAACAAAGTGCGCTGGGAGACAACACACAGACACCGCCAGCCTCGTCTTCGTCGTTAGATGAGTTGCTAGACGTGGCTCATCCTCACTTGCATGGAGGTGGTTTGGCTTTGAAAAGATGGATGTTGCTCAAAAGACGGAAATAGGTTGCCGTTAAAGACAGCTCGACAACAAACTTATTTCACCATCTGCGAACTAACCACGGCGCAGAATATGAAGATTATGAAAAACTCCAGGAGTCAGCTGTCCACCACAGGCCTAAAACCGGTCAAGGTATCAGCACAAAAACATTCTCAGCAAACCAGGAGAGTCATTCTACAAAAAGTGCCTCATGACAAGAAGAGCAACCGATGGCAAGACATAACAAACGCTGTCACCAGTTACATCGCCAAAGACATGGTTCCAATTCAAGCGGTTGAGAGAGACGGGTTCAAACAACTTTGAAATTCTTTAGAAGATATACACTGGCCGGGTGAAAATATTTCAGTCAAACAGCTCTGCCTAAATCGAATGATTCATGTCGCCAAACTCTAGCACATAAACTGCAGGGGGTTTCACATTTTGCCTCAACAACGGATTTATGGTCAAGCAGGACGGCTGAGCCATACTTGTCTTTGGTGGTGCACTTCATCGATGAATCTCGGCGACTGCAAAGCTATTGTTTGCAAACATCCTACTTCCCAGAAAATCACACAGACGAGATAATTGTCCAAGGTCTGAAAAATGCGCCGGCATCATGGTCGCTGCGAGAAGACCGCATGGTTTGCATGACAACAGACATGAGCAAGAAAAAGGTCATTCACCATGTATTGGCTACAAACAAAAAGCACAGGCACCTTGTCCCAACATGGCAAGATGTTGAGGCTGGTAAGCAAAGCACTTGGCCCTCTTCTAGAGTTCACAGATGCTCTTTCAGATGAGCAAATTGTAACAGTTTCCTACTTCCTACCTGTGTTGGCCTTGTTTAACACTGAACTCCTGGCAGTGAAGTCTGATGACACAGAACCAACCAAAATAATCAAACAAACCATTCTAGAGTACCTGAACACCAAGTACAGAGAGGACTGTTTGGACGAGCTGTTGACCTTGGCAAACACGCTTGAGCCACATTTTAAAAACCGCTACAGTAATGATGACAGGATCAAAGCCATTACGATAGCAGCAACATCAGAACTTGTGGCTGTGGTGACAGAGGAAGAACAGTATAAACAGTACAAACAGTATAAATACCATGTATCTCTCAGTTATTGAGAGCGGGTTTGGTGTGAGGTGTATACAGAGTGATTGAGAGCGTGTTTGGTGTGAGGTGTAAACAGAGTGATCGAGAGCGGGTTTGGTGTGAGGTGTAAACAGAGTGATCGAGAGCGGGTTTGGTGTGAGGTGTAAACAGAATGATCGAGAGCGGGTTTGGTGTGAGGTGTAAACAGAATGATTGAGAGCGGGTTTGGTGTGAGGTGTAAACAGAGTGATGGGAACAGAGTGGTGGTGATGGGAACCAGGGTTCTCCATGTCTAGAACACACAGACAATATACTTAGGAATGTTTGAATGCACTTCTGTAAATGATGCAGTGACGATAGCAAAGGGATTGTGTCTTTCACAGGGACAAGAATCTAAAGAGATGAGTGTGGATCTAGGTGGTACCGGGAATCTCCATAATGGAGGGACCAGTGATGGAGGGAACCATCAAGATAGCAGTCCAGTGGTGAGTCTGATTATTTTGTCTGTTGAGAAAACAGGAATGTTCAATAAACAGTTAAGGTAATGGAAAAAATAAGGTCAATTTTATAAGCAGAGCTCCTGTGACACTAATATGGCCTCTTGGTCAGTAGATTATTGTTGTTGCTGTTTTTTCAGTCACAAGTCGACCTTCCCATTACTACACAGCCTACGAGAGTTAAAGAATTACATGTGGCCTTTGGACACACAATTAATCAAAAGGTATACATCAACGACATTGCTGTGATCATGAAGCAGGATAATTATTCTGTCCAACACCAGAATGGAAGTACAGATTAATCTGTTTTTTTTCTTTGTAGATGGCCTCATGGTAATGGTACAACAGGAGAAAATGACAGATGATAAAAATACGATTTATCGTGCAGCCCTTATCACTGTACCTACACCCATTACTCATACCAATTAAGTAATTTCAATTGTTTGTTGTCCTAGAGACACTAAATGGGACAAAACTAGGGGTGTAACAATAAGCAATATTCCCCGTAGTTTCAGTTAACTAATTCACGCGTTTTAGTTTGCTAAACATAACAAGGCCGAAATAGATCTTTTGTTTTAAATGAAAAGCATCATGTCTGAAGAATGGAAAATTTGAGCAGTAGAACATTGTGTCTGTCACTGAACATCTGTGCCATGGTCTGGGCCAGAGCGCCTTGCCATCATTGATGCAACAATGAATTCTGAATTATACCACCAAATTGTAAAGGAGAATCTGTCACTGAGCTGCATTTGAAGAGAACATGGGTTAAAGGAGTGTAAAGGTAATGTTCTGGAATGACCAAGTCAAAGTCTTGGCCTTAATCCAATAGGAATGTGGTGGAACGACCTGGAGTGAGCAGCTCATGGGACAAAACCCACCAACATCACAGAATTGGAGCTGTTCTGTTAGAAGGAACGGGCTGTAATTCCTCCAAGATTATGTACAGGACGGATCAAGTTACCAGAAACGTTTAGCTGCAGGCGTTGCTGCACAAGAGGGTCACACCGGATTTCATTAGATGAATCGGGATCTCTTTATCAGTTTATCTACTCTGTTTTGTTAAAGTCAGTTATGAAATAGAAAATTCTAAAGGGTTCACGAACATTTAAGGTAGAACAAGAAATTCTGATAAAAAAACTTGCTAACTTCAACTTTACATTTAGCCCCAGTAGCAGACACATTTAATGTCCTCATTAATGAATTAGCATGCTGGAGGTGCTTGTTCAGTCTACCACTCTTTCTCAGCCGTTAGTGTATCTGATTGGGAAGCCTGGTCATTCCAAATCAATACAGACTAATCAAACCACTTTGTTCCAGTTCTGAGTTCTGCACAGTGCAGTCTTTTATTTTTGCTGTTCTAACTGTTAGGAATGTTATGGATTGTGTTAAACAGAAACAGACCGCTGTTCCTAAAGCCATTTACTAACAGCCGTAATGAGCTGTACACTTCTCTAAGTTTCCCCTTCATCGTTTCTGATATCTGTCCTTTTCAGAGCCTGCTGTATGGCGTATAATCTAATCCGGCCTGTTGTTTAATTGCAGAGCGGACTTGCAGCACGTGGAGCCGGGGCTAACAGTGACGGTGGGGACGGCAAAGCAGCAAAAAGTGATGATGCCACAAAAACCCCATCCTCTCCAGACACTGTCGAGGTTAATATCAGTGTAGAGTGGACAAGACACAACACGACACGACACGACACGACACGACCGGTACCACTAACATAGTACAAAGTGTCTAGTGAACGTCTTCCTGTACCCATTATGTTCTGATACACCTGGTTCATTTTATTCATCAAGTCAAAAAAGAGTCGGAGGTCTTTCTCTGATATGGATCACTGTTTTTACATTACAGTCAGAGCCAATGTCTGGATTTAATGTTACTAAAGCTATATGAAATTAATCTTTAAATGTCATGGCAAAGCTTCCAAATATAAACGGAATACAAGGATAACAAACAAATCCCAAAGCATTTGAATTATTCCTGCCAATCCTGGAGTCAAAGGTAAAAGTTTGGGCGCTCCTGGTCGAATTTACTGCTTGTGTTGCCTTTAAGTGTATTTAGGCTGCACTTCCTCTACAAAGACAAACTATTACACACTTAATACCCAATTACAGTTCATTTACTTAGTTTAACATTTAACATGGGAGGGAAATAAAGCAAAAAATGTGATCTGAGGCCCTGTGAGACTGGAGGCTTACCCTGGGTGTTTCCTGCCTTCTGCCCAGTGAACTCTGGGAAAGGCTCCAGCACCCCCAGCACAACGCAGAAGAATGAGCAGCTCAGAAAAATAAGTTGGATGTAGTATTTAATGAACCACAAACTTACTTAAACGTTCCCTGCGTCGTTTCTGATATCTGTCCATTTTAGTGTGTGCTGTATGTTTCCTATGGCATGTAATCTAATCCTGCCTATTTCTTAATTGCAGGACGGACTTACAGCAGGTGGTGCCGGGGCTAAAAGAGACAATGGGTCACACGGTGAAGACAAAGTGGCAAAAAGGAAACTCTCTCAGTATGGTGCCCAGGTTAATATCAGTGTAGAGTGGATACATACGCTGTATGAGCGCAAATGACAGAACTGTGCAATAACAGTCAGAAAGGGACTCAAGTATCCTTATTAAGACTAAATGTATCATACACACAGTGTACATATGCAGTATAAACAGAATAATACTGGTTCTTATATAGAAGTGAAACACTGAATCACCAGGGTATGTGCTAGAAGTGCAGTCTGTGCAGTTAAGCAGTCTGTAATGTTCTGAAGGTCAGTCTGTGCAGTTAAGCAGTCTGTAATGTTCTGGTGGTCAGTCTGTGCAGTTAAGCAGTCTGTAATTTTCTGGTGGTCCGTCTCTGCAGTTAAGCAGTCTGTAATGTTCTGGTGCTCAGTCTGGGCAGTTAAGCAGTCTGTAATGTTCTTAAGGTCAGTCTGTGCAGTTAAGCAGTCTGTAATGTTCTGGTGGTCAGTCTGTGAAGTTAAGCGGTCTGTAATGTTCTTAAGGTCAGTCTGTGCAGTTAAGCAGTCTGTAATGTTCTGATGGTCAGTCTGGGCAGTTAAGAAGTCTGTAATGTTCTGGTGCTCAGTCTGGGCAGTTAAGCAGTCTGTAATGTTCTTAAGGTCAGTCTGTGCAGTTAAGCAGTCTGTAATGTTCTAGTGGTTGGAGTGAGTGAGGTGTTCAGAGCTGTGATGGCCTGGGGGTAGAAACTATTCCGTAATCTGGAGGTCCTTGTTCTCGTGCTCCTGTATCATCTGCCAGACGGGAGAAGTGTGAAGATGTTGTGTTGAGGATGAGCTTTGTCCTTGATGATCTTGTGGGCCCTCCTGAGGATTCTGGAGCGGTAGATGTCCTCTAGTGGTGAAAGGGCCGTTCCTGTGATTGACTGAGCTGTCCTGACCACTAGGACCTACAGACATTTGCGGGTCCTGGGCGGAGCAGTTTCCAAACCAGACCGTGCTGGAGCTGGTGAGAATGCTCTTGGTGATGCTCCTGTAGAAGTTCCTCTGAATTCCGACTGGCATGCCGGTTTTCTTGAGTCTCTGCAGGAAATGCAGTCTTTGTTGTGCCTTTTTGACCAGTTGTGCGGTGCTACCAGGTGAGATCTTCACTGATGTTGACTCTAAGAAATTTGAATTGGCATGTAGTCATTAAGACAAGCCACAGTGCTTTTCTTCGGGACCGGCAAACTGGTGGTTGCCTTATAGCAGGTGGGAATTAGCCCATGTGCTAAAGAAAGGTTGTAGATGTCCGCAAAAACATCAGCCAATTCTACAGCACATGATCTGAGTGCACGACCAGGTATGTGGTCGGGGTCAGCTGCTTTCTGTGGATTAACTCTTCTTAGAATCTTCCTCACAACTGTAAGAGCTGGCTCCGGGGACTCCTCACTCACTGGAACCCTCTTTAGTGGTTCTGTGTTGAGGGCTTCAAAGCAAGCATAGAAGTCATTCAGCTCATCTAGCAGGGCAGTGTGGCGGTTGATTTCCCCTCTGTGCTTGTTCTGATAATAAGTGAGCTGTTTCAGTCCCTGCCACATTAACTCGTCCTCAACACAACCTCTTCACACTTCTCCTATCTCGCATGTAATCTAATCCGGCCTGTTGTTTAATTGCAGAGCGGACTTGCAGCACGTGGAGCCGGGGCTAACAGTGACGGTGAGGACGGCAAGCCAGCAACAAGTCATGGTTCCACAGAACCCCCATCCTCTCCAGACACTGCCGAGGTTAATATCAGTGTATCAAGTTAGAAAAAAGAGTCAGAGGTGGTGTGGAATGGCCGCATGGCATTGTTCTGATATAGATCACTGTTTTTACATGTTAGGGTTAGGGTTAGAGATGATGATGATGATGATGATGATGATCCATCTCGCGTGTCTCTGTGATCCCCCAGCCTCTTTTTCTTATTGTGTGAGACTGGAGGCTTGTAAAGGGTGTCTCTGTCTTCTCTGACAGCTGTTCCTAAAGCCATTCCCATCACAGTGTGCATCATCTCCTAACCCGTGTATTAACATGCGTATCGTGACACCTCGAGATAAAACGATCTGCGACCTTCTTCAACTAAACTCAGTGGTCCTGTGAAAATGAAGTTGGATGTATATGTAATGAGCTGTACACTTCTCCAAGTGTCCCCTTCATCGTTTCTGATATCTGTCCTTTTCAGAGCCTCCTGTATGGCGTATAATCTAATCCGGCCTGTTGTTTAATTGCAGAGCGGACTTGCAGCACGTGGAGCCGGAGCTAACAGTGACGGCGGTGAGGGCAAAGCAGCAAGTGATGGTGCCACAAACACCCCAGCCTCTCCAGACACTGCTGAGGTTAATATCAGTGTAGAGTGGACACGACACGACCGGTACCACTAACATAGTACAGAGTGTCCAGTGAACGTCTTCCTGTACCAATTATGTTCTGATAACACTTATTAAGACCCTCTGTTCTATCTAAAGGCTTTTACTGCTAAAAGAGGTTAAAGTTATGTTATAAAATTACATTATATTCCATTTATTTCATAATTTCATTATAACTCATTGTAAATGGTTAATGTTAACGTTAATTAACATTAGTTGAGGATTGTAACCATTAGTAATGCATTACTTCATGTTAGTTAACATTTAATGTAGTTAACAAAAGATTTAAAAAACGGTTTTCCTTGCCAGTTTCTCCTGTTCTTTCATTATTTACAATATCTGTCTTTTTTCAGTAGGTGCTGTATATTTTGGATTGTTTATCTAAACCTGCTTTTATTACAGGACATATACACATCAGGTGATGAAGGGGCAGCAGGTGGAGCCAAACCCTCTGCCCCTGTAGACTCTGCAGAGGTTAATATAAGAGTGGAGTGGAGAAAGGAGATACCAGGCAGATGGGAAAGGCATCTGCAGAAAGCCCTTCAGAGTTGGACCAATGTAACACTGTCTGAGCGCGTGGGAGAGAACTGTGATGTTATGAGTCTTCGACTTCTGGATGATCCGCTTCATGCAGTGGCGGAGATCCACCCGTCACGAGGTGAGAACTTGTTTGTACTAAACATTACTGGCATGATACAAAATATACACATTGTGAACTTAATTAACATTAAACGTAAATAAATGACTCCACAGGAGCCCCTTACCGGGGACACGATAAAAACCTGATACGTGGTTAAGAAGCAAAACCTGCTCCATTAATTCAGTGTCAGTTATTGAGGGGTGAAATATATTAATATAATAAAGTTTTAATGAACATATCACAGTAAGAGATGATATTTAATTTAGATGAATTAAGTGAATACATAAGTTAATAAATTAGTACTAAAAACTTAATTACTAATAAAGTCTACATTAGCATATAAGCAGTAGTAAAGTGCCTAAGTTAGCATTTAGAAAGTTAATAAGTCTGCTTTAATGAGGTTAGTATGTTAGCATCAACACAGTGAATAAGTAAATGTTATGAAGGTTAATAAGTTGGCAATAATACAGCTAATAACGTAACATTAATAAGGTATAGTTAGGGCTACAAATATTTGGATGACAAAGTTATTTTTGATTTTAGCCATTTAGCGCTGCATATGGGGGTTGACATTAAATAATGAAGTGTAGACTTTCATTGTGGGTGTTTACATCTGAATGGTGTAGGAATTAGTATCATGTTCATATTAAAGCCCCCAATTTAAGGGACCTCAAAGTAATTGGACAGGTGACTGCCTAGCTGTTCCATGGCCATGTGTGTTATTCCCTATTTTTTCCTATTAAACAGATAAAAGATCTAGAGCTACTTTTAAACATGGCATCTGCATTTGGGGAGAGAGAGAGAGAGAGAGAGAGAGAAAGGGGTGAGGGAGAGAGAGAGAGAGTGAGCGAGCACAAGAAGATTAAGTGTGACCAACCAACAATTTCTTATAGAATTCACTGGTCAACCAAAAAACTTCACCAACTCAAATCATAGCCTCCTTATCCTCAGATGTGATTCCTGCTGTCACTGCTACAGAGACTGTTGTTAAAGGAGACAGATGAGGATCAAAACTATGAAAAGTTGTTTACTTAACAGCTGTACAGAAGAGCTTTAATCCTCCAAGCTAACTATAGCACTTCAAGTTCATATTCATTATTTAATTTCAGTATGCTGGACAGCTAAAATAACAAAATCTTGACATCCAAATGTTAATGGACCTAACTATAAATTAATGATAACAGTTCAACACAAAATACAATTAAAAACTGAAAACAAATTGCAACATGGGAGCATGTCTATATATTACTATAGATATAATGTCTGTTAAATATAGCACAGAAACATCACAAAAACAATGTCATGGTAAAGATTCATCGCCCAACCCTAATATTATCCAGTCTCAATATTTTTGTACACACATATAAGTTTCATTGTGTTTTATGTAAGCTTGTAATTGTATGTGATTTGTGTTCAAAATAAGTGATTAGATGTAGAAATTCACTCTGTAATTACTAACCCATATAAAATGCTGTTCATGTTGTGTGTGTCTCTTATTTCAGCTCTGGACGCTTTAAAGAAGTTGAAAAAAGGAAATTTAACGTTCAAAGAATTAAAACTCAGCACAGTAGTTTACTTCTTGGTGGATGAAACACAGCAGACAGTGGAGAAGAAAGAACCCACACTGGAGGAAAAAAAAGAACCCACATTGGAGGAACTCATCCCACAGGTAGTCCATGTTCATGGTTTGCAAGACATAATAAATCTGTACTGTGTTTTATTTTCCGCATGCCCAGGAATGATCAGTCCTGGTTCTGAAGATCTACCGCTATGTAGAGTTTAGCTCCAGCCCTAATCCAACACATCTGTTCAGGTAATGAAGGCCTTCAGAGGCATCTGAATATTAGAGAGAGTTGTGTTGGAGCTAAGCTGTACAGGGTGTTAGATCTCCAGGACCAGGACTAGACACACCTGGTTTAGAGTCTAGAGAATGTGTCTGAAGAAGGTGCCAGCAGGTGAGGGAAGGAGAGTCAGATTTCATCCGGTTCAGAGTTTACAATGTAAACAGAGCCATTCAGAATGAGTTTGGTGTTAAAATTCAGATTTCTTTACACTGGTGGTGATAGGAACCAGGAGTCATAAGGTGGCAGGTCGCTCTGAAATGGAGTATTTCACATTAAACCAACAATTTGTTTACGTCTTGAATATTTAAGGATACAAAAAGAAGCAGCTTTGGTGCAGTTTCATCAGCAATTGACTTCATTAGCATTTGATTATTTAAGGTGGAGAAGGGCAGGAGCAGCTCTGTACTGTGTATTTAAGGTGGAGGGAGGCATTTACTGAAAATGTTGAAGGAAGGCATTGATCAAGATAAGATCTGTTAGATGTAGAGACTATGTTAACTTGTATTACTCTAAGTTGACAGCTGTCAGTCACAAATATATCATTGTGTGATCTCAGGTGCATGTTTGTCCGCCATCAGTTTCACCATAGTTGGTGCCTAAGCTTATAGCCAACTTTGTTATGGCTGTAGCTCAGTCCAAAGTGATTTCTGCTAAAATGTGCTCTTTAAATTTGCTCTTTTTTTCATAAATTTAATACTGTAGTGTAACGCCTATTTTTTCTTATTTAGGTGGAAATGGTATTCAAAGTGGATTTTGACAAATTTCCCCTGCGTACTCAAGCAGAGATCATGAGGAGGTTTAGAAATCACCGGACTGGAAATAAGCTGTCATTTTCAGGAAGCTTTGACACAGCTGAAAAGAACTACAGAGAGGTTTGTGAAATTGTTGGAGGATCGAAATCTGGTACAGCTACCGCTGCAGTGAGAAACGATCCAAATGGAGCTGAGACCCCACAACACGCTGAGAGGAGCGGAGATCCACCTCCTCCTACAGTCCCCATCTCTCATTACTGGTACCTCAGCCAGGCTTGCAGAAAGGAGCTCCGCCAGCTTGAGGAGCAGTGTGGAGTTAGAGTAAACGCTGAGGCGCTGGTTTCATTTAATGCTGAGGATCCGAGCAGAAGTGATTCTGTTCAGGAAGCAGCTCAAAAATTTACAGACCTTTACCAGGAAAAAACACGCAGCCTGACATCTACCGAGATCCCTCAAACACAGCTGGAGTCTGAATATGTTAAAGAGGTGGTGCGTCATGTTCAGTCAGACCAGACTAAGATGATGTTAAACCTATCAGCGGGTCGGTGCCTACTGTTTGGACCAGGTCATGTAATATCATCGGTTCAGAAGCAGATGAATCTGGAATCTTATATGGAGATTGGAAGATCATCCAGAGATGACAGGACAAGTAATATGGAGACAGATTTCAGTAATGCGGAAGGAAGAAGCTGGTCTTCACAGACGCACAAGCCTGTGGAAATGGACATCAAGGACACTCCAGATCCCATTATGATGAATGAGACACACTGGAAACTGATCCAGAAGACTTCCCAAAAACAGATTCAGGATATTGAGATTAAATACGGAGTTCTGTTTTCTGCTCAATCTTCACAGGGCTCCGTTAAGGTGACAGTAAGGCCAAACAACTCACATGTCAATCTGGAAAGCCACGCCCTCAGAGCCTTCACACACCTCTACCAGAAGGTCGCCACTTCAGCTGTCGCCTGTACACTCCAGAACCCAGCTGAGAGGAAGACTGTGGCCCAGGTGCTGGGAAAACTTGGCTGTCCAGACTGTGTTGTTAGTGTGCAGGAGAAAAACGGTATCTGGAAACTTGTTGGACTTCCAAAGCATCTCGGCCCCGTCATCACTGAGATGGAGAAGCTGGTCGGGAAGCCAGTGTTTGACGACAAGACAAAGAAATTAGTTGGTTATCCAGGAAATTTCCCACAATCATGGGGGCTCAGAGGGGGACAACAGGAAGTGGGTGCAGCTAAGTGGACAGACGGAACCACCCTAGACAGTGGAACGCAAGCAAAGAAAGAGTCAGGAAAAGACATCAAAGAGAAAGACGATGATAAAAGCAAAGATGATGACTGTCCGATCTGCATGGACAAATTTACTGACAGAAGGAAACTGAAATGTGGCCACGAGTTCTGCAGTGTGTGTCTGACTCAGTCAGTGAAGAGCATGGGTGAGATCTGTCCAGTGTGTAAGAACATCTTCGGGAAGTTGACAGGAACCCAGCCTGATGGAAGGATGGACTTCTCCATACAAAGTGTTAGTCTCCCAGGTTATCATCACTGCGGCACCATTGAAATTGTTTATGACATACCAGGCGGCAAACAGACGGTAAGAATTCACTCAGCCAAATTCATCCATATGTATCTAACACATCTCACAAACGGTGTACAGCATATAAACTGAAGTAGTTGATTTGTGGGCGTGAATAGAGTGGGACTTCATCTGACAGAGGATCCCACTTCTAACACAGACACAGCTCAGCAGCAGCTCACTTTACTTATTTAGTAAACTCACAAACACTGCATTTTTCATGTGCCAGTCAGAACCAAGATAACTTTACCAAAATGTGAAATAAGTTTCATTTTTGCATAGATATTGGCTGAAAAAAGGTTAAGAGGTGTAAATTACCATTGTTAACATTTAAGATAGAAGTCAGTTCTGATGTAGCTTTCGGCTGACAGACAAAACCACTATGAGAACTTAGCAACCATCTACAGCTTACATCACAAGTCTCAATCACAGGGGTCCAAGCACTATGTACTTTATGGAGCTGGTAGGTCATATGTTTTAATTATAATAAATAATGTATTTTAGTCTTAGGGATTACGCCGTGGTCTACAGTTAACAGTTCCTGAACTTTGTTTTCTGTCACTTTATTAGTTCTTAAAAACTGAAAACATTAAATCTCAACACTGAAAATGGAAAAAATAAATTCTCCTACCGAGACACATCCAACCTGGTTTTGTATGAGTAGTACATGTGCTACAGCACTCCCTGTAAGTAGACTGTGTATTACTGTCCATCATTTGAGTCATTCGGTGTGAACAAGGTCGTTCTTTGTACTGTTATTTAGGAGAGACATCCAAACCCTGGAAAACCTTACTGTGGAGCACATCGTCGGGCTTATCTGCCTGATAACACTGAAGGAAGGAAGGTGCTGATGCTGCTGCAGAGGGCTTTTGATCAGAGACTGATCTTCACTGTCGGGACTTCCACAACCACCGGAGCAGAGAACTCCGTCATCTGGAACGACATTCATCATAAGACTAACACCAGTGGAGGGCCGCAAAAGTAAGAGAGACAGCCACAGGCTCTGCTGGCAAAACTCAGTAAATCACAAAATGAAGTGAGAATGTGATGAGCCGTGTTTGTGTCCAAATCCTGTTCAGCATATAAATGTACATAAGAGGTGAAACGATTCTCAAAACAAGACCAAATATGATGCATTACTGTGCCTGTGATACAGGTGCCCACAGTCTCATTCCGTCTTCCAGAGACACAGTATCTTCTCCCCCCACCCCTCCGTCCCCACTGCTGGTGCAACCTGTCATTACATGACTGTATGAATGTAACAAATCCCATTTCACAGTTAACACTAATGCAGATACGTCATATAATTATCATTCTATTTGAAGTTAGAGTAAGCAGAAAAGTTTATTAAATACTGCATGTTACACACAATTTTATTCACAATTTTATTATCTTCAACTGTGTCATGTTTTTGGTTCACTTGAACGGAATACACCAACTGTTGCTTACTACTGACTCATTCAGAGAACTGTTTATTGTTTACATTTATATATATATATATATACACACACACACACACACACACACACACACAGAGCTCTGGAGATAAATCAGAGCCCACTCCAGCTTCTTCTTAAATCAGCATCTCCACATGTACAGCAGGTTCTTAGTGAGGAACAGAAGGTTGGGTTCTAGCTTTACTGGCAGATACAGTGAGCGTCTGGTTCATAAGAACAAGGTCAAGCAGCAAACACACAGGACAACACAGCTACAGACTGGCAGAGGGCCAAAACCCCTCTCTACTGACCGTGATGAGCGCCACCTCATTCCAATGTCCCTTAACCACCGTAAGATGACCTCAAGTGACCTACAGAGAGACTGGCGAGCGGTGGCTGGGGTGAAACGCACAGCGAGCATGGTTCTAAAAACAGGCTTCTGGAGGGTCATTAGTGATTTTCTAAATAAACAGATCTAAATACAATATTTGATCTGGAATTTGGGAGACGTGTTTCCAGTAGGGTATAGAATCAAACAGAACTGCTCATTTTGGTCCAACACAAACCCAGAAACTGTACAACTAGAGGAACTGATCACTTTCAGCTGGGCTCTTAAATTCTTAAATATAATATATACACACACACACACACATATATATACATACAGGAACAAGGTGTGAACTGAACTGTGGCTCAAAAAAGTGATGTTTAAACTGGATTTGGAAAAATTGTAATGCCCCAAATGTGCATTATTTCATACATGTGCCCCTTCACTGACCTGTGATCTCTTTCTACAGTTATGGATATCCCGACGACAGCTACTTGAAGAGAGTGAAGGAGGAGCTGAAAGCAAAAGGCATTGAGTGAAGATAAAAATAATTACAAAAGTACATATAATTCAGATTTTTGTCTCATTATATAATTTTCAGTTGATAATCAGCTTTAAGTGAATGAGCAGGTAAAGTTATACACAAAAGTAGATTTCTTAAAGTGAAAGCTAAACACAGTCTCTGCAGTAAACTGTTATAAAACATAACACTTCTGGATTTGGGGTCCGTTTTGGATCAAAGGGCCTCATTCACCAACCAATCCTAATAAGAAATGTCTTCTTAAGCTTAAGATGTGTTGTTATTTTCGCTTTAGAGTCCACACACACACACACACACTGTCCTGTGTAGCAGCCAGTTTCTTAGCTTCGGTGTCATTTTGGCCTCCAGAATTTGCTGATATTTAGTTCAAACCATTCTTCTATCTGCCTGCACAGTGTTCCACTGCCTGACACACAACCCCAAAGCATAATTAGATCCATCCCCATGATTAACAGTCGGTTTGGTGTTCCTTTTGTGATTGTTGCCAAAGAGTTCAATTTCAGTCTGCAGCACTTCCTCCAAAACGTCTCTGGCTTATTTAGATGTTGTTTTACATACTTCAGGTGTAGTTTGATGACTTCATGGTCATGTAAACAATCCTGCACAGTGTCTGTGAGATCTTTCTGCAGGTCCTAATTTGTCTTATGGGGGTTTTCTTGCCGTATGGGGGTTTTGCTTTGTCTTTCTGGCCAACATATGAGAATCTTCCAGACCTGAAATGCCGTTCCTTAAAGACTTTTAGGACAGTGGAAATTGTGATGGTAGAAGTGCTTTGATATATTTGTACAGCCTTTTTTTGGCATCCATATCTGATTATTACTAAACCACCAGTGAACCTACACGAGTTGTAGATGGAATGTTGATGATGGCAAAATGTAGAAATAATAGGTTTTCTTTGGAGAACTATTGTTTCTCGCTATATACACTCATGATTGAGTGGATTTAGGCTGTCAACTCTTCAACAACACAATTCTGAGAACTTGTTACACTTTGTGAACATAGGCAAAATCAAGCACAGTGGTTCTCATGCTACATGATTTTTCTTCTTTTAAATCTGCTGTTTTTTTATTGTGAAGTGAATATTTAGTACACTGATTGCACTTTGGTAATTTCACACTTTGCAAGCTGTAATGGTGACTGGATAAAATGAATACAAATAAAAACAAATCATGTATAAAACAGTCTTCCAGTTATTATTTAGTCCTTATTAAACAAGAAAATGTCTTGAAACAAGTAGACAGACGATACCTACAAATAATGTAAAATAATGTATTGTTTGTAATAAAGTAGATCCATATTCTGATATGTCATAGTATCACTGTTTAAAATACATAACACAAAATGAGTCATATGCACTATTTTTGTTGTTAAAGCTGATTGAAGTATCATTACTGAGTGACGAGAATGAGAACAGGCTAAAATGTGGTCAGTGCTGCTTCGTATGTCGCCCTGCAAAATCTAAAATAATCATTTAATAGTCAAAGGTGTGGGGTCCACACTATACTGAACATCTTCATATAATAATAATAATAAAAAAATAATAATAATAATAATCACACACAGGCTAAAAAGGAGATGGTTATGGGTCTCAAAGGATCTTAAGATTATACTGACATTATACTGATGAAGATACCAAGTAAAGTAGCATTTATTGTAATTCAGTATTTCATGCCACTGAGTCACTGAGCATCTTTGGGATCGCACTAACAGAGGCTAATAGAGGCTAACAGTGCTAACAGAGGCTAACAGTGCCAGGAAATCAAACACAGGAAATCAAACACTCTCAGTTTGGTTTCCTCACCAACTCGAGAAGAAGATCAGAGCAGATCAGCAGCTTTAACCAACACCGAGATCTCTGTCTGGGTCAGTACCGGAGCTTTACTCTCTCTGGAGTTACAGATGATAAAGGCTAAAGAACCCTTTAGCGTTCTGTTAGCGAGTTAGCTAACTGTGATACTAAACAGCAGCATAGAAAGTGATAATCTGAAGGAGAATGGGACGTTTTTCTCCATCTTTTAGACTCTTTGTAAACTTTGGTCAAGTCACCGTCATCCAGGTGTTACCATGGTGATGGCCAAGCTGACCAGTTCAGACCAGATCGGCTGTGTTCAGAGCAGATCAACTCCAAAAGCAGTTCAAACAGACCCACAAACATCTGAGAGGAAGCAGTTTCAGCTTCTCTGACCTACTTCCACTTCAACACAACAGAAACTGAGTAATCACAGTCAGCACTGCCGAGCCCACACGCTCAGGAGCTCATTTAAAGACAAATTCCCCCATAACTGTGTGAGTGAGTGATAGCGGGTTTGGTGTGAGGTGGTTCAGATGTTCTGTACAGTGGTGGTGATGGGAACCAGGGTTCTCCATGTCTAGAACACACATATAGATACTTTATTGACTATCTAAACCACCAGTGAACCTACACGTGTCTTCTGAGTGTATATGGAATGTTGATGACGAAAATCTGGAAAACCTGGAAATACTAAGTTTCTTTGGGGGACTATTTTACCTCCCAGCGCCCTGCAGCATGTATCCCTCCACCATGAATGGAGTTTAAGGCTGAAATCTTCTCCACACTATCATAAACAGCGTCTCAGACATCAGGCAGCGTATTCAGAACCACCTCATGTAGGAACTTTCTGTGAGGGAGCTTTTAGAGGGGGACGTCTGGTTACCTTCACCACCACTGTGGTGTATTTCACACTAAACGACTCCCACTTACTCAAAAGCTCATGAAGTAGGGATGGGCCTGCCGTCCTTGGAGTTACTTTGGATGTAGCAGGAAATGTCCATGGTGTACTTGCAGGCTTTTGGGTAAGGAACAGACTGGTGGAACGACGAGATCACTGTACGTGTTCTGGACATCTGAGTGCATTTAAAAGGTGCCTGATAGCTGCACAAGCGTGCTTTTTAGAAACATGGAAAGATCAGCTTGGGATTAGATAGAAGGTTACAAATTTAGGAAGTTTGAGATGTGAATGGAAAAAGTAAAGCAATGTACAACACCATCATCAGTTCTCTTTCTTTGAGATTTTTTTTTTAAACTCGTACTGCAGTTTTTGGATTATAGACACCGATCCATCTTCGGAATTTTGTGGTTGATACTGTGTAACTGGCAAAACTTCCACCTCTCATGCTGCAGGCTGGGGTTTGATCCCCTACCTGGGCTTACACCCCACACTAGATTAGATTAGTACCATTTTGCCAATGTACTTACACACAGAGGAATCAACCTCCACGTTTAACCCATCTGTGCAGTGAAACACCCACACACTAGTGACCACACACACACACACACACACACACACACACACACAGCCCTATCCATGGCGCACGGGGAGCGACTGGGGGTTAGGTGCCTTTCTCAAGAGCACTTCAGTCTGATTCTTTCGGTTCAGGGAATCAAACCCGCGACCTTCTGATCTCAAGACTGGTTCCATAATCTCCAGTCCACAGCTGCCCCCAATTGCCCACTGTAGCAGTGAGGGTTCTTCGGCAAGACTCCTAACACTACCTTTGCCTGCCAATTGTAAATCGGTCTGGATAAGAGCGTCTGCCAAATACCACGAATATAAATTGGGAATGGGAATGGTGTGCTCGTTTGGAGCTGTTTAATTGGACAATCATCATTAACTGATAAATTTATCCCCATAATAATGAACAGGGTGCAAAATTGGTGCAACCAGCTTATATTACAATGACACAGGTCCAAGTCCATCAACAACACCCTAACAACACAGCTGGGATTCTATAGAAACCACATAACAGCATCACAGCAAGCACCTAAAATTCCATGATAACCGCCTGGAAACACTCAAGGAACTATCTTGGAATTAATTCGGCCGCAGATGAACTGCTAATAAATATTAGTTTATTAAATATTCAGTTTTAATGAGAATCATTGCCTCAGTATTTGAATTTACATAATTTTTCCAGAAACATGTCCCAGAACAGCTCCAGTTTGGGTCGGCTTGCGATCAGCTCGGAAAAAGTAGTGACAAAATTATAAAAATACAGCAGAAATTATCCAGTGTCCAGGGCTGGACCTGGTCTGACCTTACATGAGAAGCAGATCTCCACCTCCTTCATCCCTTCATATGGAGACTGTCGTCAGTTCAGGGCTCGTATAACATCTAATCATTACCTGGCAGTTCATCAGTTTATGGAATGTGCAAAGGTGAGCACATTATGCCCCGCCCTCTTTTAAACCTCTCCGGTTTATTATCAGTGTCAGCATTAAGAGCATAGAGCTACCGGACCATCTTCAGTCATGTCTGACGAGGAGCAGCCGATGGAAATTGATCTGGTTGATAACGATGATGTCACTGTGAGTATCACTATGGATATTACATATATATGTTATTTATACCTTTATTATTGTGGGGCTACATGGTGTATCATTCATTAACACCACAATCAGCACCAACAGCAGCTCAAACGTGGAAGCAGGTTGAATTTCTATTCTCTGACCTACTTTCACTTTAGCACAATAGAAACTGAGTAATCCCAGTCAGAGTCTCCAAGCTCACACGCTCCGGAGCTCATTCATACTGACACTCCACTCAGACTGTACATGGGTCTGGGGTGAGGTGGTTCAGATGGTCTTTACCCTGGTGGTGATGGGAACCAGGGGTCTCCATGTCTACATCACACATACAGTCCACTCAGAGCTCTATGTATTGATCATTTATGGCTAATTTATCATCACTGTGATATCTAACAGCTTTATGGAGTATCTCGGTTTATGTCCATATGGTGCAGCTTTACTTCACTGTATGTCTGGATACTTTAAGATTAGTAAGACTAATAAGCTCACGCTGAGACGTTATTGATATTTTCAGACAGACACATCAAGTTTTTGCCCAGGTTTGATCCAGTGCCACAACCAGGAGCTCCAGCAGACCCCCAAGCCAGAGCCGTTGCCTCCCCTCCTGTGAGTCACAGTTACGGCCCACTGAGTAGTTCACATCTGTTCATTAATTAGATTAAACATCTCTCTGTCGGGACGAGACCTTCATTTTTGACATATCTTTATTGTTGGACATAATTTGCGATCACCAGCTGCCCTTTTACGCCAAGTCAAAACAGCAGAACGTTGTTTTAGGTGCCATATAGAACCATATAACACCTTCTCCATCGATCTGAGGAACCACTTCACCATGCAAAGAACCACTTAAGCATGCAAATGGCTCTGTCAGTGTTTGGTCCTGTATAGAATCATTGTCTCTGCTAAAGAACCCTTGAAGAAACATCATTATTAAAGGAGAACATTAACGACTCATATCTCTGTAATTGTTTTATTTATTTTTAAAAACATTTGTGAACATGTATAACATTACTGGAATTGTAAATGAATGCAGCTCTAATTTAATGTAAATATGAGACTAACGTGAAAAAAAGCTGCTGGCTTGTTCCTCCTTGTTCCTTGTACCTTATATGTATATCATAATTATAGTAAACTCTGTTCAGTATCCTGCATTTCCAACTAATTTAAAAGAAATTGTGCGTTAATGTAATTTAATAGCTGGCTTTTTAATTGTTTAAGATGTACACAGGCATCCAATCGCATCTTGGCTAGTGAAATGATTTAATATTGTCTATATACCGACTATTTCTATAATTTATCAAATATTGTAGTAAGCATTGTAAGGGTATGATGATTATTGAACCTTTTTAATGTTTGTCCTTTTAGGAAGGTTTTAAAGTGATTATCAGGTGAAGTTCTCACTATGGGCTGATGTGTGTGTGGTTTCATGCATGTGTCTTACTACAAGCTAAATGATAATAAAATAAAACAATGCTTATGATAATCTCAGAATGAGACGATATCAGATATCCACTAGATTTAAGGTGGTGCTTCTGTAAAATTCATTAAACAGCTAAAGATCAGGTGGTTAATGTGTTGTGATTCCGCAGATCATTTCCAGGCTATCTTGGAAAGTCCACTCCTGTAAGGGGCAGGAAGAGGGTCTCCCCCTACGAGGCGGTCAGCACCAGGACAGTGTTCATGAAGTTCTACCTAGTGAACAAGTACATGGACAGAACTCCTAAACCATGAGAAGAGCTGGCACTTTACGCAGCGGGCATGGGGAGGCGCATGGTCATGCTCCCAGAAAATGCAGACCACTCCGAGGTCAGTGGACGTTACTAATGATGATAATAATAATAATAATAATAATAATAATAATGTGTATTTGATAATTTTATTTAACAGCCGTCTCACCTTTCTGGTAAAAACATTCACCATACAGACTGTAGTCCACAAGATGAATAGACAGTTCATCACTGGTCAGTTTCTGGCAAGTTTCTAGCTTGAGCATGGACCTTCCCCTAAATAATACCCAGCTGAGAGCAACCTGCGGTCAGTAAAGGGCTAGAGAATTAACATAACATTAAATTAAAAAAAAAATAAAATAAAATAAAAAAACAAACCCACAACCTTACTTACACATAGATAATCATCAACAGCAGACTGAAATACGCAACCTCAGAGGTTACACACTGCTCCTTTAATTATACCCTGTCCCAGCACTAAGAGCCATAACTAAATGCTGTATATACGGTACTGCTGAATGTTTAGAGACACAGGTTATTGTTCTTTCATGCAGGTCACAAGACTTCTGACTGAGCGTTACCCCAAACTATCCAGCCTGTCAGGAGGGTGGCTCCTCTACAAGGCCCTGGGTACGGTAAACCCCAACACCGTTCGGAAGCTCAGACATGTTGTATCACCTCCCAGGTTTAATTCTGTTACTGATGTTTCCCCTCACAGGTGGATCAGGACAGCGCAGGCTCACGCTTGTCCACCAAGGAGTCATGGGTTACGATACTCGGTATTTACGGTCTGTGAGCGGCGGCGGTAAGAGCACGTTATACATAGTTCCCCTGCAGGAGCTTGACACATCTCCTCCTCCTGTGGGGGCACATGAATTCCGGGAGGTGCCAAAGACAACCTGCCATACCTGCGGGCTGTCTGTCCCGTTGCAGGACATGGCTGTGCATGTCAGATCATGCTTCACTCACAGGTTATCCAAGGAGAACCGCCCGGGTGAGTCTGTGCAGGTAAAGAGGATTTATATTAATATCCATCCACATTTTCACAAGAAGTCTTTTGAGTTTTATAACAATAGATTTCC
>CM067494.1:519424-548190 GCA_034552555.1 Semaprochilodus insignis
GCCTGTAATTTTAGATCTACAAGGTGCACCTA
Organism: Semaprochilodus insignis; assembly: GCA_034552555.1. NCBI lineage: Eukaryota > Metazoa > Chordata > Actinopteri > Characiformes > Prochilodontidae > Semaprochilodus > Semaprochilodus insignis. Next base: position 519,457 of record CM067494.1, read on the forward strand.
TGTGGTAACATAATAAATAATAACAAAAATAATAATAAATATAGCCGCAAGCGGCAATTCGGGTCCTAGCACGTAGGTTTCTAGTGAGGTCGTTTGGACCAGTGAGGCCTAAGAAGGTTTAAAGCACTATGGACCACTTTAGGCAAAACCTAAAGGAAGTGGGACTTTATAAAATGGTCTTCATTTGCCCAAAGTTATGAGCAGTAGGCTTTTAAAATGATATAGGCTGAGGCTTATGGGTACAGGCCCTCATAGCATAAGGTGCAAGCTTTTGAATGATTCAAAGCGTTTGTAGATGCTATAGTGCCCCCTAAAGGTCCATCTGCACCAATATTTGTTCACCTCATCAGAGCCTTAGTTCGTACATGTGCATAAAATTTGAGTTGATCTGAGTTAGTTATAGGCTGAGGAGTTATAGCAATGGTAGCTATCAATGCCAAGGCCGAAGTGTTTGATTGACGTATGGAAGTCATGCTTAATGCAAAAGTCCTGGTAGACATAAATGAGTGGAGTTTGATTTGTTCATAAATGTGAAATGCATTTGATCATTACTGTGTTTGAGTGTCTTATTCATTATGCAAGAAGAATGAGTAGTGCATGGAGACAAAGTTGTTGTGCATCTTCCTGAGACTGAGAAGAGAAAGAAGATTGTTGTTTATAGTTCTATTAATGCTGAAGTTGCAGAAACAAATGTGTACAATACTTTCAACATTTGATATTGTGCCATTTGGGCCTAAGTGGATTAATATTTATTTTATGATTCACATGCTTCTTGTGAGTCTGAATATGGGTTAAGTGTATTGGAATGCTGAGATTGTTAGAACAAATAATGATGAATCATAGCAATTTAAGCAACAAGTGCCTAGGCTACAGTGATTGATGAACATAGTGAGGTTGAGTGGAGAAGGCAACATTGTTTTGATAAATATGTGTTTAAAGACTCTAAAGAGCATTTTAAGCATTGTATGGAATAGGTAGAATCAGAATCCACAGACTACAGCTGTAATGATGTAATATGGAAACTATGTGATTTAAATGTAACATGGTTGCATTATGCAAAGAGTAAATTGTTGCTTAAACTGATTTACAGGTTTCGAGACACAGAGGAAAAATATAGTAAAATTGGCATGGAATAAAGGTGCATTTTGTATAAGTGTGTGAAGCTTTGTGAAAAGTCATAGAAATAAAGACAAAGAAATGAGCAAACGAAAATGATTGAAGTAGTTTGCATTAGATGTTACATGGTCACCATATTGTGTTTAATATGAGTGTATTTAAGAACAGCGTATACCATTGTAAGCAAAGTGCAATCAAAGCAGTTGCCATTATGGGAATATGTTTTTGAGGAGTAGAAGCACATGTAGTATGTTGGTTTTGTGCATGTTTGCCATTTCAAGCAAAAAAATATCTTCTGAGTGAGCAGATAAATGTGCTGTACACTAGTATTTATTACAATATGATAGTTTATAGTACCACGGAGTAAATGGTGTAGGTAGATTTTTTGGCGGTTAAGTGTCTGAATTGTTTGATGTAAGTGGGTTGATGAGTAAAGCAGCACAGAGCACAGTTTGTAGATACAGTATGTGTGTGTCTGTAGTGATGTTATTTTAGTAGTCTGTTTAGTAGACAGGATGTATATACATGGCTGTTGGTAAACAAAAGCTATTGGTTTACAGCATCTGCAGCATAATCTTTGGCTGCTATTAGAACCACAACATGTAATATGGCTATGGGTTTTTAAGCTGTTACACAATTTAATCTCAGAGGTTCAACAAAGGCATAGTTATTTTTGGTGAAAAAAAGCTATACTGCTGTATGTGCTTGAAGAAGTGAAATTATCGAGATCTGGCTCAATAATGTATATGATTTCATGTAAAATTGTTAAAAGATTGTTTATCCTACAAGAACGTAGAGCGACTAAAAGACTTATTTTGGTATACGGATGGCGTGTATTAATCATGATCATGTAGCATGGCTCTGGTACTGATGAAGTTTCATCCAATGGGCGACGTCTGCGCGTTAGAATTTGCCGCCAGCCAATGGCGGTGGAAAAGAGATATTGGCATCAATTAGGGGCGGAGAGATTGGCGACGCTAGGTCTGGATCGTTTAAATCCGAGGGAGAAGAGAGTGAGCAAGATGTCGTCGCCTGGTGCAAGTCCCAGTAAACGGTTTCGGGGTGAATGGTCGCCGCAGAGTAGAGGAGATGCTGTTGTTCGTGGCTACGTTCACTGCGTGAGCCCAGTGAAAGTTTCAGCTAGGAATAACAAGTATTTTAACTTCGTTGTGCAGACAGACAGAGACGAATATCATCATGGCGTGTCGTTCGTTCCGGAGAAACAGGCAGTGTTTGCTGCCGTATCACAAAGGGCACAAGGAACTCAACTAAGTAACATCCGAAAAGTACCAAGTAAGTGACTGTGTTGTAGTACGGTTTATTTGTGCTAGGTAGGTATATGCGTTTATGTTTATATTTAAATTCAATGTGGGGTCTAATGGTTAGCTGAGCTTAAACAATGCTAGGATAAATCAAGTTGTCGTTTTTATGCGAAAGTGTGTTGATGTGCTGCAGTAATAGTTGTGTCTATTGCATTGAGATTTTGAAAGTGTGCATGGTTATTTTGCGAGGCAGAAGCCAGCGTCGTGTTCGATATCCTTGTTTTAGCATAACTGCCGTGGCAGCCCTCAGACGCCATATTGTGAGTGGTGTGAACTTTTAGTTGGAACTGAAAGTCAAGCAAGAATCTGGTTAGTAGAAAGCTGACTTTAAGTCGGTGAACAATGGTCGTGCGTGTGAAATGCATTTAAATGTAGTCAGATACATGAGTTCAGCGGTTCAAACCGTTCGAATGTTTACTGAGGAGCGGCGTTCGCTTTTGGTTCGTTTAGCTAGTGGCGTTTGCCTCTTTCTGTACGGTGAAGTGTCGTTGTTAGTGTTGTGTCGTTCGCGAACGATTCGTTCGAATGAACGAATCATTTGAGTGAACGTACTGAATCGAATCACTACTTTAGGTGATTCGTTCCTTTCTTAGTTCAGTAGTTGAGCTCAGCAGCGACCGTGCAGGCCGGCAGGGAAACTGCTGTGTGGTCTGTGAATCACTGAATCACCCGCGAATCTGGTGGAGACTCTCATTGCGAGGGAACTGTGCTTGCTCAGTGATTCGTTCACTGAACTGAGGGCTCCCGTTCACTCACTGATTCGTTCATTGAGCGTACTCTCACTCAGTGCTGCTGACGGCGCTCCCGTTCACTCACTGATTCGTTCACTGAACGTAGTGTCACTCAGTGCTGCTGACGGCGCTCCCGTTCACTCACTGATTGTTCACTGAACGTACTGACACTGTGATTCACATTCGCGCTGCCACCCAGAGAACTGTTGCTGAGGACGTGATTCACGTTTGCGATGCCACTCACTCACATGGAGTCAAGCCATATAAACAAACACACACCTCCCCATTGTTTTAACCGATTTAGTTTCTAGAAACAAACTTAAAATGTCATGTAACAAATACTGTATAAAACAAGTAGCAATAGAAATAAACATAAGTGAGTGAACTAAACTGAAACATGAACCGTTCAGCCGTGTATCAGGTGGGTCGGAGTCGCAGGCTCCTCCTGCCAAGCACTGAACGATTCGGTGAACGAATCTTTTGAACGAATCTTTTTAGTGAATTGATTCTAATGATTCAGTTCATCTAAAAGAGCTAGCTGTGCCCATCACTAGTCGTTGTAGCTGCTAAGCCGTGATGTTTTATCATATTGGGTTTCGGTGTGTAATCAGGTGAAGGGAAAGTAAGTGCTGCCAGTAGATGGCGGTGTTCCTTTATGGATTTTACTGCGGATGGCGGTTCTTCAATGATTTGTAATTGAACTCATTGGAGATGCAGTACAATAGACAAGTTTTCTTTTATTTGTTTGACAGGAGAGAAATATTTATAATGTGAATACAAGTTCAGTTCTGGCCTCAATTTCTACACGCGGACTGTATATGAAGTTGCAGGATTGCTTTTTTTATTCTTTTTTTTTTTATTTTTATTTTTTATTCCAGAGAGGGTTAATTTTTTTTGGCCCTTTGAGACCAAATGGACAGTTGCTTGTTTGCAAAATAGTTTAATAGAATGAGGAGGGGGGTGGGGTGGCTAAAGTGGGGCTGGGGAAATGGTTGTGTGCCAAGTTGTCATGCATGCTGTTGGTAACTTGCTACAAAAGCATAAGTAATATGTGAAATAATGATTGAAAACTGTAGAGGAATTCATATTGGCAGCTCTACTATAAGTATGGTATTGGGAGAATTTGTGTAATTGTTCACGATTATCAGTCATAAGTATTTGTTGAATGCAAATGTGAAGTGTTGACATTGAATTATAAAGATGGGATTCTTTGTTTGATTATGAAATGTAATGGGGGGGGGGAATAATGGTTTGACATGTTAAGTATTAAATGTTATGTTCACAGGTTTGAAAGGAGGCGACTGTATGGATGTTCAGTTTGGCCGTCTATCGCAAGTAGACGTGATGAGCTATCCTTTGGGTGGAAGGAGCCTGACAGCAGCAAAATGCAGACCATCAGTGATGTTATGCATCTTGGTGATCGGCAAAGAGTAGGTGTCATTCTGAATTGTTCATTGTAGTTAGGCTTGGTGCTGGCGGAAGAGTACAGGCGAAAGTTCAATAATTGGTGTTTTAGATGTAAACACTTACTAATGTAGTAATGAAATTTGCCACTTACTACTCTGCAGGTTGGAAAGCTGAAGGTCAAGGTTTTGAGCATGAAAGGAGCTCCTAAAGTTGTCAACACTTATGGAAATGACATGGAAGTCCAAGAGTGTATTGTGGCAGACGAAACTGGCAAGATGAAACTGGTGTTGTGGGGCACGCACATATCGCAAGTTTCAGCAAGCGCTTGCTATAGTTTTACAGAGCTTTCTACACGCCACCATCACAGCATGCATTTAACCACAACCCGGAGCACAAAAATAGATGCAGTCGAACAATTTAATGTGCCTGATTCCGTTGCTTCAGAGTTGGATGAAACCACTACAGACCAGAGTGAAATCATTGAAGGAGAGATAACGGGCGCTGAAGTGGTTGAACGAAGGAGGTGTCGCCGGTGTCACAAGAGGCAAGAGAACTTTAAGAAGACAAGCGTAACTCATCGATGTGAGTGCTGCAAGCTGCTTCAAAAGTCGGAGAGCTATGTGTCTATGTTAAGTGGCACTGTTGTAGTAGAAGCAGAGCATACAGAAGCCACGCTTACCCTTACATCTACTGTGATGTTGCACTACTTACAGCAGCAGAAGCTAGAGCATTTGGCACAGGACACCTGTGCCTTGGAGGAGCACCTCTTGGCAAGTGGACCTTTTAAGGTCTCTTACAATGAGGGGATGGTTGTAAATTCAATACATGTTTGTGCTTCTACAAGTCAGTCATGCCAGAGCACTGAAGAGCCAAGTGCGACAGTCACAGCTGGAGAGGAAGAACTTATAGACTTTGAGGGGGGTGGAGCAACTGGCTGGCAATAGATGGAGTTGTGAGTCAACAATTTGAGATGCTGGGCAATATGTGTAAAGTTGGGGTGTACTGCAAATGATCAAACAAATCACATTTTCAATCAGAATTTGTGTTCTTTTGTGTTGTAGGTTTTGATGATGGTTTGTCTGAAAGTTGTTTGCACATTGAATATCGTAGATTTAAGCAAGCATAGAGGTTGTTGTTGTTGTTGTTGTTGTTGTTGTTGTTGTTGTTGTTTCAATTGTATTTATTTTCATTTTTATTTATTTTTCTGCACAAGTGTTGGTTGTTTACCAGGACAATGTGTTTGTAGAGTAATAAACAATGTTTGACATGAGAAATATTTAGTGTTCTTTGTTGTGCAAATAAAGTTACAAATCAAATTGTTTATGGCTGCTTTTTCTAAGGTTTGTACAGTCATAAAAGTGATTGTAAGGATGTAAGTGCAAAAATAATGGATTGCTGGTTTGACTTTCAGGTACTTCAAATATGCTCAAAGGAACAATGTGGTTATATGCATGATATTTAGAACAGTGTAAATTAGGTTTTGGGTGACAGACTTTGCAATGAGATATTGTGATGGGTGTGTTTAAATTATTTAAGGATTGACTGAACTAATAACTTCAATGTGGACAATATCTGAGAGTGGTTAACTGCTAATGAGTTTGGTGTAGGATAAGGCAGTTTTTGAAAAATAGTGCTTATTAATGCTTAACGTTTTAGTGGTGCTGGTTGTGCAGTTAAACCTTTTAATTTGGCTTTGTTTAGATTCTTATTACTGATTTGATCATAATTGACATATATACACAGCAATCAGCTAAGTGATCCTGCCTTACATCTGTAGTGATTATGTTTTTAGGTCTGGACCAATTTGGAGCAGGTAAAATGTGGGTGGTAGATCATGGAAAGCAGTGGAGTGACACTAATGTGATGGGAGTTTGTGGGTGGGTCTGTGTTTGATGTGGGGATCCAGGAGAAGAGTCTGGATGGAGTTCTTAATGTTGAGCACTTTTTAGCAGAGCATCATAGACCAACCAAAACTTTCTAATAGTATGATGAACATACAGTGCATCAACAAATGAGCAATCGTCTGTGTTTTGTACAAGATTCACAAACAAGGTAGGAGTGTGTGAGCGCGTGTACAGTGAGCTGACAGTGTTTAAAACCAGCTTATATTGGCACGTCTGTGTACAGCCGAGAGTTTTCCATAACGTATACAATGCTTCTGCTAATGTGTTCCTGTCAGTGGCATTGGGAGGAAAGACTAGAGGTTGGCCAACACAGTGTAGCAATAGACGCGCAATCATGCATGTGGTTGTGTACAAGGTGGACCAGCAAGGTCTAATAGAGTGAACACAGTATTTAAACATTGCAGTATCACTTTGTGAGATGTACTTGTAAAAGCTATTTTTTAGATAAATTGCAAGTGAATGTGTATGGGATAGCAACATGATTGAATTTCAGTCCATTATACTGCAATATTCATTTCCAAATTTTTGTCATGTATGTATTCATTATTCTCAGGTTAGGTAGAAATATTTAACATAATCGATTTTTTGCGGGGGGGTCTGGCTTTTATTTTGATATGGCCCTGCAGCTCTGCGGTTTTTGTGTCACGTCCGGATGTTCCTTCTTTCTTTTGACCTGCGTTAAGGTAAGGATGCGGTATTTGCGATTACATAAATAGAGGTTTATTTGTTTGTTTATCCTTTTCTTTTACGGAAAATAAAGTAATGCAGAGTTCGTTTACATGGTATGTGATGGTATATTGAGGTTGGGATTATTTTTGTTAAGGCTAGAGAAGTTGTTTTATTGGTCTATATCGCTAGGTAATATGGGGCGCATGGCCTTCAGGAAAATTCAAGCGAACAACGAATCCATTGTTCGAGTGCAACACGTCTGAAAGTGGGGTCGACTCTTTCAAAGGAGTTTGAAACTATGACAAGTCAAAATAGTAGGAGTTGATATTGACAATCAGAAACGGTGCTTATACTTACCGCATGTGCTACAGCTAATCAGCGTTTTCATCATGTAGCGATACAAAGGCGTTATAAACCGTGTAAATATCGAGACACTATACAAGTAGTAGTTTTCCCAGAATGTAGCTTTAACACTACAACTTTACATCAACTTTCTGGCCAATGTTAGATGGCGTGAAAACCTTTTGTGCTGTTGTTTCAAATAGTGCAGTAGAGAGTTCAGTTAAATTAAAATGAAGTCCAGTGCCTGAAAGAGAACTACAACGCAACGTGCACGTGTTTAATTTTTCATGATTTTAAATCAGAATCTGACTACTGTAATGCTTTTTTTTTAAATCACATCAGCGCTTATTTCCTCTAATTGATAATGAGAAATTTAGTATGTGCTGGTGGCTATTTTATGGTAAAGTCAAGTGTCAAATGCAATGTAGCTTATATTCAGTTTTTGTCAGTATGATATGATATTGTCATTTACTCCTATGGAACATAATGACATTGCAAAGTGTATAGTCAATGAATTTAAGTGTTGTATGCCAAGTTTGTAGTTATTTAGGAGTAGGCAGTAGACCATGATTGTTTTTTTTATGCATCATGTTTTATCAGGTTGTGCTATTCCAAAGTAAAATAAAGTGAATTGGTATTTTGGTAAATATACTGCACACCTTCTCACATTCTCGATTTTATCAGGTTTATTTTTACCATGTTTAACACTTTATAGTTCTACAGTTCCAGACTTAGTCCATCTATTTTTCTGTATTATTTTTTTTAACCCTGTTTTTCAATGGTCAGGATCCCCACAGAGGAGGTATTATGTGTGTGGTGGATCATTCTCAGCAGTGCAGTGACACTGACGTGGTGGTGGTGTGTTAGTGTGTGATGTGCAGGTATGAGTGGTTCAGACACAGCAGTGCTGCTGGAGAACATAATATGTGCTCTGTGATAGTCTTGTGCGGGATGGTCGATGGTCTTGGTCATTGATGAACAGGGTAAAGTGGTCAAATAATGCATACACAGAAACAGATGGAGTTTATGTCTAATTACTTTCTGTATGCAAGAATGAACTTCTTCGTTGATTTAATGATTCTTGTCTTGCAGAGCTTGACGATTGTCGTAATAAAAGCTTCTTAGGATTTTTTTTTTTTTTTTCAATTGTTTAGACTTTTATCAAGGTAATTAGTATACCACCATCTTAGTTCATGAAATAGTTCCAAACTGATGTAAATATGATTTGTGGAGCATTAAAAGAAAATTCTCATTTTACAAAAGTAAACATTTGTGTGCATTGGCTGCAGCATGTGAATCAGTATGTATAACAGGGTTTTCAGGCACAAGGATGTATAATCATTTAGCAAGGTTAGCTTGTGATTATATGTCTAGATGTCTCATAATGATGAGGCATCTAAACTATGTAATTGAACAATGCTAAATTGCAGTTATAAGTGTGGGTGACGTGTTTTGAGTGATGTGAGCTATATGGCTATACCCCTCCGTCAAAATCCTGAAGTTTGCAGATGACACAACAGTCATTGGTCTCATACGAGATGATGACAAGTCTGCCTACAGACGGGCAATTGATCAGGTAGTCCTCTGGAGCAACCAAAACAACCTGGAGCTGAACACAGCAAAAACAGTGGAGATGACAGTGGACTTCAGGAGAAGCCCCCAAGCCCTTCCAGCACTCACCATCCTGGACAGAACTGTGATGGCTGTGGAGTCTCACAGGTTCCTGGGTACGACAATCACCAAGGACCTGAAGTGGGATTGCAACATCAGCTCCATCATCAAGAGAGCTCAACAGAGGATGTACTTCCTGCGTCAGCTGAGGAAGTTCAACCTGTCCCAGGAGCTGATGGTACAGTTCTACACTGCCACCATAGAATCTGTTATTACCTCGTCCATCACAGTGTGGGCCAGCTCCACCACCAAACAGGACACCCACAGACTGCAGCGCATCATCAGGTCTGCAGAGAAGATCACTGGAGTGAAACTACCCACTCTGATGGATTTGCACACTTCCAGAACCAGAAAGCGTGCAGAGAAGATCATCACTGACCCAACACACCCTGGCCATCATCTGTTCCAGCGTCTTCCCTCAGGCCGGCGCTTTAGCCAGATGAGGATCAAGACAACCAGGCTACAGAGAAGCTTCTTCCCACATGCCATCACACTCATGAACAGCTGAACATTACATTGTACACTACCGTCCACTTTCGGGACACTCTTCTCACTTCCTGTTCTGCTGTACTGCACTTTTAATTTATCTTATTTATCTGTTTATAAAAAGTATCACACATCACTCCATCCTCTGTACTGACTGTCTCAGACTAGTGTTTCTTCTAGTACTGCACTTTTAAGCCTGAATCTGCCTCTACATCCAAACTGCTGCAGTCTGCACTTTAATATACATATACAGCTACACATAATGTAAGGTTTACAGGTATGTAAGGTAGTGTGTGTGTGTGTGTATAGTGTGCGTGTGTGTGTGTAGTGTGTGTGTGTTAGGATGTGTGTGTGTGTGTGTGTACTGTGTGTATGTTGTTACTCTCTGTGCACTGTGAGCTACTGTAACCAAAGACAAATTCTTTGTATGTGTGAACATACTTGGCAAATAAAGCTTGATTCTGATTCTGATGGCTATGTTAATGTTAAGATCTGCATGGTTAAATGTGATGCCACTTACAGGTGTATATTAAAATATTTTTTTAGGACAACACTCACTTTTTTAAATTAATGATTTCATTGTATAGAGTTCAGCAAGAACTATGTAAAGTTGCCAAACAGTGTTGGATTAAGGTATTTTGCAATATTCATATATCAAAATGCTTATTATAGATAATGTCATGTGCTAAATACATGGTTCAGATTTTGTATTATTTTTTTTTTTTTTACAGTATTATATTGAATTATTGGTTTGAGAGGTTGACAAATTAACCTTTATTTCAAGTTACTCAGTACAGTGTTGTGCAAATAGGACATTAGAGTAATTATTGTAAGTGTGGTATTGTATAATAAGTGTACTATATGTAAATGTAAGTAGTATGTGGTTTCAAATACTGTCATCATGTGCAAAAAGAACATATTTTGCTGTTCTGCTTGATATTGTACAGAGACAAAAAAGTTGCTGAAGAGATGTATAGCTTTGTCATAGAGGACAAATCAGTATTTTTAGGGAAATATGTACTGGAATAACCCAAGATCAATTTGTTTATATGTTCATTGAAAAGTAGTAGCATTTAACATGTAGAGTTGTGTCAGTGGCAGTACATATTGAAATTGCAGGAAATGTTGAAAAAAATTACATCCAGTATAATAACCACAATGGTAATTATTTGTCATGAAAAGGAATGTTTTGTATGTATGTTAATCATTGGCTCTGTATGTGCTGTTACAGTGGCTGTGAATGAAACATTGCATTTGTTGGAATTCATTTGTGCAAGGTATATGTTCTATATCCACTTTACTGTATTGTATCCAGTATGCTTACAGTATGTAATAAGATTTACAGAGAATAATGAAATGAAATAATTAAAGTTAATGCAGAAGTTCTACACACAAATCACATATATAGGAAAAGGAATTGTTGCTGTTTTTATTTTTAGAAATATTTATAGTATTCTATATAAATGAATCAATACATGTTTATTTTGTGTTTAGTTATCCATTGCATATGTATTTTTAAATTCTTTAGCTCTTCTTTAGATCATACAATAATTTGATTGCAACATGAATCTTTGATTGGTTTTCACATGTGTGTCTTCCAGTTTCTGGAGATTGATAAAACAGTTAGTCCCTTGAATATTGTCAAGTACTACACTTGCATGGTCAGTATTTCTTAATTTTACTACTTGGACCAACCGTCCTGCAGACTTTTTGTACCTCTGTGACTGAGAAACCACATGCTGCTAGTTAATCATCTAGTGACCTAGATGTATTAAGGCTAGAAACAGTGAATGGTATATTGCCTACATGTTATGACATTAAAATCAGTCAGTGGAAGCCACAGAATATTCTTAGATATAAAGAATGTTCAAAAGGTTGTATGTATTTCAGAAATGGGCATGTTAAGTGCTTTATTCAATCTAATGCACTCATTAAAAAGAAACTTTTGCACAAATTGTTGCACTTAGAAGGAACCAAGCAATAGGAATGAAATTTGGTGGGTAGTTCGTGAGACATGAAAATGATTGAAATGTCATGTTCAGCTGGATATGTTGTGTAAGGAGTGATGGGGTTTATCAATGTACCTGAGTGACACGACAGCTACAACTGCAGACCCTCAGCGAGAAGTGTTGCCCTTTGAGTTATCATGTTGATGCCAGCATCACTGGCAGATGGCTGCATTATGAGGACTATCTGTACACCGTCCGTTAAAGCTGTCATTAACGCCATGTCAGCATTGCCAAAAATTGCAATGATGCCATGCCAGACCATTGGGATATTCAGAATAACTCAGAATGGCAGTGTGTCATCTTAAGTAACAAATCCCACTTTTGTCTTAGAAGACCAACAAATCTGTGTTTAGAGGCATCCTAACCAGCTCCAAGATGAACAGTTTCTTGTCATGGGTCATACGTCCTGAAGACCTGGTGTCACTCCACCTCCACCCCTGCCACGCCATCTGCAGGAACTGTGTGAGAATATTCAAGCTGCATGGGATGGATTATCACAAAACACCATTAGGAAACACCATGCCGAGACATCTGACATTAACAAATACGGTGGCCCAACGCCATACTGAGAAAGACTACTTCTGTATGTGCAGTTTAAAAAATATTTATCATATCAGTCTAAATTTATCATAATTTATTGTTCCTGGTAACCTTTATCGTCCTTCCCAACACACCTTCAATCCCACAGTTCCATCAGCGTGTAACTTTGTTTGAAAATGAATGTGTTAATAGTCAGAAATGGTCAATATAGTCATGTTACTTCAGTGATGAGGTCTGGTAGCTCTTAAAAGTCCTGAGGAGGCTGACAAAAAATGACTTGTCTTTCTGGTATCGTCATTTGTTGGTGAAGCATGGCAAAGCAAATAGTGATTATTGTATTGTGTAAGATGTTGTTGATGAAGATGATGCTGTTCTGCAAAGGACGTTGTAAGGAATGTTTTTGGAAATAAGTTTACAAAATCACAACACACCTCTTACACAAACATTTGTACATAAGCAGTGATATCTATATGTTGATACCAACCTTTACATGTGCAATTTTTGTTCTATCATTGTTCTTTGTTTTGCCAGATATTTATTTATACATAGTGTTTTAAAGCTGTAGTTTGGTTATACAGATGCTAAAGTTTCATTTTTGCAACGGTGCTTTCATCACTTTTAAACAATATTAGATTAAAGTATTATGTTGTGGAAATTTGTGGTTTTATGTGATATGGGTTCTTAACAACTGCAATGTCAATTTCAGGATGTTTGTTTAAAAAAACATTACTGGAGGTGGATGTGGTGTAACACAATACTGAGTATGGTTTTAGGAGTTCGTTTCAAAGTTAATAATACTGATGATACACTTGTAGTCATTGGCAGTTTTAGCCATTTACCTATTGTTCTTTAAGTTGTATAGGTTTGGGGCAAGCTCTCCCGTCCACACTGGGAATTAAAGGTGGTGGCAATATATATATTTTTGATTCAGTGGCCGGGAGCCCCATAGTGATGGCTGAAAGGAATTGTATATTCCCCTAACCTAATTGTATAACAAGTTCCTTGTTCCGTTACAATATATTAACCAGGGCATAGAAACAGACTTGTTTCCTGTAATAGATGATAGGTAATAATAGGGCAGTCATACGTTTTGAGGACGAAAGGCTAACAAGTGATGTTTGTGTTTTCAGATGCCTTGCACCAAAGCGTCCCGCCGTTCAGCAGCGGCCAAGAAGAGAGTGGCAGAGAGGTATGCGGTGGCTGTGGCTGTGACTGACGGGGTTACGCCTCCCCATGACGAAAAGGCTCTGACTGACACTGTTCCTGACAGTCACAGCCCGCTTGCGTCCCAGACTACTGCTCCAATCAGCAGACCTCTGACTGACGGGGTTACGCCTCATCCCCAAGACCAAAAGGCTCAAACTGACGAGGTTATGCCTCCTCATAAAAAAAGGCTCCAAATGACTCAAAACTCTGGCAAATGCTCTGGCAAATTCTCTGGCAAATGCTCTGGTGAATGCTCTGGTGAATACTCTGGTGAATACTCTGGTGAATACTCTGGCACAAACTATTGCACAAAGTCTGAACAGTGCAGGGATAATCCTGTATTTGCTTCATGTCCGCAGGCATTAAGAGTCACGGGGTCTTTTCATCAAGCACACCCACGGTTTGGTATTAATAGTAATAAGCAATGTGTAGCTAACAGTGTTACTAGTATTATGACAGCTAAAGTGAAGAATGTGTTGACGTGGACCACGAGAGACCTGGACGACATGCTGCTGAATGGAGACCGATTCTACAGTAGCATTAGAGATGCAGGCAGGATTCATGATCCTTCAGGATACCTCTTCGTTCGAGATCTGCCTACAGAATATGCACTACATGGTCACGAGTTTGAACTGAGCTACAGCGAGGAAATGTTTACTGGGCTGTTTGGTGTTAATGAATATGGAGATATGCAGGACGTGTTTATGTCTCATGATGAAGCTTTAGTAAGAGTATTATCACGGTTTGATGCATGTTTGTTTACTGTGAAAGTGAATACATGTGCTATCATCAAGCAAGACTCGTGGTATGTGATTATTGACTCCCACGCACGAAACATGAACGGCCAGGTGGACGAAGACTCAGGTAAAAGCTTAGTAGCTTATCATGCCAACATCGAGTCTTTGCTGAGCCATATCACAATCTTGGGACTGTCACTGCAAGCAGAGGAGGAGCAGTTTGAGGTCACTGGTGTTACTGTGAATGTAAGTTGCAGAACTGCGATGCAGCAACACATGGAAGGTAACTGTGCAGGTATCTCTGTAGTTGATGTGACTGTTGCATGTATGAGCCAAGAAGTGAAACAGGATTATGCACATGCTGTTCCAAAGGTTTGCAGTAGGCCATTTTCATACAGCGATGCAGTGAAGTGTAAATACAAACTAATTGATTCTGAGCAGAAATCTGAGATAAATAATGGAATTAAACTAAGTGGAGTACAATACATACACACGATAAATGAACAGCCAGTGAGCAAAGAAAGTGACGTCATGTTGGTCAGTCAGACACAGAGTGAAAGCTTTCAGTTCAGCCCTCTGAAGATCCAGGAACAGAAACGGCTTTGTTTAAAACTGAATATCCCATACAGTGAGCATGATCACAGAGGTTTAAGTGCACCAGTTCTAATGGGTGACCCTTGTAGAACACAGGCTATTAGAGGTGATGGTAACTGCTTCTTCAGATCACTGGCGTTTGCCATTAGTGGAAGTGAAAATGACCACAGGAAAATCCGATGTGCTGTCACTACATACATGGAGAAAAACGAGTCCAGATACATGAATTATCTTCGACAGGAATTTACTTCTGTTGCACAGTATGTAGCTACATCTCGAATTAAATACGTGGGAACCTGGGCTACTGAAGTTGAAATCCAAGCTGCAGCTGATTGTCTTGGTGTGGATATTTTTACATACAGTCAAAACAGGTGGCTAAAATATCCAGCGTGCAACAGTTTCAGGCAGGAAGCAGGAATTTATCTTCAACATTCCGGGGAGTGTCATTATGAAGTAGTGACATGTGTTCTAGTACATTGTACAGATACCTGTGCAGGTCTGTGCTTACATGACCATCAACTGAAAAAAACTCAAATCACATCCAGTCGTTATGACACCCAAAAACGGAAAACCCAGTATGAAGCAAACCAAGAAAAAAGAGATGAAAAGGTTCACACAGTCTTGAAAAGGTACCACGATGATGAAATGTATAGAGACCGTGCTAAAAAGAGGAGTAGCGTTAAATATACATCAAATGTGCAGTACAGAGAAGAAAAGAAACAGTTTAGCATCAACAAATATGCCACTGATACTGAACACAGGGAACAAGTCAAACAGTTGAGCATGAACAAATATGCTACAAATGAAAGTCACAGAGAAGCTATAAAAAGAAAGAGTTTCACAGAATACCATATGAACATGATACATCAAACAGTTAAAAAGCAGAGAAGCTTTGAAAGTTATCACAGTGATCCAGTTCATCAAGTGGCTAAAAAACAGAGGAGTTTTGACAGCTATCACAGTGATCCAGTTCATCAAGCNATCCAGTTCATCAAGCAGCTAAGAAACAGAGGAGTTTTGACAGCTATCACAGTGATCTAGTTCATCAAGCAGCTAAGAAACAAAGTAGTAGTGAAAGGTATAAAACAGACAGTAGTTATGCGAATGTGACTAAAATAAGAAGTAATGAAAGGAAAGTTTCTGTAAAAAAGAAACAAGAAGACATTAACTATGTCATTGAAGGGTTCAGACAAAAAACTAGTACAGGTCCTGAATATGTGTGTTCCGTTTGCCATCGACTACTTTTCAAACATCAAGTCATAAAATGCAGGAAGGATGAATATTTGAAAAAAGAACAGATGGTTGCATCTGTAGCAGAGACATGTATCGTTAAGACGTACTTACATATATGTGATGATGCATGCTTTCATGAGTGCAACAAAAAGAATGGTCCTGCTGGAACACTGTGGATTTGCCACACATGTCACAGAAAGATTCTTAATGGGAAAATGCCAGAAGAAAGTGTAGTAAACAATCTTACACTGGATGCTATTCCTCCTGCATTACAGAATCTAAACTCACTTGAACAACATCTCATCGGGATGAATATTCCATTCATGAGACTTATGTCTTTACCTAAAGGTGGACAAAATGGTGTTCATGGTCCTGTAGTCTGTGTTCCATCAAACATTACAGATGTCACTGAAACTCTACCAAGATCAGAGAATGTTGATCTGATGATTCGTATAAAGCTAAAGAGGAAAGTGACCTACAAAGGCCACTATGAGTACAAATTTGTGAATCCTGATAAAATAAAGAATGCACTGCTGTATCTGAAAGAGTACAACCCATTTTACAGAGATGTGCAGTTTAATAATGATTGGGTTAATCCGCTCAGTAGGATCGCAGATGAAACACTAGAGCAAGATGATGCATCTATGCAGAATGGTGATGCGGAGAACACTGAACAGAACAATGAAGCTGAAGATGTGAATATAGATGAAACATTGCATGATAGACAGCAGCATGGTATGTTCATGGACACATGCTTACAGCCTGTTGATGTCGCTCAAGAGATGCTGGATCAGCACTTTGACGGAATAATGTCTGTGGCACCTGCAGAGGGCAACAATCCAATAAGGCTATTAAATGATGAATCAAATGAGGCAAAATGTTTTCCAGTTCTGTTTCCGAAAGGCACAGGGACTTTTCATGAACCCAGAAAAGAGAAACTGACACTGTCCAGGTACCTGAACACAAGAATACTTAGTGCTGATGGACGATTTGCAAAAAACTTGGACTATATTTTTTATGGTCAATATTTGTCTGAATTAAACCAAATTGTGTCAAATGTGTCGATTGCTTTACGTAAAGGACATGATAGACAGAACAGATGTGGTGTTACGTCAGAAATGCTGAGAAATAAAGAAACTGTCCAGGAGCTTTTGAATTATGATGAAGGGTACAAGTTCCTCAGACCCATTCGTGGCACACCTGCTTTCTGGCAGAATGTGCAAAAAGACTTGTTTGCGATGGTCAGACAGCTTGGTATTCCCACATGGTTCTGCTCCTTTTCCTCTGCTGATCTCCGATGGCCAGAGCTAATGGAAAGCATTCTTAGACAAGAGGGGAGAGATGCGTCACCTGATGAGCTGGACTGGTCAGAACGGTGTGCTCTTTTAAAAACTAACCCTGTGACAGCAGCCAGAATGTTCGATCATCGATTCAGATGCTTCCTGAAAGATGTGATTATGTCCGAAGCACAACCGATCGGAAAGATAGTGGATTACTTTTACAGAGTTGAGTTCCAGCAGAGAGGATCACCTCATGTTCACTGTTTGTTTTGGGTTGAGAATGCACCTCAAGTGGACAAAAATTATGATGATGAAGTTGTAGCATTTGTGGATCGATTTGTGACGTGTGAAATGCCATCAGAGGATGACACAGAAATGTATGAAATTGTATCTGGTGTACAACGACACAGCAAAAGACATTCAAAGTCATGTAAGAAAAAAGGCACTCCTTGTAGATTCAATTTCCCCCGTCCACCAAGCAGCAGGACGTTTATAACCAGACGCAAAAGTGAAACTGAAATAGAAAAAGGTGATGATGGAAAAGGTGAGAATCCCGAGCACTCTATGAATGTTTATGATATCATAGACAGAGAATTAGCAGAAGCTATTGTGAAGAAAGTGAAGGATATCTTACTGGACCCTGAGGCTAACTTTCAATCTGCTGATGATCTGTTTGCTTCTATCGGTATAAATCAGGAACTGTTTGAAGCTGCTTACATAAGAATGGCCAAGAAAACAACTTTTGTTCTGAAGAGAAAACTGTGTGACGTGTGGGTAAACCAATACAACAGAGAACTTCTGCGTTGCTGGAATGCAAATATGGACATTCAGTTTGTAGTTGATGCATATTCTTGCATTGTGTACATCATTTCTTACATTTCCAAGGCAGAGAGAGAGATGGGACTACTGTTGTCACGCACTCAGAAAGAAGCCACAGAACAAGGCAATCTGGACGCTAAACAGGCTTTACGGAAACTTGGAAGTGTTTTTCTGCATAACCGTGAAGTTTCTGCTCAGGAAAGTGTGTATCGTCTTACTAACATGACCCTGAAAGAGGCATCTCGCAAAGTGCAGTTCATTCCAACTGGAGATAATGTGGTAAGAATGAGTCTACCGCTTCACATCATCCAAACGAGAGCTGAATATGATGATGATGATAATCAGAACATTTGGATGAACAGCATCACAGACAGGTACAACTGTAGACCACAAACTGAACAATTTTCAGAAATGTGTTTGGCAAGGTTTGCATCAGAGTACAGGATACTGTCGAAATCAGAGAGCTCATCTCGTGATGCCATAAAGCTGGAGAAAGGATTAGGACATGTAAGGAAAAGGACTCGAACGGATGCTGCTATTGTGCGATATGCTCGGTTTTCACCCACAAAGCATCCAGAAAAGCACTTTCAAAGCATTCTGCAGCTGTTTTTACCTCATTATATGGATTGTGAATTGAAGCCTCCTGCTTTTAACACCTATGAGGATTTTTATAAGAATGGCTTTGTGAAACATTCAGATGAACTCTGTTCTGTGAAAAGTATTGTTGACTGCAACATGTCACGTTTTGAGAAAGA
This sequence comes from Semaprochilodus insignis, assembly GCA_034552555.1. NCBI lineage: Eukaryota > Metazoa > Chordata > Actinopteri > Characiformes > Prochilodontidae > Semaprochilodus > Semaprochilodus insignis. The sequence continues at coordinate 538,278 of CM067494.1, forward strand.
TGCTGACACTATAGACGAAGCTGAGAAAGACTTACAGAGAAATGGGGTGATGGAAGATGTATGGGCTCAGATCAGTCCAGAAAGTGAACGAGAACGTTTAGAGTGTGTTGATATGAAAAAGAATAAAACAACTGAAACAGAAAACAGCAATTCTGCTGGTGACATACCTGACCTACTTCCAAATGAACCTCGCTCTGGTATGCGAAAGGAGGAAGCAATGTATGTGCTGCCTTCACTAAACGAACAACAGAGTGAAATATTTTATAAAATTCGAGATTGGTGTTTACAGAAGAGACTGGGAGCAAATCCAGAACCTTTCCGTTTGTTCATATCTGGTCCAGGAGGTGTGGGAAAGTCCATGTTGATTAAAGCAATATATTATGAATCATCCCAAATACTGTCACGATTAAATCCAGACAACCCAGATGAGACTCATGTCTTGTTGACAGCTCCAACTGGTGTCAGCGCATTCAACATTGATGCTGCAACAATTCACAACTGCTTCTCTATTGGAACTGATGTAAAGTTGCCTTATCAGCCTCTTGGAGATGAAAAAATAAATTCCTTACGGGCTAAGCTGGGAAATCTACAAATAGTAATTATTGATGAAATCTCAATGGTTGACCACAAACTGTTGGCATATGTGCATGGCAGACTGAGACAGATCAAGCAGCCAGGTGATTATTCTGCTTTTGGAAATGTTTCTGTAATTGCAGTTGGAGATTTCTATCAACTTGCTCCTGTGAAAGGAAAATCTCTGTATACTGAGCCTAAAGGTGTGAATCTGTGGCAGAATCATTTTGCTTTGGTAGAGCTTACATGCATCATGAGGCAAAAAGACATGGGGTTTGCACAGTTACTCAGCCGTTTGAGGAAACGCAAAATACATGATAAATTGCTCGACAAAGACGTGAATATGCTGAAACAATGTGAAGCAGGAGATGAACTGGATGGTGCAGCTCTTTATATTTATGCAACAAATGCTGAAGTGGATCTTCACAACACAAACATGTTGAAGAAACTATGCTCTAACAATATTACCATTCATGCTAAGGACTTTGAGAGGGTTGCTAAAACAGGCCGGCTGGAAAAAATGGATGGGCATCATGTTCACATTTTCCACACGTCTCTACCTGAATCACTACATGTTGGAGTAAATGCTCGAGTTATGCTGGTTAAAAACATTGATGTGGCAGATGGGCTTGTAAATGGGGCATTTGGTTCAGTGAGTGAAATCTGTTTCGATGCTGATGATGATTTCCCATCAAAAATATATGTGACATTTGAGAATGAAAGAACAGGTAAAAATCTCAGAGCTAAAAATCGGTGCTTAAAACCCGGGCTTGAAAAAGCAACTCCCATTGAACCAGAAGAAGAAAGAGTTACAAAAAGTGGTGGAATGCGACGACAGTTTCCTCTAAAATTAGCTTGGGCTTGCACTGTTCACAAAGTACAAGGTCTAACTGTGGAAAAGTGTGTTGTTTCACTGAAAAACATATTTGCAGCAGGACAAGCATATGTGGCATTAAGCCGTGTAACATCTTTGGAAGGATTGAAAATCAAAGATTTCAAAGAAAGTGCCATTTATGCAAAACAAGACATCGAGCTGTCATTACAGAGCATGCCTCAGTTTATTGAACGAGTGAAAGAAGAACCACCATCCTCATCATCATGTAAGATTCTTCTACACAACATTGAAGGACTAACATCTCATGTGGAAGATCTAAGACATGATAAAAGATACATGGAAGCTGACATCATCTGTATGACAGAAACCTGGTTAAAACAAGACTATGGCACTGACGACATACAAATGTGTGAATTTTCCTTTTACAGTAAGCCGAGATCTCTTTCATATGACAAACGTCAAGCCATGTTTGCTGAGCTGAAGGAGCAACAACATGGTGGTGTTGGTGTGTATTATAAACAACACACTAATTGTAATGTTCTTGATTTAGCATGCATGAACTTGGAATGTCTATTCTTTGTTATACCTCAGCTTAATACAACAGCAGCACTTGTGTACAGACCTCCTTCCTACAATATGACAATGTTCCAAAATAACCTCATAAATGTCATTTCTCATATGGACTCTTTTTCTGGAGGAAAGATTATCATGGGGGATTTCAATGAAAATCTTTTTGTAACAAATACTATTAGTAATGTTATGGAACTTCATGGCTTCACTCAGGTTGTGAAAGAAGCCACCACTGAGAATGGCACTTTGATTGATCATATATATATAAAAGATATCTGCAGTGACAATATCAGAATTTCTGTTATGTCAACATATTTCAGTTGTCATGAATGTGTTGTACTGAACTATTTTTATTAATGTTCCATTTCAGGCTTGTCACCAGCTGCCCAGTAGAAGTACAGTTATCCACTTTCAGTTAAATGTATTCAGCAAGCCAGGTATGAGAATCAGAACCATTCACTATTTGGGGGGATGGGGGGTACAGGGAGGTACATTGAGAGCTGGATGGCCCCCTGTGGAATCTCACTAAGAAGGTTAAGGTGCCCTATTAACTGATTCATAGCAACCATCAAAACGATCTACAGTCATGCCCAGTTTGGTGGCTGTAGCTTAAAAACTGTGGTATGAGAAACTGTTAAAATCTTAAGTGATAATAAAAATAATAATAATAATAATAATAATAATAGTAAGATTAACAAAAACTGTATTTTTCAAGGCAACTTGTTTACAAGAATAATTTATAGATATCAGTGTAGACTAAACATTATATAAACATAGAGTATAATTATTTTGTTTGCTGTGAACCAGTTAATAGGGCACCTTTAGCTCCTTCATTATTTAACACAGCAGCCTTATTAACTGGCTCACACCAAACTACAAAATACATTATATAGCTTATATCACACCATCTAGATATCAATGTAGGGTTATCTAATAGTATCATATTTTGCTTGTTATGGAGCAGTTAATAGGGTCACTGTGTTCAATGATGAAGGAACTAAGTTCACTCTAGTTACTCGATCACAGCAAGCAAAAGAATAACTCTATATAAACAATAGTAGCAGCACATAGGAAGGATTTATAGATATCAGTGTTAACCGAAATTCCATTGCAGCAACTCAAAACAGTACTCAGTAGTTTGTATGGCCTCCACATGCTTGTATGCAACGTTGGGGCATGTTCCTAATGAGACGATGGATGGTGTCCTGGGGGATCTTCTCCCAGATCTGGACCAGGGCATCACTGAGCTCCTGGACAGTCTGAAGTGCAACCTGGCAGCATCGGATGGACCGAAACACAATGTCCCAGAGGTGTTCTATTGGATTTAGGTCAGACGAGCCGGTGGGCCAGTCAATGGTATCAGTTCCTTCATCCTCCAAGAACTGCCTGCATACTCTCGCAACATGAGGCCGGGCATTGTCGTGCACCAGGAGGAACCCAGGACCCATTGTACCAGCGTAGGGTCTGACAACGGGTCCAAGGATTTCATCCTGATACCTAATAGCAGTCAGGGTGCTGTTGTCTAGCCTGTAGAGGTCTGTGCGTCCTTCCAGGTATATGCCTCCCGAGACCATCACTGACCCACCACCATACCGGTCATGCTGAATGATGTTGCAGGCAGAATAATGTTCTCCACAGCGTCTCCGGAACCCTGTCATGTCTGTCACATGTACTCAGGTAAAACCTGCTCTCATCTGTGTAAAACACAGGGCACCAGTGGCGGATCTGCCAATTCCGGTGTTCTATGGCAAATGCCAATCGAGCTCTACGGTGCTGGGCAGTGAGCACAGGGCCCACTACAGGACATTGGGTCCTCAGGACACCCTCATGAAACTGTTTCAGATTGTTTGGTCAGACACATTCACAGCAGTGGCCTGCTGGAGTTCATTATGTAGGGATCTGGCAGTGCTTATCCTGTTCCTCCTTGCACAAAGGAGCAGATACTGGTCCTGCTGAGGGGTTAAGGACCTTCTACGGCCTTGTTCAGCTCTCCTAGAGTAACTGCCTGTCTCCTGGAATCTCCACCATACTCTTAAAACTGTGCTAGGAGACTCAGCAAACCTTCTGGCAATGGCACATATTGATGTGCCATACTTCAGTAGTTGGACTACCTGTGCAACCTGTGTAGGGTCCAGGTACCGCACCATGGTACTAGTAGTGACGCTGACCCAAGCCAACTGCAAAACTAGTGAAGAGTCAGTCAGAAAAGATGAGGAGAGACAAAATGTGAATGACCTCCACCTTTTAAAGCATTCCTGTTTTGGGGGGCATCTCATTGTTTTTGTATACTATTTTGACAAGTTCTGTGTATGTACACTCAAGATCTATTTAATCAGCTGCACATACTATGTAAGTGCACTTTGTAGTTCTACAATTACAGACTGTAGTCCATCTGTTTCTCTGTATACTTTACCCTTTTCTGTAATGGTCAGGACCCCCACAGGACCACCACAGAGCAGGTACTATGTGGGTAGTGGATCATAGTAGTTGTCCTGTGGGGGTTCTGACCATTGAAGTCAATACAGAAATAAAGAACTATGTAAAAAAACAGATGGACTACAGTCTGTAATTGTCGAAACAGAAACGTCACACATATGGTAATTAGAGCTGATAAAATGGACACTAACTGTACACACAAGGAAGTGGTAATAATATTGTGATATCACCGTGTATAATACATAACTAAAAGTTCAAACTGTAAATATCAGTGTAGCTTTATCTGAACAGGACTATAATATTATTGTGCTTGCTGTGAACCAGTTAATAAAGCCAAATATGGTAACTTGTGCAGGAGGTGCCCTACTAAATGTTTGTCAGCAAGTATAACTAAAACCATGATAAATGAATGTTGACTTATAACAGTATAAGTCAGTATACAGTATTGTAACTATAACTATAAAAATGCAATACATGACTACAGCATTAACATGCATAGCACATGCTTATCATATTTATTCTACCTTTCAAGGAAGTTATAACCACAAACATTATTTTAAAAATATATTTTATTGACAACAAACAGTATGAACTATATTTTAACCATGGATACACCTGTTACCAGTTGACATAATAGTACTGTCAAAATTAAGTGCTGTCTTTTTATAAAAATGCTAGTATGCTACAATATTACTACATGAAATGTGCAAATTTGATTATAAGTAAGGCTATAAGATTTAAACAATGTTCAGTTACACTGTGTTTATAGTATAGTGTGACATCAGCTCAATGACAAGTAAGATCTCCTGGCCAGAGACAACCTAAGGCACAGTGTCATCAACACTGCATAAATAACCAAAACACCAAAGATGTTTGGATGTTTTGTAGAAAACATATTTCTCAAAATTAAACATGTACAGCCGATGACTAAAACAATCAGTACTGGGGTACAGAAGTAAAATTGCCTCCAGTCGCAGAGGTGTCAGCTCAATGACGGATATGATTTCCTGGCTAGAGAAAACCTAAGGCAGAGTGACATCGGCACTGGCAAAACAAACACAGGCCTTGCACTAGTATGATGTCAACTCAATGACAGGTAAGATCTCCTGGCCAGAGACAACCTAAGACAAAATTGCATCAATGCTGCATGAATTAATCAAGCACCAAAGATGTTTGGATGTATTTTACAAACTTGTTTCTCAAAACTAAACCTGTACAGGCAATGTTTGAAAAATGCCAGTACTAGGGAAATTACTATCTAGCAGCAAATGGTATCCAGTAGCAGTGGTGTCAGCTCAATGACGGGTAAGATCTCCTGATCAGAGACAACCTAAGGCAGAGTGACATTGGCACTGGAACAACAAGTGTGGCTCAATGAGTCACATGACAAAACTCCAACAGAAGTTGATCATGCATTTCAGTTTCTGAACATTCATTGTTATATTATTGCTTAAATGTTACAAACCAATGTAATAATAAAAGAGAGCATGAGATCTATTGCAGTTATTCCACTCTCAAACTATTACAAAATAAAAAGTCTTAGCTGATAACATGTTTGGTTCCCAACTTTTACTCAGGATCAAACATTAGCCTTGAAAGGTTATGATGATTATGATAATTATAATTACCATTGACTGATATGACAATTTATCACAATAACATTTTTGTGTATATCACCCAGCCCTACTCTTGATAAGGATTTTACTTGCTGTGAACTAGTATGAGGCATCTCAGCTCTGTATACAGGGACTATAAAGACTTATCATGGAAATTGTTTCCAATCATTTGTTAGATTTGTTGTCATAAACATTATCCTCACTGAGGTTGTTTTCAGTAATTTTCAAACTTCATTATCATAGAGATTATTCTCATAGAGATTTTTTTTTCTCATCAATTCCAACTATTTCAAGCTGAAAAGATTTTTGGAGCCAATAATGACATGCTACTGCTTTGTTTGAAGAAAATGCCAATAAAATCTATTATGCACATGCTTACTGTGTCTTGTTTGTTTTTACGTTATGTCTGCAATTGCCAAATGACAATTACCAATTCACATTATTTTATGATTATAAAGTGATCATAGTTTTTCATCTTATGCAGATCCACATTGATGTATAAAAGTTGAATTAGCTATTTATGCATTTGACTTCATTTTAAATGATAAAGCAGTAACATTTATTCCATCAGTTTTCTGCAAATATTATTTCACGATTTATGTACATTGTATATCTTGTTTAAACTGGGGCATCACATTACATGAAAAAGGGAACAATACAAATAAAAATTATTTTCTTAACTAATGCCATTCTTAATATATACAATTTATATTATAATAGTGTCAGGTCCAAACAACCAGGCGTGACGCTAGCGGAGCCAAGAGACTATCAGAGTTTATTTGAGGTCACACACTGGTCACACAACAGCAATACACGAACCAGCGATGTCACGGGGTTAAATCGGGGCGAGAAACAAGAGGGCAGGCAAGGGTCAAAGCCAGGAAGTCAGTCCGAGCGACGAACAAAACAGAAGGGGAGCACGAGAATCAGAAAACGAGAGAATAGCAGCGGGGTCAGATACAGCGTCAAGAACAAACCAGGTCGGTACCAGATCGATACAGAAAGGTGTGTAGAAGAACGCTCAGAATTGCTCCGGAATCCGAGGGCAAAGCTTCGCTGTGTGTGTGTGTTGCGGTAACTAGTACGGATGACAACTGGGGCAAATCAGTAGACTGGAGAGGCGGAGCGGAGGGGAGTTGCGGAGTGTGAGCATGTGGGCGTGACGTCACCGATCTGTGCACTCTGGGAGCTGGAGTCCGGAGGAGCCACGGAGTCGGGTAGACCCGCGGACGTGACAAATATAAAGTAATATTTCATCATATAAGGCTGTTTCATTATTATCTTATATTGATACCTATCAGTGTATTTTCACACTTTAACAGTAATGAATTCAATCCTTGATGTTTATTTTTTTGGCCTATATACTACAAAATAAATATATGATTCTCGTGTCATTAGCACATTATTATATTAACTTTACAGAATAGACAGATAGAACATTCTTAAGTCAGGATGGTTAAAATAGCTTAATATGAAATGACTACTTTGTTGATATAATAAGATGGATCTAGATAATGGAAAAGGCCAGGTGTTGGAGTTGATTAATATATGTGATGTCTGTACCACCTTTAATAATGAAGGTAATTATTTAAGTTTTCCACATTTTTTCTATACTGTATTGAAAGGATTGTGAAAACCACAAATGTGTATATTGAATACGCACAATTTAGCCACTTGAATTGCCATGTGGGATGTAGAGCACACTGTATCCACAAATGTGTAAAGCAGTGGAGGTTCAGTGGAATGGGTAGACAACTGACCAAAGGCCTACGCGGTAACTACGAGGTGCAATTTTACATGATAAGAACCAAATGCAGTGCATATGCCAAGATAGTACCATGAGCTCAATAATAATCCCAATCCCAAGATCTGAGCTTGAACTCACAATATAAGTTTTTTTATTTTGTTTTTAGTTTTTTTTACAAGCGCTCGAAACTAAAACTGCAAAAACTGAAATGCAGAGAAAGGCAAAAAATAGAATCGTATTTCTCTCATTCTCTTTTGTCTACATCAAACAAGATGACAATTTCGATTTTGAGTGTTTTTTGCCGCCATCTAGTGGACAAAAAGAAACTTTCAAAAATAGATATAAACAAATATTTGCCCACAAAATCCAGATCTGAGACCTAGTCAAGCCAAGATTTGCGACAGGGTCTGTGGAAGGAGTATTTGAACCCCAACTGTCTAGACAGCCAAGCAAAGGCCTATGATGTAACCCATCATGCAGTTATAGATGACAGTAACCAAATGCATAGCATCTAATGAGTTAGTGGGATGAGCTAAATAATAAGTAATCCCAGGAGCTCAGCTCAAATTCACAACGTTTACAAACACTATACTACATCCCCTATGTAATACAGACAGAAAGCAACAGCAGGGTGTGTGTTATCCTAGTAACTGGCTGGCAAAGACGTTGTAAAAAACTGACAATAAATATTGAACTGAATCTCCCAACTAAAAGTTCCTGAAGTAAAAAAAGAGAAGGTCAAGCAATATAATCTGCTCTCTCTTTTTCTCTCTCGATCTTTGTTTTTATAGAGCTTCCTCCATCTTAACAGCAAATTGTTGCCTCACTTGCCAGGTATGTTGCTTCTGTGTTGTAAGTAGACACATCACATGCTTTATTTATTATGTGGGGTCTCATTATAAAAAAAAAAAAAAAAAAAAAAAAATATATATATATATATATATGACTCAGTAATATGAAACCTGTACACTACTTTATTTATTGCCTTGCACAAATATTGTACAATTGCAGAAAAGCATTGTCATTTCAGTCGTATTCCACCTTCATGCTAAATTTGTTGTATCTAAGCATTATGGTCTTTGCTCCACATTTTATTTCAGTCAAGAAAAAGAAGGAGAAGAAGAATAAAGGGGCCATTATGACACATAGAAGTAAGGTTAAAGGTCTTAAAATATGTCAGAAAAGATCCAAGTGTTTATTGATAATTTGCCATAAATAATGAGCAGTGGCCTTTGAACATTATATAGGCAGAGGTTTATGTGTACAGATAATTAGAGCATGGACTAAAGAGACCATTTATATAAGTACATGCTATTATATGACAAACAATTCAGTTTCTGAAACAGCTGTATATACAGGGCTATTTGGTTCTCAAAGTATAACCCATTGACATGCATGGCACTGTTAGACCCCATGCACACATAAGGCGCTACTGTGACAAAGAGAATTAAAGTTAATGCTGTTAGATGATGTCAGAAAGAATTTAAGAGGTTAGATTATTGATCAGGGGCCTTAGACAAAGATGTGTACCAAGTTTTATTAAGATTAACCTTTTGACCTTGGTTTTATAAGCTGTAATGTTTAAATGAATAGGCTGAAATAGCAAAAGAGTAGTGCATTTTCTGAAATAACATGTAATTACAAAGTTGTCCAGGACTGAGAGCTGAATCAAAAGACACCAGGGGTTCATCTATAAAGTGTGTAATAACATAGTAATAAGCTTTTGAATTCTTTAAAGCGTTTGTAAATGCTATAGCGCCCCCTAAAGATCAATCTGCACCAATGTATGTATACCTCATCAGAGCCTTAGTTCCTACAAGCCTATAAAATATTGAGTTGATCTCAGTAAAGGCTGAGGAGTTATAGCAATATTAGCTATAAAAGCCAAGGCCATAGTGTTTGATTGATGTATAGAAGTCATGCTAAGCAAAAAAGTCAACATTTTTTTGATAATTATTTACCTAGAGACTCCACAGAGTAATTATAGACCAATTTTGAAATGTTAGGTTCAAAATCCAGAGACTAGTTCGAAAAGTGCAGTTCGCAAACAGTTAAAGATGGCACAAAAAGTGTACAATTTTTTAATGCACTTGTATTTGTAAAATTGTTCAGAATACTGCACTACATAATGCTAAA
>CM067494.1:561300-576781 GCA_034552555.1 Semaprochilodus insignis
TGTGTGTTGTGCTGGTGTGAGTGGATCAGACACAGCAGTGCTGCTGGAGTGTTTAAACACTGTGTCCACTCACTGTCCACTCTATTAGACACTCCTACCTTGCTGGTCCACCTTGTAGATGTACAGTCAGAGACGATAGCTCATCTGCTGCTGCACAGTGCAGTGTTGGTCATCCTCTAGTCCTTCAGCAGTGGACACAGGACGCTGCCCACAGGATGCTGCCCCACAGGACGCTGCCCACAGGACACTGCCCACTGCCCACTGCTGGCTGGATAGTTTTGGTTGGTGGATGATTCTCACTCCAGCAGAGACACTGAGGTGTCCAGCAGCACTGCTGTGTCTGGTCCACTCACACCAGCACAACACACACTGCCGTGCTGAGAACACCCTCCAGTGTCCCTGATCAAGATCTTAATCTAGTACCAGGTATTTAGTATGAGCTTCAGCTGTAGACCATTCTGGAGCTGTTGGATCATCTGGCCTCTTGCAGCAGCGCAGTGGCAGCTTACTAGCGTGGTGTGTACTGGTCAGCCTGTGTGGATGCCATTCCATTCTGTGATTCAGTCTGCGCTGAGTGAGTGCGTCTGACCGAAGTGGGAATGTGTGGAATTCTCGAGCGTCAGCATGGCGGCGGCGTTTCTGACGCAGCGCTGTGGAGGCGGCTTCTGACCCGTCCGAGGAGAGTCTGTGCACTCGGTGTCTGAAGTTAACTCACAGACTCGTGTCACTTCCTGAAGAACACAAACACAGAGAGCTTCTCACAGCCCCGGCAGTCCTTTCTTCTCTCTTCTTCCAGCCTCCCTCCCTATCTCGGGCTCTATCTCTCTCTCTCTCTCACTCATCTCTGAGCTTCTCTTTGTTTTTCCGACTTTGGCAGAGGCTTCAAAGTGAGCGTGCCGCTCCGAGCCACTGTTGGGTCTTTATCTCTCTCTTTTCTTTCTTTTTTTTTCTTCTTCTCTTTTTTTCCTCTTCGTGGGGTGCTTTTATTAGCATGTCAATGCCAACATGGGTTTGACAGCCAGGTGTGCTGTAGGAGGGGGAAAAGGAAAACAAGATTTCTGTGTACAAAGGCAGACGTGCTCACATCACTCATTCACCCACCTTCTACCAAGCTGCTCCGCTTGACGGCGGGGGTGCAGTTTCGTCCAGGCGTTTTGTGTTTGAAAGCACGTGAACGCAGCAGGTAGTCTTTGTCCCGGCATGCGGGCGCGCTCCAAGGATGAGCTTTGTCGGCCTTCTTTCAGTCTGGAATGCCGCACGTGAGAAAACCATTCATAAAGGAGAAAACTACTTCCGGTGGTTTAGCAGTTTAGCAATCTCCAGCCTTAGACTTGATTTAGTCGTTTTGGTCTGTACTGAGTTCTGCATACTGTTCGTGTGTGTTTGCACCAGGTTTCACTAGCCTGGTGGTCTTCTCCGAGGATGGATGGTTGGAGGGGGGATGGATTGGGGGGAGTGTCCCAATAGTGATCTTAAGTTTCTTATCCAATGTTGAAAACTGAAATATGAGAAAAGGCATGTAGTCTATTAATGTTATTGACATATCACTGTTGGAACAAAACCTTGTATCTCCTTTTATAGCTGTTCTTCTGGTTTTGTGTGGTATAACAGCGATTCCGAAATGACTTTGTTACATCAGCTCCCATTTGGAGTTAAGTATATTTTTGCTGCTTATGAAAAGTCAGTTCCAGCAGTGACTATTCATATTAAAACACAGTTCAGAGTTCATTAGCAGTCCCTCTGTCACCACAGACCACAAGGTTTAAGGTGGTAGTACCTTCAGGCTCCTGCAGATGGCGCTGCACGAGGACGATGGGGCTATAAAGCTCTGCAGGGTGTGAGTGACGGGATCCATAGACTGGGAAGAGGTACTACAGTGCAGGGAATGTCTCGTTCCATGTGTGGAAAATGGCTCCAGAGCAGATGTTAATGATTGGCTAAAAGGAGTGACTGCATTTGGGCGTGCCAAAGACCATAGTGTGAAGGAAGTAGCTGAATCTGCAGGTGTATGGAAGCGTGTGGTCATACGGGTCTACCAGCAGTGGCTGAAATCCCAGTCTACACGGAATTCTCCTCGGAATTGTGCCAGGGAAGGAATCCACCAGATCTGGACCGTGTGCATGTAAACATTGCAGGGCCGAACGGTTCACCATCGGAACACTTGCAAACCTGATTTCTCAGCATACTAGCCTGCTGCAACTTTACAAACCCCAATACAATCAAATAAACTCAGTTCACTCACAGACGCCAAATAAATGAAAGCAGTGCAGATTGTTCAGTCCACCACTCATGAAACATTAAAGCTTGATTGTCTTGTTGAACCAGGAGAGATTAGCTGCTGCTACGGCTAGCATTAGCTCGGCTAGCATGCTGCCAGCCCTGCTCACCACAGAACAGGTTCGATTCTGAATAACAGAAGCTTCACTGACACATTCGAATATGTGGTCTTAAAGTGACATAAAGATCAAACTAGAAATATTGTGTGCTGCTTTAAGCTGTATCCTGCTGGGATATGCTAATGCTAACAGGCTTAGCCGGCTACAGGTGCAGCCCACTGCAGTACAGGCTCAATCTCAATATCCCCCCGTTTAGAGGATGAGTACTCTGAGACCAGTAATGGTGTGACAGACGGAATCAGATGCGTTTTGTGGTGGGTGCTGCATGTGTACCGGTTAGCTGGTTAGCAGTTAGCTATGTGGTTTTCTCAAGTGTTTTTTGGTTCTGATTTAGCTGCTCAGCAGATGGAAACAGACACCGTAACCGCTCTCACAAATCCGGACCAGCATGGAACGGCACGGTACGGCCCTGAGAACCAATTGGCTCAACAGTGGGAAAAGAGGCTCTCAAACCGAGCACTTCACACCGGAATGCTCGGAATGACACTCGGAATGTGTCCGTCTCCAAGCTTTAGTTATCCAGAAACATTGAATTATGATTTAGGCCACGCCCACTACCAGGATGAATATTTAGATCGCCTCATGTAATTACAGCGAGCAAAACCGTTCCAGTCTCCAGCTACCTGCGGTGGCGGCTAATCTTTAATCACTGCACTGCTGCATCACAACAGAGCTCCTCATTCGGTTCCACGTTACCTTCTGACATTATTACCGCGTGCCTTACTTCCCCTCCTACTCCAGTCAAGAGCACCACTCCACTTGATGAATGCACGCATGAAGCCTTCAAGTGTGCGCAGCCCAATTTACAGTCCTACTCAGGAAGCACTGCCGCAGGCCGATCTCCAGAATTCAGAAGGTCTTGAATAACAATAACCCTCTAAAGCGGAGCGGCAGCCCAAGTTCAGAGCTTCTTCAGTTCCAGCCCTTCATTCAGATACACTAACACGGTGTTGGTGCTGTATCACGTATACACATGCCATATAGCATATTTGACATGTACATTACAGCATATTCGTGTTTGATCGTACGCTTCTAGAACCGATCCCCATGAGATTAAACCTGTTCTGTGTTTAGTCGGTGTGATTGATGGAGCTTCCATCCTCCGTTCACAGTGTGATGATTGAGGCTGGTTCAGTTATGTAGATGCTTATTGACGAAAAAGTCTGAATTTAATTGTTAATTGAGCCTTTAAATCATTTTAGGTGTTCAGTCTAATATGATGAGTATTTTGTTCATTCATTCATCCATCCATCCATCCATCCATTCATTCATTCAGTTTGCTCACTTTTAAAGGAGCCGTGTGTAATCTCAACTTTGTGTTTACTGCAACCCACTGAACACCCACCGCATCCCCTCCCTCCCTAACTTCCCTCCCCTCCTTAGAACCTACTGTGGGTACTGTCTCCATTTCTCAGAATCTGGTTCCTCAAACTTCTCATAACACAGAATGGTTCTCCAGCACCGGCGTTCTAGCTATTTATTCTACCTATCGAGACGTTCTACTGAGCGAGCTCATATCATCAGTACAGTGTAGTAACTGTTTATAGTGTGTTTAATGTCAATTCAGTTCAGACTCAGATTAATAATCCCTACTCTAATCCTGATCAGCTGATCTACACCATCAGGACCTCCTCACTGTTCTCTCACTGCTGGAAACACTTTCTGATAACCACATTCACCAGATTCTCACTTCAGTTCTGTAGTTCCACCTTAAATGGTGCTGTGGTTCCATTCTGGTGCTTAAGGTGTTATAATAACCCTGCACCATTTAAGGTGGAACGGGACCTGCTGAATAAGAAGCTGAACTTCAGCCTGGTAGTGTTAATGCTGGTGGTGTTTCTGATTAATAAAATATCCTACCTGGAGTTTTATGGGCGGAGCTACTGATAAATGTGCTCTACAGAAGAACATTCCAACCAGGGTTCTCCTGCTTTCTGTCTGTTCCAGTCAGTGCTATAGCGCCACCTAGTTCAAGCTGCCTGGTTCTGAACTTCTGCTCCACTATTCAGAGTTCCTGTTTGCTGATCTAATGCCCTAATCTGGTGGTCCTAGTGGTCTATTGTGATGATGATGATGATGATGATGATGATATTATTATTATTATTATTATTATTATTATTATTATTATTATTATTATTATCATCTCCATGAATTGTTTAACAGTTTTGTTTGAGACTCTTCTTTCGTTCCTGTTTCCTGCAGATCTGGGACATGAGCGATGATGAAAGTATCTGAACCTGGATCCAGTGAGGAGCTTCTGCAGGAGCAAACGTGGCTTAGCCCTTATAACACATCATGGCCGTCCACCTAGACATCATGGAGAAGATCACACGCCTTGAGATATCCGTAATGAACTCGCCGAGGTACAGCCTCGTACACTGGGCTAATGAGAGCCGCGTTTTTTATGGTTTTAAGTGGATTTGACGGCGAGTGGGTGTGGGTGTGGGTGTGGGTGTGGGTGTGGGTGTGGGATGGTTATGACCTTCATCTCCAAAGTGCTTTTTGTTTTGTTTTTGTTGGAACCAAAGTGACCCACGTTTCCACCGTTTAACCGTCTTTACTGTACTGTAACTCACATTTCCAGCCACCGGGTGACATAACTTGAGTTTGGGCTTAGTAACATGTCAAGCACATTCGAGTATGTGTCATTACCACCTAATAAACGGAGTCTGTGTATCACTTCTTCAGGTAAACGCTGAACTGTTCTCCCTGTTTTATTCCGAGATGCTGTGCTGACGTTTCCCTCGTTCTTAACTGATCACAGACTTCAGGCATGTTTCCACCAGACAGTCTGGCTCGATCGATGGCGCTCTGTGATGTTTCCACCAACACCAAACTCATGGCATGGATGCTCAGGTACTGTCCAGCTCACATGGCAGTGGAGACGACAGCAAAACTAAACTGTTAATCCAGTTAAACCGAACCGCAGCCTAGTTTACCAATAATCAGTCTTAAATTTCAACCAGTATCTTAATCTGATTTTTAGAGGAAATCTAAAGTAAACAGGCGACATGATTAAATTTAAGTCTGCCTTTAAATTCAGTGGTTCTCTCACTACTCCAGGTTGTGGTATGTTGGGACTGCAGAGGAATGTTTTCCTGAACATTATAAAATTGAGGTTATAGATTGAGGTTATAGATTGAGGTTATAGTGACCTCATATCGCCAAAGCAACCAGTACTGATGTGTGAAATGTTGATACTTGGGTGTTTTCTACAGCTACAGCAGTCTGAGCTCAAAACTGACCCCAGAGAAGAGCAAAGCACAGGAAACTGGAAATGTGTGATGTTAATTTTATGTTAATTTTATTTAGTTTCCTATCAAATTAGTCATTAAATACGAAGACAGAGAAAATGAAGTCAGTAGTTTACCTGGAAACATTAAACATTGACCTTTATGATCATAGGGGGGTTGTAGGATTTGAGTCTGAGGTGGCATAAACTTCAGTTTTCTGTTCTCAATCCTCAAAAATAATGATCTAAATTTTTGTGGTTTGTAGTTTGAGCTCAGGAACTGTCCTTCACATTGTGTGGGAATTTCATGATGACTGGAGAAACAGAAATGCTCCGAAATCAACCCACGCTGAAGGGAAGGAACATGTTGGCCTCTCCTGTGTACTTACCATTTTGGAGGTTTTCTTTGGACAGCACACATGGGTTAAACCTAATCTTGCACTGAGGTTTACAGTCAATGGAGAATTAGCCCTAGATATTCTTTAAGTCTAAGCTTGATCTTGGATCTTAGGCCAGATGTTTCCTTCTCTCATTGTGTATATACAGGGGTTGGACAATGAAACTGAAACACCTGGTTTTAGACCACATCATTTATTAGTATGGTGTAGGGCCTCCTCCTCCTTTTGCGGCCAATACAGCGTCAGTTCGTCTTGGGAATGACATATACAAGTCCTGCACAGTGGTCAGAGGGATTTTAAGCCATTCTTCTTGCAGGATAGTGGCCAGGTCACTACGTGATGCTGGTGGAGGAAAACGTCCTTCTTGGTGGTATGCTGACATTACCCTGGATACCGTGGCTCTTGATACATCACAAAGACTTGCTGTCTTGGTCACAGATGCGCCAGCAAGACCTGCACCAACAATTTGTCCTCTTTTGAACTCTGGTATGTCCCCCATAATGTTGTGTGCATTGCAATATTTTGAGCAAAACTGTAAAACTGTGCTCTTACCTGCTAACTGAACCTTCACACTCTGCTCTTACTGGTGCAATGTGCAATTAATGAAGATTGGCCACCAGGCTGGTCCAATTTAGCCATGAAACCTCCCACACTAACATGACAGGTGTTTCAGTTTCATTGTCCAACCCCTGTATATACATCATTACTGTTCAAAGAAAAATAATTAGCTCAAAAATGGTAGCTTTATAGGAGACGATATTACAGTAATTCCATTGTAATGTAAGTCAATGGAACCAGACGTCTTTCCACGCAGGTTTGGGCCATTTCTGTTGGTCCGTTCATCATGAGATGTAAACAGCAGCTGCTGTGTTCAAATGAGGCATAAAAGTCAAAATAGACAAAAATGGAGATCCGTGTTTTTCTTTGGTCAGTGACGAAGTGCTGTAAACTTTAACTATTTGCATAATCTGAGAAGTTGTGGTTGCCCAGAACTGCAGGATGAGCAGACCGATAGAAATGGTCCCAAATCTTGTTACATCAGCTTCCATTACAAGGTAGTGCTTTTTTTTCCTTCTCCTGAAGATTTTGTTCCTGCAGTATAGATGTAGTCAGGAGTGGGCAGATAAATGGAATAGATATGATTCATAAGATAGGACAGATTAAAAAGCCCCAGTAGTGCCACATATACAGAAGACCTGAATATTACAATGATTTTATTTCAGCATTTCACACGCCGTCCTGGAATAAATCCAGTTTAAATGAGCGAGTACACGTCCTTTATAGACAGTATGCCAATGTTCCTTATTCACAGTGTGATCAGAAATGCATCTTAAAGCAGTCTGAGCTCAAACTGGCCCCAGAGAAGGCCAAAGGACAGGAAACTGAAACCGTGTGATGTTAATTTAGTCATTAATATGAAGCTAAAGAAAGTGAAGTCAGTAGTTTATTTGGAAACATTAAACATTGATCTTTATTATAATAGGAGGGTTACAGTATTTCAATCTGAGGCGGCTTAAACTTCAGTTCTCAGTTCTCAAACACAGTTCTCTCCATTTTGTGATTTGTGGTTTGAGCTCATGAACTGTCCTTCACATCGTGTGAGAATTTAATTATTTATCACAGAGTAACAAAATACTGTCATATTGCCCTCCCGTATGGATGGTGTGTTTATGTGGGGGTGTTGGAGGAAGCTGGCTGTATGTAGTTTGGGCTGTGAGTAGAGTTAAAACCCAAATGACACAAAGAAAAGTGATTAATCTCGAGTTGACTCTAATGATTGACCCCTGCAGTCAGCATACACAAAACACTACATGATTTTGTTTGTGTGTGTGTGTGTGTGTATATATATGTGTATATGTGTGTGTGTGTGTGTATATATATATATGTGTGTGTGTTTGTATGTGTTTATATATATATATATATATATATATATATATATATATATATATATATATAGATGTGTGTGTATACGTGTGTGTGTGTTTGTATGTTTATATATATAGATGTGTGTATACGTGTGTATGTGTGTGTTTGTATGTGTTTATATATATATATATGTGTATACGTGTGTGTGTGTGTATGTTTGTATGTGTTTATATATATATATATGTGTAGATATATGTATATATGTGTGTGTGTGTGTGTTTGTATGTGTTTATATATATATATATATGTGTATACGTGTGTGTGTGTATGTTTGTATGTGTTTATATATATATATATGTGTAGATATATGTATATATGTGTGTGTGTGTGTGTTTGTATGTGTTTATATATATATATATATGTGTATACGTGTGTGTGTGTATGTTTGTATGTGTTTATATATATATATATGTGTAGATATATGTATATATGTGTGTGCGTGTTTGCGTGTATATGTGTGTGTTTGTGTGTATATATATATATGTGTGTGTGTGTTTATATATATATATATAGATAGATGTGTGTGTATACGTGTGTGTATGTGTGTGTATATATATGTGTGTGTGTTTGTATGTGTTTATATATATATATGTGTGTGTGTGTGTGTGTGTATATATATATATATATGTAGCATGACTCGATTTCTCCACATGCGTTTTTGGCTCCTGACGTCAGTGTGGTGGTTGGTTAGGAAGGAGTGAGTAATCTGAAGTATTTCTCGTTTAGAACTCCAGATTGAGTCGTTTGGTTGAAGAATGAAGACTGAGTCATGGACTGTGGTTTAAGAGCACTTTATTGTTCATCGAGGCTACTTTAAGTACAAAACAATGGCCTGCCAATTTTCTTTCATAGTTTTTTTTCTGTTTTTAATTCAAAAGAAAACCCAAAGGCCACAAAACGAGGGTATAATACACATTTACAAACCATGTGGGGGTTCACCAGAGGCGCAGTGAGGGGTCTCTAGCGTTCGTCCATGTGGAAGCATCTTCCTGTTGTTTTTAACCATTTCAGAAGAGACCATTGGCAGTTACACGTTAACCGGTCAGGTCGGAGTGGAGTTACTCATCCCAGACGAGTAGCCGTAAAAAAGATGAGCACTTATTTTTCTATTTTCTATTTTTGTTCAATTGTCTCCAGAGACAGTTGAAAAGCCTCTGCGTTCAAAGACTGCTCAGTAGCCTTTCAGAAATAATACACAAGTGGCTATAACGCAGTGTTTTCATAGAATAACTGTGTTCCTGCACTTTAAACAGACAAATCTACAAATGAAAAAGATCAACTTTTTTCTCCAAAAAAAAAAAAAAAAAAGCATGATTACAATAAAAGGACAGGGAAAAAAATTAAATAGCTACATATCATTAAACAAATTAACTGTTCCTCAAAAAATACCTACGATTTTTTTTTCTCTGTACATTCGTTACGCACAGCGTAATGATGGTCTTATAGTTACCTATATAAAAAGTTCTCATTAAGTGATTTACCTACAGCCTGTAGGGTAAATGTGTGTCGAAAACAGAAAGTGTGAGTTCCTACCTCGTAACCTGGTAGTGAAATGTGTTTATATTGACCTCAGGACGTCGTGTCCTTTCTCCCCCTTCTAGATTCATGCACAAAGAGGGGGCAGTGATGGCCTAATGTGGTATACACAGAGTTCATCCCATATCAGATACATAAAAGAAAAGTACAAAGTGAAAAACAGAGTCTTTTTTTCAGATCGTTATTTAGTTTTCTGCCAATGAGGGCTGCCTGGCCACGATTTGGGCACATCCAATGATTTGAAACGCGATGATGGAATGTAAGGACAAGCTTTTAAGATGAGCAACGCCTCGGCCTAAGCGTCATCTCCACACGCAACCTCTCGTCACAACAAAGTTTCTAGTTAGTCGCTATGCTGAAAGCGAGACCTGTACGAAGTTCCCTATCGGAGGAATGTATTTCACCTTGGTACAGGCTGGCTGTTACAAACAACAGAAGGAAAGGTTTTAAAAGCTGCAGCAGCCGACCACTAAAAACAGATCTAACGATAAAAGAAAAACTTAGTTCTCGACATTTTCGGCAGATTGTCAACCTGTCCATAGCTGCTGTTTTTCAGTCATGCAAAAAAAAAAAAAAAAAGTTAAACGCGAATAGCTTCCTGTACCACGGATTAATATCATCATCGTCATATAAATCCAACTGTTAATATATAAGATGGCCTGTCCGGAGGCTGTCCTCTTTTACCTGGCTGCTATCACAATGAATATTGAATAAAAAATAATATTGAGTACAACTGTACCAGCAGTAAGTTTATCTAGGATTGTTACTGACAAAAATAAACTAAAATCTGAGGAAGGAAAAAAAAAAAGGCTAATAGTATTAAGAACGAAATGTCTACACAATAATAGATACCAGCTATTTGGGAAAGAAAAAACAGAAGAAAAGAAAAAGAACATGCACTGGTAAGCGATAGTTTACCCTTAAAACCTAGTCTACTCTTTTTTTTTTTTTTTTTTTTTTTTTTTTTTAAAAAAAAAAAAAGACTTAAAGGCCCAAATTTAAAGGGGGGGGGAGGGGAGAACATGATGCAGGTGTCCAGTTGTCAGCACCAACCACAGAACTAAACTGAGGGGGGAAAAAAAGGAAAAAGAAAAACAAAAAAGAAGAGGAAGAATCTCCCCCTAGAACATTTCTTGTGATGTCATCTGTATCATCACCCAACCGCGGTTATCAGCAGTCTGCCCTTTAACAATCTGAACCAGAACCAAAACAAAAAAGTCCAACGCCTAATTTATGACCTCGACCCATCAATAGTGCAAAATCAAACAAGGCCTTCCGTTTCAAGTATACACGTACGAAAACAGGAGAACGTGGGGGGGGGACGAAAAGGTAGAAGAACGTGTGGTGCAAGACAACCAGGAGGAAGCAAAAAAATAAAAAAAATAAAAAAGAAAAGAATGGCTTTCTCTTAATAAGGGCAAATAAAAGAGAGGAGAGTTGCATCAGAGGTTTCTTTGGTATCTGAGGCAGGTTGTTAGGATGCTAGCTGACTCATATATCCTAATAGGAACAAACCACGTCCTGCTCATTAATTCTTCTTTTTTTTTCTGTTTTTCTTTCTTTTTTTCTTTAGTGTGGGCATCGAAGTCAAATGCCAAGCTAAGAGTACACAAAAAAACAAAACAAAAGAAAACAAAGGAAAAACAAAAACGTCCTCCTCTCCGACCTTATGTACATGGCTATCACTAGCGCTGCTTAAAGCCGAGCTAAAACATGCATGGTTGTTCTGAGTGTGGGAGGGGCTTTCGAAGGGAGAGGTGGTGGTGGGGGCAGGGTTTAAGCTGGTCCTTGCTTTTTGTTATTCGTTTTTGTTTTTCAAGAAACGAGGGAGGGGGAGTGATTGTGGTTGACCATGTGGCTGTTTGGGGAAGAGTCAGGGCTTCCAGAGGAGCTGCCCTTGGCCTTGATCTGCAGCCAGGTCTCTCCTAGCGCCTTGGCAAAGTGGTCATCCACCGAGCCAGTGATGGACACGGAGTTTGTAACCGGCTCTGGCTCCTTGTAGTTCTTCCCCAAGCTGCGGCGGAAGTGCTCCTCGATCACGGGGTCGCAGGCTGTGTTAGCTGCAATAGGGAGGGAGGAAAAAATGGTCAGATCACAGCAGGACTTTCATGCAGAGTTACAAGCCTGTGGCTACATCCAGAAACCCCAATGATCTTCCTTCCTCCTCCGGGACCCGGAAACTGATTTTGTGACACCGTCTTACCAGCTGTCCAAATACCGGAGGAGACGAAAGAAGCTGCCAGTGAAGGGGCTTTAAGTAGAGGATGCACCAGCATGCGCTAGCCAGATTTCAGAGTGACATCACGGCAGAGAGATACGGAGCAACCCAACTATACTTCATATAATCTCAAATACAGCACAGATAATTAAATTCAGTTTTTATATTTTTATTTTATTTCACACTGAATACGAGTCCAGTCGCGGGCTGGAGGTTAGGGAACCAGCCTTGTGACCAGAGCGGCACCGGTTTGATTCCCTAAGCCGACAGTAACGACTGCCCTTGAGCAAGGCACCTAACCCCCAACTGCTCCCCGAGAGCTGTGGATAGGGCTGCCCACCGCTCCAGGCCAGTGTGTTCACTTCACGGATGTAAGTGCATAAGACAAATTCCTCTGTGTGCAGCACAAATGGCTCAAAACTCTCTCTACTCAGAGAACAGCCTCACCTAAATGTAAAAACACACTGGTGTTGAAAGTGATCAGCGGTCCCCTTTCGCCCAATTCTGCTTTATTCCCCCTTCACCATTCCTTCCCTTGATTCTTCCACCTTGTGGATTCCTCCACCCATGTGGACTGAAGGCTTTATCCAGCATTTTCCGTTTAGATGTCCGTCATCAAAACCGCGCCATGGAACTATTTACAGTTGTGTGCATTGTTGCACGTGTATAATATTTCCGTGGCTCCTCTCGATGCACCGCTCGAGTGGCCGGTGGCCAGAACGTGCAGGTTTCAGCCATGACCAGTGACCGTGCTCATGTGCCATCTAGAATCCTGAGTTTACCAGTTGAAAATATGACTGTCAGCCGTGTAAGTGCAATTTACAAGTGGGGGGGAAATTGGTATTTCCCATTTTCACACATCACTCAACCCCAGCTTTCATTTTCAGCGTTGAGCCTGACTGCTCTGTAGGTAGACAAAGATTTCCATTACAAAACATTTTTATGTGGGAACCTAAAAGTGGCTTGTTATGGGCTATTCCTCTTTTCTTAGTACCCGCTGCAGCCTGTTGATTTCATTTGGGAGGTTACAAAAACTGCACTTCACTTTTAGCTGGAGGCTTATTTATACATATATATAAAAAAAGTTTGTTCTTTAATCTAGTGCACTTTTTTTTTTTTGTTTGAGACGTGGGAATTTCCCATTAAAGAAAAGCTACAATGTTAGCCTATGCTGTCCAGTACAGTGCTTAAAAGGAAAGAAAATCGGCTAAGATCTGAATTAACATGTCACTGAAAAACCAGAACGTATAATGCATTTGATGAATCTTTAATTATCCGCTTTGTTGTAGACCTTTTTTATCTTATTTTCAGCCTCGTCTTGGTTCTGTGCCATTTTTGGCACATTTTTGACTGGAATTTTGGTGCATCCCTACTCAATGACCATGTACACTAAATTTCATCATGTTTCCTATATTGGAATGAAAACAGAAAACCCACCGATTCCAGCACACCTACAGTAGATGCCAGTGGGCAGTTGCTGAAGCAGGCACCCATTGTCTTCTCCTGTAGGTGCATTTTGACTGACCAGGTGTATCTGTTCTTTTCCAGTAAGAGGGAAATATGGCTAAATTACTATCCCTGGTGGTAACCGGTCATATAATAATAATAATAATAATAATAATAATGTTTATTTATAGAGCACCTTTCATACCATTGGCAGCTCAAAGTGATTTACAGACAGTTGACATCAGTAATGGGAAGGAAACTACCACTACTATTATACACACACACACACTTAAATACCATGTTAGTGTAGTTGTAACTAAACGCTGAGTTAAAGAGATACGGGTTTAGGTGTGTATTAAACATGAGCTCTGAGCTCGACTGTCTAATAGAAGCTGGAACTGAGCTCCACAGTTCAGAAGCATAATAACAGAGTCTCTCCATGTTTCCTGTATTTTACAGAAGGTATTAGCAGAAGGCCAACACCTGTAGATCTAATATCACGAGCTGGAACA
The DNA here is from genome assembly GCA_034552555.1 of Semaprochilodus insignis. Lineage (NCBI taxonomy): Eukaryota > Metazoa > Chordata > Actinopteri > Characiformes > Prochilodontidae > Semaprochilodus > Semaprochilodus insignis. The sequence continues at coordinate 574,965 of CM067494.1, forward strand.
TAAACAGAGAGGCGTTCTGTGATGTAAGCAGGTGCTAGAGTATTTAGAGCCTTATAGACCAGCAGCAGAACTTTAAACTCTGCTCTAATAGATACAGGTAGCCAGCGCAGCTCTGGCTATATATATGATCAGAATGAAACTCCCCAGAGTATTCCTTCAAACCTGTCGGTGTTGGACAGTGGAGTTAATAAAATGTCCCAAATAAAAAGAGAGGACAGGAAACCTTTGAGGTTATGTAAGACATTCTGGAATAAATTAAACCACTTCCCCCCTCAGCTTAACTGCAGTCCGGAGTGGAGGTCCCTGCAGAGGAATGAAATCTTATTTCCCGCGACCCCACTCTGACCCTCTCTCAGTCTGAAGACTGGACTCTTCTGAGCACATACAAAATCTGACCTTTTAGTATCACAGAGTCGGACAGGTGACGACACTTCAGGGTTGTGCGGAAGGACACTTACTGTTGGAGGGTCTCCTGTAGTTTGAAGGCAAGCTGGGCGAGCAGCCGTTGTGTGACACAGTGCAGTGCGAGAGGTTACAGTTGCGGTTGTTGGCCGGGGCACACGTGATCACAGAGGGCCGGTTCTGCATACAAAGATACATACATACGCTGAAATGGGAGGTTGTAACAGACACACTGCATAAGAGTCTCTTGGATGAACGGTTTGTTGTCACAGTTTGGTGTCACTCCACCTCCACCCCTACCGCACCATCTGCAGGAACTGTGTGAGGATATTCAAGCTGCATGGGATGGATTATCACAGGACACTATTAGGAACCACTACAGCTCCATACCGAGACGTCTGGCATGTTGCGTTAGCCAGCTCGACGCCATACTGAGAGACAGACTTCTGTATGTGTAGCTCAATAAATATTGATCATATCAGTCTAAATTTATCATCAGTTATTGATCCTGGTAACCTTTATCTTCCTTCCCAACAGCACTGCAATCCCACACCTCCTTCTGGGTGCAGCTGTTCTACTGATGATGAGTGTAATAATATGAAGTGACTGCTAGAAATGGCACTATGCTACTTTGAACTTTTAATAAAAACACTTCACTTATAAGAGGAATTCTAAAGAGTTTCCAAAGTGACCGAATGACTTTGTTTACACTTGAATGAATTATGGAGAGTGGTTTGATTTGAACTGGTTCACTGTAGAGAAAATCAGAACTGTTCACAGTGGTGGTGAATAGAACCAGACGTCCACCTCTAAAAGCTCCCTCGCAGAAAGTTATTACATGAAATGGTTATGAATACGCTGTCTTTCTGAAAAGTGTTTGCCTAAAATTATGTATTTTTAAATGTATTAATGGCGGAGAGGTGCATGCAGGGTGTTCGGGTTGGGCAACATTTTACTGTTATTGTGATAATTTATCACAAGTCTTTTTAACACACACACACACACACACACACACACACACATATATATAAATATATACACTCCTATACATACTAATATACTACTATTAATATATTACTAATGTAATATTACACACTACTTCACATAGTAATACACTAATAATATACTACAATACTTACTAATATACTATTATACACTACTACACATAGTAATACTTTACTACTAATATACTGCTATACATACTAATATACAATTATATATTACTATACATATTAATATACTACCAATATACAATTATATATTACTATACATACTAATATACTACCAATATACAATTATATATTACTATACATATTAATATACTACCAATATACAATTATATATTACTATACATACTAATATACTACCAATATACAATTATATATTACTATACATATTAATATACTACCAATATA
>CM067494.1:577281-594370 GCA_034552555.1 Semaprochilodus insignis
TTCAGTACCACAATGAGGCAAAATATTTGACAGTTTCATCTCCAATATTCCCACCACGTCTTTCTTAAAATAAATTTCCGTCTGTGCTGCATTTCTAAAAAAGGAGTTACCACAGAGGAATCTCTTTTGCTCAGCTATAAATAAAGCAATGTTGTAAATAAGACGTTGCGAGTATGAAGAACCTTTTTGGTTTAAAGAATGTCCAATACAAATGTAATAATAATAGTAATAATATTAATAATTACAAGCAGCAAATCAAACTATCTGTGAGTCTGAAATCGATAGAAAATGAAATATATAATATAATGAAATTCCACAAAATTGAACCACCAGCTTCAACACTGTGGCTCTGCTTCAGATGAGCGGACAAGTTTGTGGCTTTAGCCGAGTGTCTTAATTTACGCTTACGGCAAACAGCAAAGGTCTCGACACTCGGTCTATTCGTTTTTTTCTAAAACCAAAATGTTCCCACATCCATGCATCGGTAAGGGCTTTAATGTGAACACCGGCACGCATGCAGGGCTTTATCTGGGGTGCGGCTGCTAGTTGAAACCAAGTGTGATGTGAAGCTCTGGAGTAGGTTAACGTTGTGATCCCACATACATCTCTCACTATTCATAAGGAACTGGAAGGCAAACAGAGGCCGCTTCCAGACAACAGGGAGAGAAGTGAAAGATGACATACCTGGAAGAGCTCCTCCGTTTGGGAACCAGCCCGCCACCGCTGAACGCCTGAGCCGCCGTTCTTTTCACATCCTTCACACCCATTGACTCCTCGTCTTCAGATCTGTTCTGTGCTGCCATACTGCCCACAGCTGCCCCTCCGACCATCGCAGAGGCAATATCTGCCTTAACATCTGAACATAAAGGACGAAACACGTCAAACCCTCATAGTCAGGTGGTGTAAAACAAGAAGGCAAGCCAATGAAAGAGAACTAGACTGACTTTTAACAGAGCTTTGAGAAAGTTTAAGCCTAAAACACCTTTTACAGAGGCTTCATGGCAGAGAGGTATATGGCAGGGCTGTGTGGCAAAATAGTCCCCAATTCTTTCACTGTTTCACCACCATTAATATACCATATACGAGACACACGTAGGTTCACAGGTGGTTTTGGATTGTAAATAAAATGGCTACATTTGTGATGCAGACCTGGTGAACCCAGACCCTAAAACAGCAAGGTCATTTTGGTCTTGGCTTCCCCACATAAATAAGCGAAAATCAAACAAACAAAATCAAAGTACGTGTATATGGTTCCTTACCTTTGTCCATGACTCTGTTTCAGTTCTGGTTCTAATAACAGCCAAGCATTATTTTCAGCCTCTGCCAGACCTTCAAACCTGGAAACACAGGTGAATGAATTGTTAGCTAACAAAATAAGGGCATGCCACCAAATGAAACACGAGTACTGACATTACTGGCGATGGATGGTACCGATACGACCCAACAATAAAATATATTCAACTTCTTCACAGCATCCAAACATGTTCACGGTAGTGTTAATTAGCATTAACGAACTCACGCTTCTTGGGTGCTGCTACTCAATACATCTACTGATTTCTGAAAATTTAGGTATACATAAAAACAAAACTGTATACAGAGTCATTCGGAGCAGGTTCGGTGTGAAACACTCTGTTCTAGGCAAACGTGCCGAGTCAGAACCGTTCACAGTGGTGGTGAAGGTAACCAGACGTCCCCCTCTAAAAGCTCCCTCACAGAAAGTTCCTACATGAGGTGGTTCTGAATACGCTGCCTGATGTCTGAGACGCTGTTTATGATGGTGTGGAGAAGATTTCAGCCTTAAACTCCATTCATGGTGGAGGGATACATGCTGCAGGGCGCTGGGCGGTAAAATAGTCCACCAAAGAAACTTATTATTTCCAGGTTTTCCAGATTTTCCATCATCAACATTCCATATACACTCAGAAGACACGTGTAGCTTCACTGGTGGTTTAGAGAGTCATATATATATATAAGTGTCTACATGTGTGTTCTAGACATGGAGAACCCTGGTTCCCATCACCACCACTGTACAGAACCTGTGAGAACCATCTCACACCAAACCTCTCCATCACTCTGTTTACACCTCACACCAAACCCGCTCTCTCTCAATCACTGTGTACACCTCACACCAAACCCGCTCTCTCTCAATCACTCTGTGTACACCTCACACCAAACCTGCTCTCTCTCAATCACTCTGTGTACACCTCACACCAAACCTGCTCTCTCTCAATCACTCTGTTTACACCTCACACCAAAATCACTCTGCATCACTCTGTTTACACCTCACACCAAACCTGCTCTCTCTCAATCACTCTGTTTACACCTCACACCAAAATCACTCTGCATCACCCTGTTTACACCTCACACCAAACCTGCTCTCTCTCAATCACTCTGTTTACACCTCACACCAAAATCACTCTGCATCACCCTGTTTACACCACACACCAAACCCGCTCTCTCTCAATCACTCTGTTTACACCTCACACCAAAATCACTCTGCATCACTCTGTTCACATACATACACACACACACACACACACACACATTATATATATATATAGTTATGTAATGTTCATTCAATAAACAGCAAACTGGAAAACCCTGTCACTCATGTCAAGGAGCTGGAGGTTTTAACTGATGGACAGCAACACTTCCGTATTTCACTTACTGCAAACACCAAACCTCCCAGAAAACCAATAACAGTGATAAATTAAATATATCATATATCATTTTCCACCTTGAGTGGGCGTGTGCCTCAAATCACGATGAAATAACATTGTTTTGGAATACACATAATGAAAACACTGACTGAAATGCAATAAACGTATTAAAACCTTCTATTACGCTGCAGATAATATTAATAAACTACAATAATTGCTCATTTCACTAAACTATCAGAAAACGACGTTAGACAGTTAGCTCGCGAGCTAGCTAACTTAGCTAACACTGCTAGTCTGCCAAAAAACGTAGCCGTCAGCTAAATTAGCTAACATTATTCATCACTAACGACACCTACATTAACCAAATATGTGAAATATCAATTATGACACATAAGAACATATGAGGTGAGGATTTATGAGGCGAGTTAGCCATCTAGCTGTTAGCAGTCAACCTTTGTTTAAACAAAACAACACGGCGGCTAATGCTAACCAGCTACAGCGAACGGAAACCGAAGCACAGGCCAATATCAGAATTACCTCCGTCTGAATAAACTTTGCTCCAGCTTGGTGTGTGATTGAAGTGACTCAGACCTTCATGAGATGTGTAGAAATTTAGTTCTACACAATAACAATGTCCCCTGCAAACAAACGAAGCGACACGGTGAAGCACTTCCGGGTCAAAGCGCTATGAGCGAGTCGTAAAACTACAGCGCCACCCAGAGGAGAAGCTCACACACTGTACAGGTGTCATGTTAAAGGGGAATTAGACCTCCTTGTCATAAGTGCTCTGTAATCAAAGCCTATTGCGACAAACTTATGGTCAGAGTGATTTTGGTGTTCCTCTGAAAGTGTACAGTTACTCACAGTGGTGGTGGTGATGGGAACCAGACATCTGAAGCTGGGGTTTGGGTGCTGGAGCCTATCCCAGGGTTCACTGCGTGGAAGGCACCCTGGACAGGCCGCCAGTCCATCACACGGCAGACATACAGACATACACATTCACACCTAGGAGGCAGTTTAGCATCTTCAACTCGTCTGACTGCATGTTTTTGGACTGTGGAAAGACACCGGGATACTGGGTGTACGGAAGCCTGGTGTGTGTTTTCCTAGCTGCACCTGCTGTGCAGGTCCAAAGCTCCCTCACAGAATATGTGTGTATTGGTTATATATTTAATCCATTTATGGCAGAGTGGTAGATGTGAGGCGTCATAGGTCAAAATACCCAGATAATGCTTGTGTGAATGATTCAAGTTTCACACTCGGTCAAGCATGTGATGTAGGCAAGGTCACGATTACAGACATTCAGCGAGCAGTGATGTCCTCCATGAGTCATCCTGTTAGTGCAGCACCATTGGCAGACGGCTGCACCACACAGGACTACACGCATACAGACCGTTACGACGACTGTCCTTAACACCACGTCACCGTCACCAAAGACTGCAATGGTGTCGTGCCAGGCTGTCATGGAGTGACTCAGAATGGCAGCGGGTCATCTTCAGTGACGAGTCCCACTTTGGTCTTGGTGGAGACGACCAACGAATCCGTGTGTGGAGGCACCGTGGTCAGCACCAAGATGAACGGTTTGTTGTCACACGTCACACGTCCAGAAGACCTGGTGTCACTCCACCTCCACCCCTACCGCACCATCTGCAGGAACTGTGTGAGGATATTCAAGCTGCATGGGATGGATTATCACAGGACACCATTAGGAACCTCTACAACTCCATGCCGAGACATCTGGCTTATTGCGCTGTATTACTATATAAAAAAATGTAATGTTATTGCTGATGCTGTGCTAGACTGATTGCAACTGTATAACCAGGTTTCTTTATGATATTGCTGTTAAAATTAATTCCTAAACTCATTTACAAATATAACAAAAGAGACAAATGAAGGGAAAAGAAGTTAATTGGAACGTGATTGGAAAATGAGTATTGTAAAGTGACCTTTAGTCTAATACTCAGCTTTACCACACGTGGGCTGTGCAAAATAGCCAAAGGGCTGCCAGTGCCCGGCTGTTCTTCTCTTGCTATCTGGGTCTCTCCCAAAGAAAACAGATCAGTAGCTCCACATCAGAGCGCACAGGATGGGCAGTAGCTCCGCATCAGAGCTCACAGGATGGGCAGTAACGTCACATCAGGGCATACAGGATGGGCAGTAGCTCCACATCAGAGCTCACAGGATGGGCAGTAGCTCCACATCAGAACAAACAGGATGGGCAGTAGCTCCACATCAGAGCACACAAGATGGGCAGTAGCTCCGCATCAGAGCGCACAGGATGGGCAGTAGCTCCACAACAGAGAGCACAGGATGGGCAGTAGCTCCACATCAGAGCACACAAGATGGGCAGTAGCTCCACATCAGAGCGCACAGGATGGGCAGGAGCTCCACATCAGAGTGCAAAGGATGGGCAGTAGCTCCACAACAGAGCGCACAGGATGGGCAGTAGCTCCACATCAGAGCTCACAGGATGGGCAGTAGCTCCACATCAGAGCGCACAGGATGGGCAGTAGCTCCACATCAGAGCGCACAGGATGGGCAGTAGCTCCACAACAGAGCGCACAGGATGGGCAGTAGCTCCGCATCAGAGCTCACAGGATGGGCAGTAGCTCCGCATCAGAGCACACAGGATGGGCAGTAGCTCCGCATCAGAGCGCACAGGATGGGCAGTAGCTCCACATCAGAGCCCACAGGATGGGCAGTAGCTCCATCATGTTTTCTGATAATGAGGTACCATGGAGAAAAGCATAGGCCCTAAAACAGAGCCTTGTGGGACTCCACAAAAACTGCTAAACGTTACATGTAAAACTACAGGAAGACATGTGCAGGTTTGCTGGTGGTTTTGATTGTTCACAGTGGTGGTGAATGGAACCAGACGTCCACCTCTGAAAGCTCCCTCACAGAAAGTTACTACATGAGGGAGTACTTAAATTGAAAGTAGCTAATTTCAAAGCCTAGTAATCATTATTAAATATTTACCATACTCAGGGTTTCAGTATCTGGAGTGCCACCTTTAGTTATATCCAGAGACATGCTTTTCAATAATCATGGTCTATTTAGTCATGTTTGAGCTCACCAAATGATCCCCGCCATATACTTGTACTTAAAGACTCTATGAAAAGCTTATATTCAGTGTTTTACATTGCTCTCTGATGTTCTACATAGAAGGTATGTGACTTTGTTTGGGGTGATGAACGCCCGGATGTGGTTCTACACGCCCATTTCCACCCTTTGATCTGGTTTTAGAATGAAACGAGCTGTTTTCCCTTTTTTGGAGAGCTCATGAATAATCAGATGAGCTCTGCTCTGATAGGCTGGTTTATAGCGATCACACAAAGATCACACAGACATCAACACACAGTAGATTAAAGTTGTTCCTCACTATGGAACTCTCAGTTTAAGATGATCTGCTTCAACCGGCAAACACGGATACAATCACACAGCATGGCTGCTACTTACAGGCTGCTGTTGGGGTTGTGATGCTAATAAAGGTGGAGCTGCTCCTCTCTTCAGTATCTTGAGTGTCAAACACTGAGCAGAGCTGCTCCATATTGTCCAGAGAGGTTTGGGAAACTGTCCGGAGTGAAATGTGCAGACTGCAGGATTAAAGTTGTTCCGGGATCCTGTTAAAGATGTGGGAGCTGAAGTTCCTGTTCTCCAGCTTGCTTTCCACCTTAAATGGAGCCACAATTACATTCTGGTGGCCTGTACAAGCTGCAGCATTTAAGGTGGAACAGAACATTGGATTAGGAAGCTGGTGAATAGGAAACAACTTCAGCCTGGTTTAAAGATGAACATCAACCATGTCCCGCTGACAGTTGGGCTACTTGGGAAGGGAATGGAAACTGCCAACATCTCCTTCCCAGCCTGGAATGCTAGTGTTCGCCACATAGTCCACCATTTTGGTTCTGTAGGTCCATTGTGGTTGTACGTAAATGTTAATGAGTCTGTTCCATAACAGTTTAGGATTTCGGAATCTGCCCGTTTTTCCGTCCTCTTTTGGAAATGCAGGATTTGGATTTGAAGGAGGAACAACAGTGTTTGAGGTTCACGGTATGTCAGTTCTATGCACTGAACCCTCCTTGAACCTGTTTTGGTCTAGAATGCAAGAAGCAAATGTAGGATATGGGCCCTTTAAAGTGGGTCTGGGTCTGATTCTGTAAACCCATATCCTGATGTTGCCAGCAGGGGGCAGCAGAAGCAGCAGCGCAAAAGCCCCGCCCCCATGTGCTGACGTATTTCAAGGGGAAAAATATCCACTCCAGTGCGGAGCATTAAAATCAGCGGTACTGAATAAAGCAGGTAAACAAAACAGGACACGGGTCACTTCCGGTCAGAATGAGGGCTGGGTTCTGATAGAGGAGCAGGCTCATGTCCACTCGTCCTGTTCGCCTCCACCAGTCCGCTCTGAGGGCCGACAGCAGCTACAGGAAGCGCAGCCCCACATCGAATGACTGACTGGCTGCTGAAGAACTCAACAAGAACTCAAGGGCGAGAAAACCAGCAGCTCGAGAGAACCAGCTGTAGCTCTAGAACGCAGCTCCTCGGAACCTGTTTACAATCCAGCTGTGCTCCACCACTGCCTGAGATCCGGTAAGTTCTGACCTCCATGAGCTGCACAGGTGACTGAATGAGTAATACAGATCTTGCCATATCAAAAAAGATGGTTCTTCAAAGGTTCCTGAGTAAAGGAAATGCCTCTGCTCACAACTTTGAGTTCTACAGAGAACCATATGAATGCTCAAAGTGTTCTTTGCATGGTTAAATGGTTCATCAGGTTGATGGGGAATGAATTACATGTGGTTCTATATAGTACCAAAAAGTGTTCTGTTATTATAACAACAGCAGAACCATTTTTTTTGGTGATGTATAGAACCATATATATGTGGAATCATAGACAACACATTCTCCATCAGTCTGAAGAACCATTTCCCCATAGGAAAGAAACATGAATATGGTTCTTTAAGGTGTTTCATGGTTTTATATAGAACCACTGTCTTGAGGAACCAACTTTTTAACAGTGTGTAGAACCGTTTGTGTGTGCAAAGGGTTCTTAGCATGGTGAAATGGTTCTTCAGAGTGATGGGGAATAAGTTGCATGTGATTCTATATTTAGCACCAAAAAGTGATCCGTTATTGTTATAACAATAGGAGAACCCTTTTTGGTGCTGTATAGAACCATATCTATGTGAAATCATATACAACACCTTCTCCATCAGTCTGAAGAACCATTTCCCCAATGCAAAGAAACATGAATATGGTTCTTTAAGTGTTCATGGTTTTATATAGAACCATTGTCTTGAGGAACCAACTTTTTTAAGAGTGTGTAGAACCGTTTTGTATGGTCAGAGGGTTCTTAGCATGGTGGAATGGTGATTGATAGAGAATGTGTTGTATATGCTTCTATATAGCACCAAAAAGTGATCTGCTATTGTTAGAACAATGGCGGAACCATTTTTGAAATAAAGGTTCTATATAGAACCATACACAACACAGTCTGAAAACCATTTTACCATGCACTCTAAAACATATGGTTGTTCGAGGCGGGAGTCATTCCATGAGTTCTTAGCATGGTGAAGTGGTTCTTCAGATTGATGGATAATGTGCTGTAAATGTTTTACTATTGTTAGGATGTTAAGCTTAATCTGAGGAATCGTTTTACCATAACAGAACCATTTAAACCTGGAAGGGTTCTATTTAGAGTCATGGGTTCTATGCTTAAATGGTTGTTTGTATGATACAAAAAAAGTTCTTGAGATTGATGGAGAATATATAGTGTGGTTATATATAGAACCTTTTCTGAAAATTGTTCTATGTAGCATGTATGTAGTTCTATGTAGGGTTCTGCTATTCTTATAAGCATGACATCATTAATCCTAAGAACCAGTTAACCATTCAGATGGTTCTTTGAGTGTTAATGGTTCTATATGGTGTATCTTAACCGGTTCTTAAGATTAATGATGTTAAGCTTAATGTGAAGAATCTTTTTACCATGCAAAGAACCATTTAAACACAGAAGGGTTCTTTTTAGACTCATGGGTTCTTAAATGGTTGTTTGCATGGTAAAAAAGTTCTTGAGATTAATGGAGAACATATATAGTGTGGTTGTATGTAGATTAGATTAGATTAGATTCAGCTGTACAGAGCTCTGCACATTGACAATAAAGTTGAATCTAATCTAATCTAATCTAATCTACATACAACCGCACTATGTATGTTCTCCATTAATCTCAAGAACTTTTTTCTGTAATGTAGAACCTGAAAATTGTTCTATGTAGCATAGCATGTATCAGGGCTCTGTTATTCTTACAAGCTTGACATCATTAATCTTAAGAACACGTGAACCAAGCAAATGGTTCTTTGAGTGATTCTATGTAGAACCATGGACCCTTTACTAACGAACCCCCTGAAAGAACCATCTGTTTACTGTTACTAAACCCTTGAAGAGAACCCTGAAGAGTGTACAGGTGTAGCTGTGACTCTTGATGGTGTTTAGAACGACATTAAGATCCTATCGCTGGCCGAGTCACCTCATTCAAAACCAGCGGTGGTCATTCTGCGGATCATATTTGCATTGAATTTGAGTGCCGGTCGGGTTCGGGGTCTCTTGCCAGGCGATGAAGCAGCCAGGACGTTGGGTAGAGGCCCAAACACACATTCATGACACTGGTGGTTAATACTCAGGGCAGCAACAATAGAAGAACCCTTTATGGTGCTGTATAGCAGAACCATGTACAACACATTCCCCATCAGTACAACACTTTCTCAGGGTGGAGTTGTGTATGTTCCCCCATATTTGTGTGGGCTGTTCCCCCATATCTGTGTGGCCCCCCATGCAGTCAGGTGAACTGGAGATGCTAAATTTCCCCCCTAGGTGTGAATACGTGTGTGCCTGTGTATCTGCCCTGTGATGGACTGGTGACCTGTCCAGGGTGTTTCTGCATCCACCCGCTGAGCGCTGGGATAGGCTCCAGAACCCCCCGCGACCCAGAAGGATAAGCGGATTAGAAGATGAATGAATGAATGAATGATATTTAGTTGGAAGATGGTCTGTGTTTGGTGTTGTATACCTAGTGGCCCTTATACATCAACGTCAGTGACATACAGACTGCTCTGCGCCTGACTGATGAAACTATCACGTGACATGGAAACGAGCAGTTGGTGCTTCAGTGCGTGAAATCAAGCGCCAGCCTACCAGCACCTCATTTACATATCATTTACATGGAGAAAGCCCAAATTTATACAGAGTGTATTACTGTAGTGTATGAGTCACGTTCATATGTGGTCCTAGATCAGATACGTATCCGATTCGTGGGCATGCGACCCGGATATGAGCGCTCAGATGGAATTCCATGTGTCTTTTTGCCTGTTTGCGTGTGCTTATTGCTGCAGCCAGCAGCGGTGTGGTGCCTGATCTCACATCCCCGTCCTGATTTCACTTCCCTTCAGCTTCCGGTCACGAATTTCATGACGTTCCTGGAGTCGTCAGTCAACAGCTCTGGAGGGAATGTCCAAAGGCATAGGTAGAGGTGTACATGTATGTGTATGTGCATCTACATATATTGCAGCACAGAACTAGAACACACCTGAACTGCTATCCGTGTAATGACTTCCATGACAATGAAAACGTGCTGACTTGCTAACTCCTGCCCGAGGGAAGTGAAATCAAGATGGGGATGTGGGATTAGGCTTTAGCGCACTTTCATTACGTCACAGATACGGAACCGTCAAGATAGCCAAATTGGATTTGAGTGGAAAATCGGATTTGACTAATCAAGATGGTAAAGCTAATGTAGCCTTTAAATGGAAAATGGAATTGGTTGGGGTGATATAGCAAAGATATTTTATCCCAAATACATCAATACATGCACGATATGCATCACAGTATTCAGTTTTCCTGAGATATAATAAGTTGGAACAGACAAAATAGATCCTGTAGAGCCCCATAATAGAACACACTGTAGTAATAACAGCAAACCTACACCTACAGTGATTTGTAGTCAGTGTTTGGCCAACTACACTGCACTATATCCATCTAAACCGGCCTGATTATACTCACTTTGCAATGAACCGCACACTTGCTACCTCAACACACTGTACGTGTACAGTAGTACTCTACATTCTGATATACAGATACCGCTCCTATAGTTTGCACATGTCCTACTGTACTGTTTACACACATTGTCTTTGTCTATTTGTCTTTGCACTACACTATATATATATATATATATATATATATATATATATATATATATATATATATATATATATATTCTTATAACTGCACGGGGGAGGAGCCTGACTGTGTTTCATTATACTGTACAGCCCTCTATTGGTATAATGACAATAAAGTTGAATTTAATTTAATTGAAATGAATTGAATGAAAGATAGTTAGCCAGTGTTCTGTAAGTACTGACGATATGAAACAAGTTATCACAATAACGATACTGATAAAATATCATCGTATTGTCCACCCCTACATGGACAAGTTGCAGTCTTGGTTCATAGTGTGCATGTAAAATAAGTATGTTCACTTTTATACTGGACTGCCATGTAAACAGATCACTAGTATTATTGTAAGTGGAGCTGGGTGATACAGAAAGTCTACAACATTGTGATACTTCAAGAAATGTCCATGTACACAGTATGTCACGAAATTCAGACAGTCTGATCAGTTGGAACACAGAAAGGAGGATCAGCAGAGCTGCATTCAAACTGGAATTCGAAACTGGAAATTCGGGAAACTTCGTTTCTTTCTGATTAATGTGTCCTTTCATCAAAAGACAAACCAAATCAAATGAAACCAGTCCGGTTTGTCAGGTTAAGAGACATTCTTTTAGTGTAGAGCAGCATGGAGTCAGTCAGTCAGGCAACCCTAAACATGACATATATGACTTACAATAAAAAGTATACTTTGGTTTGGTTTATTAAGTAAACTGAAGTTGAAGTGTACTTCCAGAGTGTACTTTATGTAGTAAGTATACTAATATCAGTGTACTAGGAGTGATTTGTAAGTGTACGTTTTTAAAACTTCTAAACTGGCCACTTTTTAGCTTATGAAAGTACTAAAAGTACTAAAGTATACTTCAGATGTAAGAGTAGTAGACTTTAAGTGTATAACTAGTAAAGTAATAGTATACCTATAAGTCTGCTTTTAGTGTAGTTGCAGTACAAGTTGTGTACTCAAGGTCTGCTACTCTTACATCTAAAGTATGTTTTATGTAGTAAGTATACTAATATCAATGTACTAGTAGTAACTCATTAGTATACTATTTTAATACTTCTCAAGACTAAACTGGACACTTTTTAGTGTATAAAATTGCTAAAAGTACTAAAGTATACTTCTTGTAATAAGTATACTAATGTCAATGTACTAGTAGTAAACTTGTCTGTAGTCTTTCAATACTTCTTGAGACTAAATTGGACACTTTTTAGTTTATGAAAGAACTAAAAGCTAGTAAAGAGTAGTAAACCTTGAGTGTGTAACTAGTAAAGTATCAGTATACTTATTAGTTTACTTTTAGTTTAGTTGCAGTACAAAATTAAAACTTAAATGTAAACAAGTTGTGTACTCAAAGTCTACTACTCTTACATCTAAGGTGTGCTTTATGTAGTGTGTATATCAGTGTACTAGTAGTACAGAGTCAGTGTACTCTTTCAGTACTAAACTGGACACTTTCCAGTTTATGAAAGTACTAAAAGTACTAAAGTACTAAAATACTAAAGTATATTTACACATAACCTGACTGCATGTCTTTGGACTGTGGGAGGAAACCTTAGTTCACTCTAATGAACTTAGTTTATGAAGGACACTTCTAGTTTTACTTATATATAAGTAAGTATACTCTTAGTAAACTACTTAATACTACTACTTACATATTTAGTCATTTAAAAATGTAGTCATTTAAAAATTTTAAGTTTTCATAACATAATACTTATAGTTTACTACTTGTATATTATTTGTTCACTTGAAAGTATGTGACTAGGTTTAGATTTAGGTGTTACTTTTATATTTAAAATGCACTTTTTACTGTACTTTAAGTTGACTTACCTGTGGACTACACATATGAAACCATCAAGACATACTCAGGATTAAGAACATATTTGGATTTATTGTAAATCAGAATTTCTAAATAAATATTATACTGGATGTCTTTATGTACAAGGCAAGAATAATTAATTCTACTTTTCCATTAAATATCACAGTATAGGCCAAATATACTCAGACTTTTCTGTGTACTTGACAGTACATGCCGAGTATACTCTAGTATAACCGTGTTTAGTGTCTCACTGATAAGTGCATAACCAGCAAATTGAAATATTTAGTTTAAAAGAAGTTTACTAGTAGCGCAGTAGATCAACCCTCTTGTTTGTAAGGGTGATGCTATAATGATTTTGGAAAATATTGTGATATCACAGTTTATCGAAATTCACCTGCACGGCTGTAGGACTGTATCAGGTTCTTTTCCGGCACAGGCCTCAGCAGCCTCTCGAAAGATTCTCCATATTAAACCACTATGAGCTTTTTATATCTCGCTGGGGTGCTGTGATAGGTGAGGTCTAACTAGGTGTCCCAGTTAACATGATATTTTTGGGTCTAGTTTTTGCCCAGCCTGACCTGATTTGAGCCCTGTAGTGCATCCAGAGTGATTTCAGATGATCCACTTCAGGGACCCCATCTTACTGCCTTCCTGTACCAAGAACCTCCGACTGCAGTCAAGAGCATTGTATAAATACAGAGTGTTATATTGATCATTAATGTTCAGTGCTGTTGATTTGAAAAGAAAACTGGCAACCCACAGCATCACAGAGCTTTACCTGGCCATGGACCTGAATGTGCTAATACAGTGTGTGCCAAAGTGCTAGGCAATGTGACAATGAGCTCACCGAACAAAAAAACGAGGCCCCTGTGACTGAAACGTACCTAACACTGTGTAATACCTCTACGAGCATCCATAACAGCTGTGAGTGGATTTGGCATGATGATTTGGTGGATGCCTTCCTTGGCACAATTCCGAGGAGAATTCCCTGTAGTCTGGGATTTTATCCACTGCTGGTAGACCCGTATGAGCGTACGCTTCCATACACCTGCAGATTCAGCTACTTCTTTCACGCTATGGTCTTTGGCACGCCCCAAACGCAGTCACTCCTTTTAGCCAATCATTAACATCTGCTCTGGAGCCATTTTCCACACATGGAACAAGACATTCCCTGCACTGTAGCACCTCTTCCCAATCTATGGATCCCGTCACTCACACCCCGCAGGTGTTTATAGCCCCATCGTCCTCGTACAGCGCCATCTGCAGGAGCCTGAAGGTACTACCCCCTTTTATATATACCTCCAATATGCAGCATGTATCTATCAGCTGCAACAGCGTCATTGAGGCATTGAGTTTTCCATCTCAGGTTTTGCATGTGGGTGAGGTCAGGGCTCCGTACAGGCCAGGAACTGGCAACTCATATATTCATGGCACTCGTGATGTCATCCCACATAGTCAAGTCAACATCTATTTATATGCGGCTTTTACAACAGATGATGAGGGCGACAGAGGCAGGGAAAAACTCCCTCGGTTCAAAAGGAAGAAATCTCGAGAGGAACCAAGACTCAAAAGGGGAACCCGTCCTCCTCGGGTCAGCACCAGATAGCAGGACAAGCGAAGGAAAGGAGCGTTCAGTGTTTGTAAGGTAGAGGAGTAAACGTCTGATTGGTCTGTAATTCAGTAGCTGGGTCTGTGGATGGATCAGCAGGACGCAGGGCAGGCTTCCACAGTGCAGGACAGCCAGGTGCTCCGTGGTAGTAGCACATTAGCAATACTGCACAGTCTGATGATGGCGTGCTTTGCACCTGTCTAGCTGACACCTGGGGCTGTGAATCTTAGATGGAGAAATATTCATACCTTTTAATGGAACCAGATTGTCTACTTACTAGTAATCAGGAAGAATCATGTTACAGACAAACTGGTTTGTTTAAGGAAACGAAACGAGTGTGAAATGCGCCTTGTGCTTCTCTACAAAGCACTGCAGTGTATAAAAGCCCTGCGCAAGAGAACAACCTCTCTATTTAAACATAATATACAATAAACAGAATAAATACAGCTCAGGAAATAAATAAGAGCCCACTCCAGGTTCTTCTTAAATCAGCATCTCCACATGTACAGCAGGTTCTCAGTGAGGAACAGAAGGTTGGGTTCTAGCTTTACTGGCAGATACAGTGAGCGTCTGGTTCATAAGAACAAGGTCAAGCAGCAAACACACAGGACAACACAGCTACAGACTGGCAGAGGGCCAAAACCACTCTCTACTGACCGTGATGAGCGCCACCTCATTCCAATGTCCCTTAACCACCGTAATATGACCTCAAGTGACCTACAGAAAGACTGGCGAGCGGTGGCTGGGGTGAAACGCACAGAGAGCATGGTTCTAAAAACAGGCTTCTGGAGGGTCATTAGTGATTTTCTAAATAAACAGATCTAAATACAATATCTGATCTGGAATTTGGGAGACGTGTTTCCAGTAGAGTATAGAATCAAACAGAACTGCTCATTTTGGTCCAACACAAACCCAGAAACTGTACAACTAGAGGAACTGATCACTTTCAGGTGGTCTCTTAAATCTTTCCAGAGCTGTAAGCTCAACAGACAAAAAGGTCGTAGTAACTTCAGGCTCCTGCAGATGGAGCTGCATGAGGATGATGGGGCTATAAATCCCTGCAGGGTGTGAGTGACTGGATCCATAGATTGGGAAGAGGTGCTACAGTGCAGGGAATGTCTCGTTCCATGTGTGGAAAATGGCTCCAAAGCAGATGTTAATGATTGGCTAAAAGGAGTGACTGCATTTGGGCNTGTAAGAGTGTCTGAACATTGATGTGGCCTATATCCAGAAACTCGTCCAGTGCATGCCAAATCCAGTCACAGCTGTTGTTGGTGCTGGTGGAGGGATTACACAGTGTTAGGGACATTTCAGCCACAGGGGACTCGTTTTGTGTCCGGTGAGTTTATATCAAATTGTGCTTCATTATATGAGGTTAATGTTGCTGCTCCTAGACATTACCACTTCACGATAGCAGCACTTACAGTTGTCTGGGGCAGCTCTAGCAGGGCAGAGGTTTGATGAACTGACTTGTTGGAATGGAGGCGTCTGTCTACGGAGACTGGAACAGCCAGCCAATCGCATGAATTAGAATGTGTGTCCACATACTTCTGACCACCTTACTAAACACTGTTCTTCTCTTGTGTCATTCACAGTCATGGCAGAGTTGCTGCGTCTGCTGCTCAGTGTGTCAGAGAAGGCCGCCAACGTGGCCCGAGTGTGCAGGCAGGAGGCGGCACTCTTTGAGCTGCTGGTACAGGAGAAGACCGGAGCCGACAAGAACAAGAAGTTTGTCCAGGACTTCAAGACACTCGCTGATGTGGTGATCCAAGAAATGATTCGGCACGATGTTTGCACGCAGGTGCTTTAGCAAATATGTACCCGTGTTTGTCCTTGGGGCGATAGCATCGCTCAGCCTCGGGTTGTGGTGATGTTATCTTGACGTTTGATCCCATGTGTTTGTTCTCGTTTGATAGTTTCCGGAGTTGAGCGGCTTCATTCATGGAGAGGAATCAAACAAGTTTGAGAACGGGCACGGTGAGTGATTCCCCTCATAAGCCTTGCTTTAGGGCATTGGCGGAGGGGTGGTTCAGGTTTGGAGAAGCATCGCTAAAGTGAGGAAGAGAACTGGCACTAGGAACATGCAGGAACCAGGGAACCTGAACCTGTGTTCTCCTTCCAATGAGGTTCATGTTGTTCTTGCAGGTTAACGGTGAACATGTGCTCAGTAAACACTCGTCCCACTGACTGATTACAGACCAATATGTCTCACCATATTTCTCTCCTCTCCCCGTAAACTGGGCGGTCCTAATCCTGGGTAACACGTCCATAAGCATTCCCCTGACCAATCACAAGGCTGACATCTCTGGCTCCGCCCACACAGACCAGTTTAGAGTCAGAGAACCTTAGTAAGCTAAAGCTAACCAGCATAACCAAAGCTAACTAGCTAGACCTCCTGTCTGTAGCTGCCTGTCACCCGTTCATTCCTTTATCCCTCACCAACATTGTTCCTTCATCCCTTCATTCCTTTATCCATCACCAACATTTTTCCTTCATCCCTTCATTCCTTTATACATCACCAACATTGTTCCTTCATCCCTTCATTCCTTTATCCATCACCAACATTGTTCCTTCACCCCTTCATTCCTTTATACATCACCAACATTGTTTCTTCATCCCTTCATTCCTTTTTCCATCACCAACATTTTTCCTTCATCACTTCATTCCTTTATCCATCACCAACATTGTTCCTTCATCCCTTCATTCCTTTATCCATCACCAACATTTTTCCTTCACCCCTTCATTCCTTTATCCATACACCAACATTGTTCCTTCATCC
>CM067494.1:607803-620871 GCA_034552555.1 Semaprochilodus insignis
ATGGCGATACTCCCAGGACGCCACTCATATGGCGATACTCCCAGGACCCTGTTGGCTGGATAGTTTTGGTTGGTGGATGATTCTCAGTCCTGCAGTGACACTGAGGTGTCTCTTGCCTTACGAGAGCTGGGTGATAACTAGACCTCCAACAAACGACTATTTTGACAGTCGAATAATCCATCGATTATCGGAACAAATAATCGATTATTCGTATTATGAAGCGCTCAATTGGCAAATAACTCAGACATTTAAAAATCTACCTAAATTTATGTTTATACAGTGCATTAATCTGCACTTTGTGTATTTTGCTTTTTGTCTACACTCTGTTGCAACTAACCAAATTCTACAGTCACAAGTCTTTACTGAAATGGAGGAAATGATGACGCCAAGTAATCGACTATTTAATAAGCTGCCAACTAATTTGGTTGCCGATTTTAGTTGCCTAGGCTGATAATTGTGACACACCCAGTAGTAACTAATTCCATTTCCTCAGGTACATGCACTCCAGTCAAGTACTGCTGGGTTCGTTCTCTGCTGAGTATTTACTAATAGTAATTCTGTTACTGCCCCTCCGGTTTATTAGTGAGTACAGGAATCTACTTCATACTCACTCATTTCAGACCTTCATATTTAGCTATTAATTTCCCCTTTTTTCTGTTTACATTTCTTCTGTTTTTTTTGTCAATGACATCTGTACTGCTCTGTGATTGGCCACATTTCTGACTTTGGAGCTTCAGCGTTTAATTTTAAATAATAATACAAATTTATAAATAGAGTCGTACAGACTGCAGCTCCTGTGCTGATAGATGCTGAATTTACTAAGAATTCTGCAGTTCTATAGGTTACTCAGTACTTAAGTAGGTTTTTATCCTGATACTTTTGCACTTTTATGTATTTTATTTTTACTTTTCATCGGTGTCAGTATTTTACCCAAATATCAACACTTTTTAAGCTACTCTACCCACCGCTGTACCCAAGAAAGTATTAGGACTGCAGCGATTAATCGATGACCAAATTAGTGGGCAAATAATTTAGCATTCGATAGTTGGTGATGTAATTTCTTTAAGTTTTTATAAAGATTGTAGAATTTATAAAGACAGCAGAGTGCACAAATGAATGCACTATTTAAATATAAAATTTGAATTTAGAATGATCTGTTGTTTATTTGCTGCTACTTTGAGCATCATTGGTTTTAAATGTTGACAGGAAAAATATATTGAAGTTTTATTTATCTTCTGTATTTGAATTAAAGTTAATTAAAACTAAAAATTATTCCGAAATATGGTATTCCTCTTTGTCTTCATTATTAGTTAGCAAATGCATAAACAACCTCAAGCTAACTTTAAAAGCTGTTAGCTACATAGCAGTTTTGTTGGCCATTGAGCAGTTCATAATCCAAATAATTGATTATTTGTTTTGAATAATCAATAGATTATTCGAGTGTCAAAGTATTGTCGAGTATTCGACTATCAAGTATTAAGACAAAACCTTCTCTAATACCAGGCAGCTAATTTTCAACCATCTAATCTTACACAGTCCGTGACGAACAGGTCCAGGATCAGTGTTTTTTTTCTGGTGTTCGTTTCGACTGTTCGATCATTTTGGGAATAAACAGCAGACGGATGTGCCATTCGTTGTTATTCGAATAATTCACATAAGAAGTTCGACAAGTTCAACACAAACAGCCGCAGAGTGAAGAGGAGGCGTCTTATTGGCTAGATCTGCAATCCTCAGTTCCACCTTAAACGCTACAGCAGCTTCATGCAACCCCTGGACGATTTAAGGTGGAACGGAAAGTGGGGAAAACATGTAAGCGGCAGGAGGACAATCCTGCGCTCCACCCGAGTTACTGGGGCTGGGGGCGGAGAGTATCGGACCCCCTCACGTCTCTGGTACCGAGCGCAGGGTGCCCACAGTGAAGGCCCGAGTCCAGCAGCCCCTCCGAGGAGAAACCGCAAAAAACGAAGCTCCACTCACCTTCACACCCAGCCGGACCTCCAGCTCACAGGTTCCGCAGGGCAGGACGGTGTCCGGCCAGGACCAACACGCAGGGTCCACCCCAGGAAGAAGGCTCGTTTATGCTGCTCTGACCGTCTCGAGCCTGCCGCTTTCCGGGGCTTTGCCTGAGTGAAGGTCCACAAAGTGAAACCAGGAACTGAAATCTCCACAGCTGAGTCACGTACCACGGCAGGAGGAGGAATTCATACACACACACACACACACACACACACACACACACACACACACACACACACGGGGTTACTAACTTTCTGAGCAGGAGACTTTACCTGCTGGAGACGAGCCACATGGGAAAACTAGAAACTATATAAACCAGAAAGTGTACACACACACACACCCACCCATACACACACACACACACACCCACACCTACCCATACACACACACCCACCCACACACGAAGTTCAGACACGGCTCCTCATAGCAGGTTCTCCTTATGTTTATGCTTTACTGTAGAATAAAAGACATCAAACTATAAAACAGCACTCATGGAATTATACAGTCCACCTTAAAACCCTCCAGAATGGACCTTTACAGGAGGATGAACCAGCTTTCTTAACCTGCAGTGGAGCTGATAGAACAAGGTTTATTTCTAAGCAGGTTTGGAGCAATTCTATTGGTCGGTCCCTCATGAATATTCACTAAACTGAAAGGAGAACTACAGCTTTTACACTGTGCAGAAAAAGAGATCAAAGTTTTTACACCACTAAATATATATTAGAGGTGGAGATATGGAGAAATATCATACTGTGGTACATCAAGAGGGTATGTGGTATATCAGGGTATGTACTGGTTCAGACTCTCATCAGTTGGAGCTGTTAAGTGGTGCTGGCACTAACAGGATGACTCATGGAGGACAAAACTGCCCACTGAATGTCCACAATCGTGGCTGCTGGGTCACGTCGCTGTTGGTTCTCCTCCTCAGTGGTTTGTGTAGATCTCCCAGATCCTTCAAGTCGCTGGTGTGTGCCTTCTTCTATCCACTGCTGCCAACAGCATGCTATGGTAGCATCTGGATGACCGGTATGACGTGCAGTACATCGTTAAGACCAGTAAATCATGAAACTTGAATCACTGGCATGTCTCCCAATGTCAAACCTACACACCAAGTTTCATTCCTGTCGGATGCTTGCCACGCCCTTAAATCCTGTACCACCAGGTGAGCCTGATTGGCACTAATTACCCCTGAGAACTCTGGGATCTTGAGTTCCCTGGATTATCAGTGCCTCGCTGCCGTCGCCCTCTGCTGGTGGCCAGCAGCACAGGCTGACCCCTTACAGATAGCTCATCTGCTGCTGCACAGTGCAGTGTTGGTCATCCTCTAGTCCTTCAGCAGTGTTCACAGGACGCTGCCTACAGGACGCTGCCCCACAGGATGCTGTAGGCCGAATAGTTTTGGTTGGTGGACGATTCTCAGTCCAGCAGTGACACTGAGGTGTCCAGCAGCACTGCTGTGTCTGATCCACTCACACCAGCACAACACACACTAACACACCACCACGTCAGTATCACTGCAGTGCTGAGAATGATCCACCACCCACATCATACCTGCTCTGTGGTGGTCCTGTGGGGGTCCTGACCATTGAAGAACAGGGTAATACAGTATACAGAGAAACAGATGGACCACAGTCTGGAACTGTACAACTACAGAGTGTCCTATAGGGTCAGTGGAGCTGATATAGTGGACAGTGAGTGTAGACACAAGGAGGTGGACCTAATAAAGCACCCAGTGATGCATAATCTGTATTACTGTACGTAGTCTATTATTTCATTTGTGGTGTTATGCATATATGTAGCATGTAGTTAATGACAGTTAGAAGTACAAACAACATGTTTGTGTTTGATTTCATGTTTAGTGATTTAATTCTTACCTTACAGAACAGAACAGAAAGCTTTACATCCACAGAAGAACTATTTCATAAATATATACGTCCCATGTGCTCATAAAAAAAGCATTTCAACATAAAAAATTCCAGTTACAGATAAAAAAAGAGGAAACCTGAGAATGACCAGAAGTTGAATGAGGTTAATGAGGCGATTAAGACTGAACAATACAAGCATGTACTGACAGGCAGCAGGCGTTTCATAGCAGAACCACAAGGAGCTGATGTTTCAAACAGCACTGAAAAAAAGGAAATAATACCAAACATAAAATCCACTAATGAGGGCAAATTAAGGTGGAATCCAACTGAATGATTAATCACAAGCGCAGGAGCACTTCTCCGTGAACAGGGCTGTCCGTCAGTCGATGTTCCCATTTCTGTTCAGCTCCGAAAACCAGAACACACTTCCACAAAACAGCGTCTGAGAGGTTCCGCTAACTGAATGTTCCAGTCTGTGATCGTCCTAATACACAGTATTCCTGTGAGTAACTAGATCCGGCTTACAAAAGTTGCTTTCCGGGTCATCTAGGCAATAAACGGGTGAACACAGAGACAGCAAACACAGAAAAGACCACCGACAGGCATCAGTTGGTCCACGGTGCAGCTGCTCCAAGGACACCCCAAACGCTTTGTGTGGAATGTTATGGCATGTTAAATGAAGGCTGTTCCTGTTTGTAGCACACGGGGGCTGTAAAAGTGAAGTGGTTCTTATGATGAACCCTCTTCTGTAAACAGAGAACTGGGATATGTGACCATGCAGCATCCGTCCATGCTCACTTTGGGATTGGAGGGTAGTTGAGCGTCAGGATCGCCATGCTGTGCAGCAACAGTGAGGTTTCCGAATCTGAGGAACAAGAAGAAGGGTCAGAACTAGAGTCTGGCAGGTATGAACATTTCATCAGCCATAGCAATTCTAATTAGCTCTAAAGGCCAGAAGACACTCCAATAGCTTTAGCTGACCATATGAATACAGCGGTCAGTTTACAAAGGTCAAGGTTCGTAAGTTCAACCAGCAGAAATTCCATGGTGGAGCATCAATGCATTCAGTCGTACACTGACATCCCAAAGTTATGGGATAGGAGTATGTAGACTGATTACGAGGGGGTGTTACCTCAGTGGACGGTTTGGAATGACCACACCTGTACAACTTTGTGAGGTGTTATCTTGTGAGTGAGGCTGAACACTGGCCAGCGTGCTCATGGGATGTCGAGTCAACCAGTCAATCAGAGAACGAGGCATGATAGGGGGTGCCAGACGGACGGGACATGGAACATGATCCTGTCCCACTTTTTTAGATCACCGGTTCGATCCTCTCAACCAACAGGACACGACTGAAGTGCCCCTGAGCAAGGCACCTAACCCCCAGCTGCGCCCCAAGAGCAGTTTCCGGTCACCATACCCAATACCAAACGCCAGCCAGAGTGTTAAGACGCTGCCCTAAGAGCAGGTAAACACAGACGTACTGAGCTTAATGAAGGGAACGTTTTATACAAGCCTTACCTTTGACCTGTATGGAAAACCGGAGCCACTGTTGAAGCCACTCTCTGCACTGACTGGAACTAAGAAGTCCGGGATTCAGCCCCCGAAGGTCACATGCCTGGGGAAGCGAAACATTACACTCAGAATCACTCGGAATGTCGTCTGATCTACTTCAGCTGAGTACAACACAAGCAAGGCACGTTCACTAGTGAGGAGAGGCTGAGAGTGTCTGACCCGTCTCATTTCATCATCGCTGAGCTGATCCAGGCCTAGAGAGTCTAAAGCTCGGTCCAGATATAGCAGG
Source organism: Semaprochilodus insignis (assembly GCA_034552555.1). Taxonomy (NCBI): domain Eukaryota; kingdom Metazoa; phylum Chordata; class Actinopteri; order Characiformes; family Prochilodontidae; genus Semaprochilodus; species Semaprochilodus insignis. Next base: position 613,489 of record CM067494.1, read on the forward strand.
TCCAGGGCTTTCGTGGTGAGCCGCCTCCGCAGCAGGAAATTAGGCATCCACACAATTACAGGGAGCTGGGAGCCCAACGATCTCTGGATGGAGCGGAGGAGGTCAAAAGGGGGGAGGAGGGAAAGAATGAGAGGTAAACAAGGCTGGATGGGAGGAGGCACGCAGTGTATACAGGGAGAAGGTGTAAACTGACCAAATGACTCGGTTCCAAGGACTGCATTTCCAGTGGCGGGCTGGAGAAGACCTCACGTACGGCACAGAGCTCAGAAACACTCGGGTGGGCTCCACTCTGGACCTGCAGCACAAATACTCACATTTACTACATATACATACATAACCTCAGGCCACCGTTTCATCTCCCCCACCCACTCTGTTATGACCCTCGGATGAGGTAATGTTGTCCCTTTCGAGCCCCTTATTGCTTCTATGGGCTCCTCCCATGTACCTTTGTTCATTTTGTTTATTGTTGATGTTAATTTGCCCAACTAGCCAGCTAGCCACGTAGCTGACCGCAAGTTCTAACACAAAGGCGGAAGAAACAGACTCTTGAAAGTGGGCGTGGCCAAATAAGGTGAGTAGCCTAAATGAAGACCTGGGGGCACCTGGAAGTCCTTCCGGTGACTACTGACTTGAACTGTGTTTATTAGAAACGTTAGCGTGGCAGCTCCTGACGCAAAGTATGAACTGATCCACTACATCTGGGTTTAGGACACAATGGCGCAGATTTGATTTCCGCTGGATGAAGCTCACCGGACAAAAAATGAGTTACCCGAGTTACCTAACACGACCGATCACATTCTGACACTCAGTTACTGCTCTGACACACTTTGCACATGTCTTACTGTTTACGGTTAATGCACGTATTGTTTGTTCTGGCGGCTGTTACCTCCCGCCAGCAGGAGGCGCTATTGTTTTTGGTGTTCATTTTATGCGTGTTGTAATAGCCAGTAGGAACGATGTAAGGGAGCCAGGAAACAGGAAATGGATCTTAGATGGTCTGTCATTCTGGATAGAAGCACGGGTGTTTGAAGTGTGCCTGAATATCCATCCATCTTTGTTGTTTTACGGAAAGCGGTGTCTGTATGTAATATCACGGTTTAGCATTATCGCTGTTTGGTTTAGAAATGTTTAAGATGGTCGCGGTTAGTGATGTTTACATTAGCGACATGGTTACACTGTGATGTATGTTTTCGTAATCTGCATCTTTGCACCTTGGCTTGCCTTTGTAATGAATACTTAACTCATGTTTTCACTTCTGCATATTTGAGATGTATCTGAATGTGTGATATTCACACCGCAAGCGAGCATCTGAAAGGGCTGTGTTTATCATTTCTTGCAGTCTCACTCGAAGCGTTTATCTGTCTGTTTAGCTGAATTCTTGTCGAACAGTGAGAGCAGAACATTGTTTATTTGTCTATTTGTCTTTGCACTGTACTTCTATTTATTTATTTATTTTTAATCACTGTGTTTCATTATACTGTACAACCCTGTATTGGTATAATGACAATTGAATTCAATACATAATATATCATTAAAATATTCAGTATTTTTTCTTCTATGAAATTAAAAAATGGCGGACGGGTCCAGTTTCATGTATTTGGACCATAGTAACTGTTGTACTGTAATAAACTATGGTGAAGCCTGACAGGGATCCGTTTACCACAAAAGATCCGGCTGCGTGAGCCCATGATTCATATTCATATTAAATATTTTGGCAGTATTTAGAGCCCCGTGTCTACAAGATAAGGCCCCGTGACTGTAGCCCAATAGCCAGACCCTAAACACACCCCTGGGCTCCAGAGAGGCTGCTATCAGCTCATGCCATATGTCATACACAGATCTGCCAAAGTGACCCTGTTTGAAAAGTGATGCTCTATTTGTAGACGCGTGAAGCTGCATTCCAGCAGACCGTGTGCCTATACCCCCTGCTTTAGGCCTTGCGTGCTGGAAAGACGTCTGTGGTGATGTGTGGGATTTTGCCCAGCAGTGCTCTCTAAAACTAAGCCAGGGCAGTTGGTGGATGTGGTCAGCAGGTAGCAGCAGCAAAGCCCTCTGTTGACCACAACAAGCACAACTGCTGCCAGTTCTTTTTAGGACTTTCCAATGAGCTTATAATTCACAGGGACATTTCCAGTTGGGGACAGGCCAACAAAAACGGGGACTGTCCCTGGAAAACGGGAACGTCTGGTAACCCTACTGTGAAATCTGATGACTGGAGAAATCAGTCACAGCTTAATAACTGCAAGTATCGCAAATGATTGTAATCAGGCAATTATGTAGGCGTATAACGAATACAATTCAAGGATGACAATTTCAGTCTGCCAAGCCAGGAATAAAGGTTTAAAGCTTAGTAGTATATGGAGGGAAAACCGATATCGGATCGATATCTGAAAAAGCGGAATCGCACTACCCACGAAATTCATGAACAGGTCCATAGAACAGGCACCTTGGCACACAGGTTCAACAGCAGAGTACGGCTGGGCCACTCGCCGATACGCGGGATCGTCCAGAAGACGTGCTTCAGAACCTCTGCCTGGTGGTAAGAGCGCTTCTGATGTGTGATCGCCTGGAACTTCCTCTGCTGTTGCGGAGTCCAGAAGTGTCGAAACAGGAGGTACCGTGGAAAGAGGCACCTGGACAAAACAGGGAAGTGACCACTTTCATAACACACTGTCACAACAGTTACCAGCTACAGTTACCAAATACATCTAATGAGCAGGTTCCTTCAAAGGGAACCCCAACATTACCAGTGAATGTGATTATTACAGCAAATATAATTATTACAGCGAATGTGATTATTACAGTGAATGTGATTATTACAGCGAATGTGATTATTCTAGTGAATGTGATTGTTACAGTGAATGTGATTATTCTAGTGAATGTGATTATTCTAGTGAATGTGATTATTACAGTGAATGTGATTATTACAGCGAATGTGATTATTCTAGTGAATGTGGTTATTACAGTGAATGTGATTATTACAGTGAATGTGATTATTCTAGTGAATGTGGTTATTACAGCGAATGTGATTATTACAGTGAATGTGATTATTATGTGAATGTGATTATTCTAGTGAATGTGGTTATTACAGTGAATGTGATTATTACAGTGAATGTGATTATTACAGTGAATGTGATTATCACAGCGAATGTGATTATTACAGTGAATGTGATTATTCTAGTGAATGTGGTTATTACAGTGAATGTGATTATTCTAGTGAATGTGATTATTACAGTGAATGTGATTATTCTAGTGAATGTGATTAGTCTAGTGAATGTGATTATTATGTGAATGTGAGTATGATATAAAGCTGAAACGCTTTTGTACACTCGGTGACACAAACATACTCACATTAGGACAAAGACCAAACCGATGGCAAACGGAGGAAGAGAGATCACAAGCAGTGGCACAGCCTTAATCATGTCCCTTCTAAACTACAGGGTAGAGAGAAAAGAAGAAGATCAATTAATACGCCATATTTATCATTTAATAAGCTCGACTTTGTGGAAACACTCCATGTGTCCGTATGTGTGAGCCATTGCTGAATTGGACGCTCTGAACATGTCACTGTTCTCATATCACCGTCTTCATCATCTGGTGTCACATGTGGACGTCTGCACCAAGAACACAGACCTCTGAAGTCGTGTCATGTTCCTCCGTTTCTACCCCGCACAGACTGACCACCAGAACATCACAGACTGCTTAACCGCACACTGGAGTACACTGGTGATTCACTGTATCACTTCTCTATAAGGACCAGTATTATTGTTATAATGCATTATGTACACTATGCGTATGATGCATACACACTTATACATGAGTCTCTTTTATTGTACTGTCATGTGCACTGCGTACTGCACATGTTCTGCTCATATGCCTTTCAAACATGCCTAAGTTCACCTCATTAGTCTCGCTCAGAGCAGCTACTGGCTTTTTCGGTTTAGCCTGTTTAGCATGCTTACGACAGGCCAGTGGTTCGAGGTGTCTGTTGTGTCACAACAAACAACAATGATGTCAAATCCAGAATGCTGGGACTGGCTACGTGATCACTGATGTCGTTACCACAGTAGTCCATGCAGATAAGTGACCGGGGATGTCGGGACACGCAAATGTGATCCGGTCACTTATCACAAATAACGGTGTCTTAAAAGATCTACAAATGTCACACTACCGGTCCCTCCCAATGAAAGTGTCCAACCTGCAAACTCCAACATCCATGATTCACCGCCTCCTGACATCACAGTCACATGTCCACTACCTGCCAATCACAGACAGCTACCAAGACCCTCTTCCCTGGAGCGCTAGCTACGTTAGCCCTGCTCACAGGTTCCTCGTGTATCTGGTTATTGCCATTATGCTTTTGACCCTGTCTGTTTTTTTGACCATTCCTTTGGATTGCCCTTAGTGAATAAAGCCCATGTGCCATTTTACCCCCGCGAGCGTCTAATACTCCTTCACAACGTTACTAGAGACGAGCTGTCTGGAAGAAACAGGCTTACCAGAATAAGCCTCTCCATGTCTCGATACGGGAGCGCCCTGTGGTGGATGTTATCATTCCGCATGCTCCTCTTTATTCTTCTGACCTCTTTCACATCTTCAAGGAGGAGCTGGAATCCTGAAACACAGGGTCGGAACATTCAAGAGCAACTCCACCAATTCTTCAAGGTTCCTCTGTAATAACGGGGCGGTCGTGGGCTGGAGGTTAGGGAACCGGCTGTGTGACCGGAGAGATGCCGGTTCAATCCCCTTAACCGACAGTAACGACTGAAGTGCCCTTGAGCAAGGCACCTAACCCCCACCTGGTCCCCAGGTGCCCACCGCTCTGGGCAAGTGTGCTCACTGCCTGTGTGTGTGTGTGTGTGTGTTTCACTTTACAGATGGGTTAAATGCAGAAGGGAAATTCCTGTGTGCGGCAGAAACGCCCCTAAACTCTCTACTCAGAGAATGACTGGCCTCACCAAAACAAATTTCATATTTTAGGCGCACACAGAGACACTGATTAAAGAATTCTTGAGAACTTCATTTACTCTGGCAGCTTAATTACCACTCAGGCATGTCAACCTGTACAAGCTGTAGTCACACTGGAGGATCAGGTCATGCTTACCTCTAGTGAGGGTGTGGTATAAGATGTAGAATCGAGGAAAGCGCTGCTCCAAGAAGCGCTCATACTTCTCATTTACCCTCTGAAGAACCCCGAGCCTGACTGGAGACGTGGAGTAGCTGCTGCAGCTGGGAAAAAACAGCCTGAGGAACAAGACAGAAACACACACCTGTAATTACATGCCGTCCTTATCTGTAATGCGCAATATACGAATCTGGCCTCATTTCTAAGGGTGCTGAGAACTAATGCCCATCAGAAAGGATGTGCGCATTACACCGTCGCTCTTTAAAGAGGAAATCAATCAATTTTTGCATAATTAAATAAATAAGATGTAAACAAAGTCATTTGGAGTCGTCTGGTGTGAATAACGAGTATACTGAGACCACAGTTCACTACACTGAGGAAACAAATTATTATATCGATGCCACAATTCATTATACCGAGTAAACAGATTACTAATTTATTTTACTGAGGCAGTGAGTTAATATACTGAGGACACAAGTTAATATAATGACGTTACCAATTAACGTATTAGTGCCACAAATGACTATATTGGGGTGATAATTCATTATAATACGTAAAGAAATAACTATATTGAGGCCACAACTTATTATATTGAGGCCACAAGTTAATAAAACGAGGTTACCGGTTAATGTATTAAGGCCACAAATTACCATATTAAGATCATAATTCGTAATAATAGGTAAACGAATAACTATATTGAGGCCAAAATTTATTATGCTGAGGCAATGAGTTAATATATTGAGGCCACAAGTTAATATAAAGAGGTTACCAGTTAATTTACTGAGGCCACAAATGACTGTATTAAGGTGATAATTCATTATAATATGTAAACAAATAACTATACTGAGGCCACAGCTCATTATACTGGGGCAACGAGTTAATATATTGAGGCCACTAGTTAATGAAGTCACCAGTTAATGTATTAAGGCCACAAAATACTATTTTGAGTAAACAAATAACTATATTGAGGCCACAGGTTAATTAACTGAAGCCACAGATTACTATATTAAGGTCATAAATCACTACAATGAATAAATGAATAAATATAGTGAGGACACAAGCTAATACAGTATACTGAGGTCACCAGTTAATATATTGAGGCCACATATTACTATTTTGAGTAAACTAATAACTACATTGAGGCCACAGTTTATTATACTGAGGCCACAAGTTAATTTATTGAGGCCACAAAATACTAAATTCAGGTCATAATACACTATAATGAATAAATGAATACCTATACTGAGGCCACAAGCAACTATACTGAGGTCACCAGTTAATATATTGAGGCCACAAATTACTATTTTAAGGCAATAATTCACTATAATAGTAAATAATAACTACATTATGGCCACAATTCATTATATCGAGGCCACGAGTTAGTATTTTGAGCTCACGCGTTTAAAAAATTAACTGTGTAGGGACACAACGTAAAACACCGAATACAATAATCTATTGACACTTTCACAACAAAGTCGAGGTGGTTCCTCCGGATCGCCTCCGGACACATGACCGAACCCCCAGATTAAAGGTTTGAGCTCCGGGAAGGCTGGCTATGACACCATGCGGTCCTCGATATCACAACACACTGCATTCGTCTGCTCGTTCCACCTTAAACAACGCAGCAATTCCCTTCTGGCTCCGTGCAGCGCCTCCAACTGCTGTACTATTTAAGGTGGAACGGACAATTCGAATGAGAAGCCATTACCTTCACCAATATCCGTCCCTGCATGTTAACAGACAGCGTCTATTTCAGAATCACGGTCTATTTTCTACCTTAATCTGAAGTTGGTCCGCTGTTCGTGCAGGAACACCGCCTGTGTGCAGAGACGAAACATGTTAAGATAGGACAGATGTTAACATCCCTCCTTATCGCACTAGCCATGTCCGGGTTAAACCCGCCGGAGCGTCGGAGCGGCTCATGATTCCACGGATATGCGCAGATTCGCTGATCGTACAACCATGTGCGTGACAGACAGACTGTGCTTTTATAATGTAGATCGCATGAAATGTGTTCGGCAGAGGAATGTGAGCGGTACGTCGTCGAAAAACCCAACAAAAATCCCCAAAGAGAAAAAAAATAAAATACGTGTTTGTAGACTGTACTGTGTGTTGTGTAATATGGTATGTGGTTTATTTTTATTATTTAAAAAAGATCGCAGCATCAGTTCAGCGGCTGCGTTAAGTGGACGCACCCAATGTATGCGTTTTTCTACGTACCGTAAAACTCGTAAACAACGGGCATTTACTTTTTAGAT
>CM067494.1:621371-636625 GCA_034552555.1 Semaprochilodus insignis
AATAATAATAATATTATTATACCCCCCCACCAACATCTGGTTATACTGTGAAGCGCATCTCATGCAGGACGCACTGCTGAAGGATGCATGTTGACGCATTTGCTCTGAAGTAGAAACAAGCGATACATTGTATTGTGATATGAATTTTCTTTTTTTTTTTTCCTTCATGCTCATGTTAAAAACTAGCCTTTTCTCCATTAGCATTTAGACAAGACGAATCCATTAGGGGTGCAGCGAATGTCCAGCAACTGGAAGTCTTTGGCCAAAAATGGACCAAAAAAAACCCAAAAATTTTTAATGGTCGGTCGGCTGGAATGGTGTTTTATTGCTAATATATGGAAGTCACATTGTGCTTTGTTGGCATGTCGGCTGGGATGTTTAGATGTTCAGTGTTCAGTATGTATGTTTATCTGCAGTTCAGTATTTTTCCTTTGAAAAGCAGAACAAAAATACGTCTAGCCTATTTAATTGACGCAGTGGTGAAAAAAGTGGCAAAATTAATGAAACACTGAAAAAAACGTGTATTGTAACGGTATTTGGCCTTTGGGCAAAAATGTAATTTCGGTGAATCACTAGAATCCACGATACGATAACATACAGCCCTGTTGTGTGGTGTTCAGCAGAAAAGCTGGCAGCAGGAGAACCTTTCAATTGTGGTGCGCCAGACAACAACGCAAAGAAGCTCAGAGAGTTTGAAAGGGCATCGCCTGAGCACTCCCTTACTCTGCTACACGCCAAGTGCAGGGCTGTGTTGTTGTTGATGTCCAGCAGTGACAGGTCTGCTTTGGCCTGATGCAGCAGGATCTCTGCAAAACAGACAGACAGACACGTGAGACTAGCGGCTGTAGTACCGCAAAAGTGCCAAACGCCATCAAACTGAAAATCAACATAATTTACTAACTACTCACCAACAGCAGAGGTCTGGCCATTCTCAGCAGCCACCATCAGCGCAGATCGTCCTGAATAATCCACAGAGTTGACCTCTGACCCCCAGATCAACGCCAGCTGCAACCCAGAAACCTTCTCCGCATGAGCAGCTGCATGCAGCGGAGTCCTGCAGACCAAGTACAGAGATACGGAATCACTGGTTTGACACTGATCACGCAGAAGACACAGTTCTGATGACTCGGCTCTTCAAACGTGGCTCCTGTGTTAGTGCAGTTCATTAGAACGAGTGAGAACCCCGACGTTCACAGGACAAAAACACAAAGCCACCATCAGACAGCAAAACAGTTCTGGCCCAAATCTGGCCCACATTCCCCATTTTCATCTGGCCCATGTGACAGATGGGTTGGCGGCACTTGGGTGGACCGCTCCCGGTAGCAAGAGGAGGGCCACATATGCACCATATTAGGGCCACGCCTCAAGTAGGCTACTCTGCTGTGCCTGGACCAGATCTGTTTTGGGACAGGTGAACCAAATACATGTCGTAGATACGTTGGCCGCCTTTGGCTCACAGCAGACTGCCAGTGCCGACAGTAGACCAGCAGTGCCATATCTTTGCCAGATGTGGCCCACATCTGCTCGCACTCTGGGTGTCAGCCTTAATTTATAGAGTGGTGAAAAAGTGGCAAAATCAATCAAACACTGAAAAAATGTGTTCGGCGTTCGGCTTTCAGACAAACGTTTAATTTCGTTCGGCTTCGGCTGGAAATTGTCGGTGGATTCCTAGTTCATACTGGTCTGAACAATCAGTAGGCCGTCACGTACTCCAGCTGTTAAATATGGTTCCTATTAAACTGCAGCACTGCTAACACGGTCAACAAGAACAGACTGTATTCCGTGTCTAACGCGGCATTCACACCAGCAGTGCGGCAACACGGCAAAGCGGAAAGAACGATTTCCTGTGACAGGAGGAAGTGGGAACATTGGCAAAGGGAACCCGACTAAGCTGAGCAAGGACCAACTAACTAGGAGCGAAGCAATGTGGCCATTACCAACGAGACCTGGGCACGGTGCTGTGTGCTTTGTCTCCTGTGAATCGGTTAGCGCTGTGTGCTGGCAAGATGAGAAGAGATGGACTCTGTGGACTCTTGAGCTCCACTGGTGCACAAGGCCATCAGAAAAAAGGGTGCACCAACAAACTCACAACACGGCTACATCAGACACCCCTCCACATACCGACCAATCCGTGTTGAGGACCGGGAGGCGCAGCCCGAGTAGGTGGTGATGACAGGATGAACGGGGGTGTAACGAGCGTCCTCGCTAAATTACAATGTTAAAGCGAAGCTACATGAAACCAGGCACCTACTGAGCAGTACGGCCGGAGAGAGCACTGATCTGTATGGCTAGGATGGGGGGAAAGGTGGTATCTGCGCATCACCACTGAGACCACTCAGGAAACCTTCGTTCCTGCAGTCACCAGACGCTCTCACCTTCCTTTGGCATCTCTGAGGTTGATGATCTCGGTGCCCATCGTTTCTACCAGCAGCTCAGCAGCAGCATCATGGCCGGTCATTCTGCAGGAGAGTGCTTAGATATTAAAAAACGTAATGCTGGCAGCACTTTGAGCTGTATGTAAATAAATATTATTATTTTTATTATTATTAATCACTGTTATACACAGACGCTCAACAGAAGGAAAATACTTACAGTGCACAGTGAAGTGGAGTGAAGGGATTCCCTTCCCGGATACTTAACGGTTTATGTTCAAGTAAAACTTCCAAACAGTCCTTGTGCCCTAAATATATGACCAATATGAACAGGAAATTAATCAATTAATTAATTAATAAATAGATAGACAGACCTGTCCAGTACTAAACGTAGATTAAACAGTATTATAACCTCCTAGACGTTTTATTCAGTATTTATGGATACAAGTGGAACAATATGAAATTAAGGGACTACCAATGTACCAATGTACTGTTCAAGATACTCTTTATGAAAGTTATTGCACATGACTGGCATATCATAAACAGTATATCCGTCTATCTGCAGCAAAACTGTAAACTACTACTCTAAACAAGGCACATGTCCGAGTGACACCGCGTCCTCACCGTGGTAGGCTGCCCAGTGAGCAGGCGTGTAGGCGGTGTAATCCAGTAGAGAGTCCAGAGGGTCTGACTGAGCAGCTGCCTGTAGCAGGAGTCGCAGTAGCTCTGAGTGACCACGGGAGGCGGCCAAGTGCAGAGGGCTCCTGCCACACACGTCCCTGCAGAGCGCTGAAGCTCCATGTTCCAGCAGAGCTGAGACGCAGTCCTCGCTGCCCATCACCGCCTGCAAGGGGGCGGGAGAAAGAAGACAGTGTCAAGTCAGAGGGACAGGAAAGAAAGAAGGAAAGAAAGATGGACAGAAAAACAGAAAGACAGAGAGAGACAGACAGAAAAACAGATGAGTAGACAGTCAGAGACAGACAGACAGATAGATAAATAAACAGATGAGTAGATAGACAGATAAAAACAGAGAGAGACAGATAGATAGATAGATAAACAGATGAGTCAAGAGACAGACAGACAGACAGACAGACAGACGGATAAACAGATGAGTAGACAGACAGATAGATGAAAAACAGACAGATAAACAGATGAGTCGACAGACAGATAGACAGATAGATAAACAGATGAGTAGATAGATAGACAGACAGACAGATAGATAAATAAAAAAACAGACAGACAGACAGAAAAACACCACAGAGACAGACAGAGGTAGATAGATAGAAACACAGAAGAGCAGACAGACAAACAGACAGACAGACAGACAGACAGAGGTAGATATACAGATAGATAGAAAAACCGAAGAGCAGACAGGCAGACAGACAGACAGTGTTAATGAACCTGTGTCCTGGGTGTTCTGCTCTACAGCTGCCACACCTCCAGAGGGGGGTCTTACTGTGTATACAGCTTTTAAGTATGTAAAGTACATTCACTTCAGCTAAAGAGGAATTCCACACGATATTCACAAATTCCACAAAAATAATATCACCGGACACGAACAAGGCCGTACAGTCATCTGAGAACTGTGAAACGGAGCATCATAGAGAAGTTCATTCCTTTACAGAAACCACACGCATTTCACTCATATGAGTTTCTATCACAACCACCGCGAACAAACTCATCAATTAGATCAACTAGTCAATTCCCTCACTTCCTAAACACGGAACTAGTTTGGAAAATGGGTGGAATTTCCCTTTAAACCACCACTGAAGTAATCAGATTGACACTAATCCACTCAAACTGTATTTCAGGAATCAATTCAGCCGGAAGGCACAACGTTTACCAGCGGTGTTCCAGAAAGAACGTGCGAACTCACCGCTCTGTGAAGGGCAGTGCGGCTCCATTTGTCCCCGGTGTCAGGCTTACTGCCCCGCTCAAGGAGCATGTGGACACAATCCACGTGACTGCCCAAGGTGGCCAACATTAGCGGAGTCCTAGGAAAGAGCATAGCAAGCTTACGACGGCCCCTCAGAACCACCACCACCATCATCATCATCATCATCATCATCATCACAGTTATCCTCATCATCACCACCACCATCATCATCACCACCATCATCAGACACCTCGTATGTTCTTCTTTCATCTTCGGTCTGCCCTTGATGTTTATTTAGACAGACAGACACTTTATTGATCCTGAAGGAAATTTTGCGTATTTATTTGGGATGTTTAAGTGGGTTTTTGTACATCACTACTTCCAGGCTGTTTTTGTTACTGTGCCTTTAAGACAGATATATGTAAATGAGCTCTGTTCTGATTGGCTGCTCTGTATTGTTTCTCATTAAAAAAGCAGTCCAGGTCGAGACACCGCTTATAACTTCAGTGTTAAAGGGAGGAGCCGAACAGGTCGCAGACAGAACAGGCAGAAATAAACTCTTCGGTGTTTGTGACATCACAAAAACAACACATTTAAAAGCTGTTTATGTGGGTGGTGGATCATTCTCAGCACTGCAGTGACACTGACATGGTGGTGTGTTAGTGTGTGTTGTGCTGGTGTGAGTGGATCAGACACAGCAGTGCTGCTGGACACCTCAGTGTCACTGCTGGACTGAGAATCGTCCACCAACCAAAACTATCCTGTGGGGCAGCGTCCTGTGGGGCAGCGTCCTGTGCCCACTGATGAAGGACTAGAGGATGACCAACACTGCACTGTGCAGCAGCAGATGAGCTATCGTCTCTGACTGTACATCTACAAGGTGGACCAGCAAGGTAGGAGTGTCTAATAGAGTGGACAGTGAGTGGACACAGTGTTTAAACACTCCAGCAGCTCTGCTGTGCCTGATCCACTCACACCAGCACCACACACACTAACACACCACCACCACGTCAGTGTCACTGCAGTGCTGAGAATGATCCACCACCCACATCATACCTGCTCTGTGGTGGTCCTGTGGGGGTCCTGACCATTGAAGAACAGGGTAATACAGTACACAGAGAAACAGATGGACTACAGAGTGTCCTGTATGGAGCTGATAAGATGGATAATGAGTGTAGGAGGTGTGTCAAATCTATGAAACAAGGTCAATAATTAAGTGGACACTTACTGTCCCTGTACATCTGCGAGGTCGATGAGGTCAGCTTTCTCGCCTCGGCTCATCAGCATATACATGCAGTCCGTTTGGCCACTGGCAGCTAAACGAGAGAGGAAAACAAAGCATGTAGAGGAAACAGACCAGTCCTTTCTCACGAGCTAAATCGGTCGGTCAGTCCGTTCTAGCAGAATCTGCCGCCTGCCGATATGATTTCTTTTCTTCTTCTCATGAAACGAGCCATAAAGTCCAAATTGTTTTACAAGCCACCACAAAAACAGAACCGTGGCGCAGTGAAGCTAGGCACACATGGTGTGACTTTGGAAATCTTGGCGTCTGCTCATAGCAGCTCACTGTGTACAGAGAGAAGCTGCGATGTATGTACTTGCACTGTACGAACACGCACGGTCCAGCTCACATGACGTGACATGGGTGCTGACGCCGCAAGTGAAACGCAGCCCATACCGACAGCTCAGCTCCGTCTACAGAGAGTTTCCAGTAAAGCTGTTTCAATCAAAACGACACGCTGCGCGTCCAAAAACACTGGCTGAATCCCAAATGACTCCCTGCTCCCCAAGTAGTGGCTCCTGCAACCAGGAGTGCATCATATGACTGATATACAGCCTTGTAGGATTCAGCCAAGCATACACAGTTCCATACGGGACTAATGTTTTGGTGTAGAGGCCAGAACTTTCAGACACACCCCCGCACTCACCTGCTACATGAAGAGGCGTCCACTTGCGCCTGCGCTCCTTCAGAATGCAGGAGGCTCCGTGAGCCAGAAGCACCTCCACACAGGACGCGTGACCTTTCCGCGCAGCCAGGTAAAGTGCCGTTCGACCGCCACTGTCCCGCACATCCAGACTCACCAGCGTCTCCGACAGCACCCGCAGGGCATCACAGTGACCGTTATACGCCTGTGAGACAGATTGATACCGTCAATGACCTCAGTGCAACTCACAGACCATCGAAAGGCCTCGCTATCCATAGAGAGAGAATGAGAAGAAACCCGACGGGGGAAATCTGAGAACGAGCTTTAAGCTGGAAAATTCAACTTCACGTACTGATGTAGCCAGAGGACTAGAGTCTGTTAGAGCCTGTTAGAGCCTGGTAAATCCACTGCCACCTTAAATTCACCTTAAATCTACCGCTACCTTTAAATCCACTGCTACCTTAATTCTACTTATACTGTAAATCCACCATCACTTCAAATTTACTGCTACCTTAAATCCACTGCCACCTTAAATCGAGAGATACCACAAATCCACTAATACCTTAATTCCACTGGTACCTTAAATTCACTGATACTGTATATCCACCTTAAATTCACTGACGCCTCAAATATATATATATATATATATATATAATTTTAAACAGATACTTACAGCTAAGTGCAAAGGGCTTACAGGAAAACTGCTCTCCACATCTCCCAAACAGTTGAAAGACATCTCCAAAAGCTAAACAAGGGAAAACACATCAGGCAGTCAGATTGGTGAAATCAATTCAGTTCAGGACAAACAAAGTAATACAGCAAGTCGATCGTCGCTGTCCAAAGAAAAACACGCATCTCCGTTTTTGTTGATTTCTACTTTCATGCCTCGTTTGATCACATGAGCTGCTGTTTACACTGTGTGGAAATTTCACGATGAATGGACCAACAGAAAAAACCCACAACTGCTTGGAAAGACGTCTGGTTCCAATGACTTCCATTCAAATTAAATGAGGTTTTTGGCCTCTCCTGTAAAGTTGCCATTTTGGAGATACCCGTTCTTCTTTGGACAGCAATGACATATTACACATGCTGTCACTACGGCGTGAGTTTTAAAGGGAACCCTAATATGACATACATGTTCAACACCTTTAGAATATGTTGCATAAGCGGCCACAGCGTGCTCAATATCTCATTTCATTTTAGACTCCAAATTAGAAAATTAGACTCCAATATATATGGTATAAAAATTCATCACACTGCATCCAGGATGTATAATATTGATAAAAAAGTATTGGCTGATTGTCAACAACTAAAGTATGAATAAATAGTTAAATACAGAAATAAAAAATAAATATAGTAAATAAATAAATTAATTCATTAATTAAAACAAATAAGTAAATATCAAAATATGCAAATCTAACGTTTCACCAAATCAACTGAAAGTAAGATTTTTGTGTGCTACCTCTGTGTTACTAAACACCTGGTCCTGGAGGCACCCTGCCCTGCACGCTTTAGCGCTTCCCCTGCTCCCAACACACCTGATTCAACTCATCACCTCATTAACGAGCCCTTTCAGAGGTGCGGGGGGCGGCAGGGGTTGGGGGTGTTAAAGCAGGGGGTCCACCAAAATGTTCGGGCCAGGATGCCTGGGTTGAGAAACACTGTGCTACCTACCGTGTGTGCATATGTGTAGAAACATACACGTGACCCACCAGTTCCAGATTCTGCTTGTTGCCGTAGGCAGCTGCATAGTGCACAGGACTGAATCCTTTGTTGTTGCGTAGACCTGGCTCAGCCCCGCTATCCAGCAGGTACTCCAAACACCTGGG
Organism: Semaprochilodus insignis; assembly: GCA_034552555.1. NCBI lineage: Eukaryota > Metazoa > Chordata > Actinopteri > Characiformes > Prochilodontidae > Semaprochilodus > Semaprochilodus insignis. The sequence continues at coordinate 629,374 of CM067494.1, forward strand.
CGCAAAGGCAGCAGGTGAGTGAGATCGTAGCCCTCATGGTTAGAAAATGGATTTAGCACAGAAAGAACTACGGCCTGTTTCACACATGCTGCCTCCACATGACACGAGCGGTGCAGCAGCATGTCTTTCACACAGGCTCCGTTTGCACTGTAACATCAAAACCACCTCCTTGTATCTGCACTCAATGGTCGGGACCCCCACAGGACCACCACAGAGCAGGTATTATGTGGGTGGTGGATCATTCTCAGCACTGTAGTGACACTGACATGGTGGTGGTGTGTTAGTGTGTGCGTCCTGTGGGGCGGCATCCCGTGGGGCAGCGTGCCGTGTCCACTGATGAAGGACTAGAGGATGACCAACACTGCACTGTGCAGCAGCAGATGAGCTATCGTCTCTGACTGTCCATCTACAAGGTGGACCAGCAAGGTAGGAGTGTCTAATAGAGTGGACAGTGAGTGGACACAGTGTTTAAACCCTCCAGCAGCACTGCTGTGTCTGATCCACTCACACCAGCACCACACACACTAATGAGTTTATTCAGTTTTGTTTAGTTTTTATTCACTCCTGTGGTTTATTTGACCCTATATTGGCTTGCGGTGTGCGGCGTGTGTTATATATAGGCTCCAGGGCTGTTCTCTGAGGCTTCTGTGCTGCGTCTAGGACACACTGACGTTCTGCATGCCCCACGTGGGGCCTTTGTAGTGCCGAAAGTGTCCTCACCAAGAAGAGGCAGCGTGTAAGAAACAGGCTTAACACTCACAACAGAGCCTCTTTGTCCCGCTCCTCAGTCTGGTGGTTGCCAAAGTTGTAGCTGTCGACTCTGAAAAGACAAAACTCATGAGAGCTACAGCAACACACACACACACACACACACACACACACACACACACACAGCATCTAATCTTGTCAGGCCCTGGCCAGAGCTGCTTTCTGTAAATGACTGTAGAATAGAAGTGGACGATATGGCAAAACATATCACAATTCTTCAGGACATTTGTGTGTGTGCGACTCCAAAATATATATATATATAAAACACCGTAACACATCCTGCTGTCATGATCACAACACCATCACACCGCCCAGCTCTACGGTACAACCATGACAGAACCGGAGCGGGTATTTAGTACTAGGCTTTTAAAGGTGAAAAGGCTCGTACTGCTGGCTCGGTCACCTGACGTCACTGATTTGGATGTGGGCGTGCGGGTTGTTTCAGGACGCCGGTTCAGACATGGTAATGACACTAGTGAGATCGGACCTGAGTGACAGTGGGATTTGAGCAATGAGGCTTGAAAGGCTTGTAAGCGTAGTCTATGGGCCGGGTGGCCGATGAAGGGAGCGAGAAACCACCGCCACCACCACCACCACTACTACTACTACTACTACTACTACTACTACTACCACTACCACCACCACCACCACCACCAACTACTACTACGTCACTGTGTCTGTCAAACTAGTGCAATACATGTCTGCGGTATTGTGATATGCTTGTCAAAGTAAAACGGGCAGGGCTTGGTCAACAGACACACACACCCTCAAGTGACTAGCCAATGTGGACGTATACATTCCAGGGGTTGTGATTTTTCGGAGGTTTTATTTTGTGGGTGGCGCAGCCGTCTCATATCTTTACCTGAGAACTGAACTAGAGCTCTGTAGAACCTGAGCCACGTGTGGCTGAGGAGATTTGGGCTGGTGACAGTACTGTACCTGCGAAAGGTCTGAGAAGCAGCTGCGTAGTGCAAAGAGCTGCACCCCCTCAGGTCCAGCTCGTTGACCTCGGCTCCAGCACCTATCAGGGCTACGGTGCACTGGTACATACCGTTCGCTGCCGCATAGTGCAGAGGAGCCCTAGACAGAGACAAAACATCAAAGAAAACACAGAAATGAATCAGCATACGTCCCAAACTACCACACAGCGCTGAAAAATTAAACCTAATGATGTACAGAAATTAAAACGCTGGAAAACTTAAAACTATTAAATTACAGCATGTGCAATAAAATCCAGCGTCTGCCCTCAACAAGAGAACGATTGTCTGTTGTGTCTCCTACTGACACTCGACATGAGCAGCGATTATAAAACAGAATTTAAGTCTGATAAACTGGAAGTTATGAATACAGTAAGAGCGCCTCCTGCTGTTTATCAGAACGCCACCGCTCCCCAGTTTCAGTTTCCATTTCCCAAACCCTTTAGCCGAGCCGCTAACGTTATTCCTCCTAATAAGCAGCCCCATGTTCAGCTCCGCCTCCTCGTTATTCACCACCACCGTAATATTTTACCTGAGCAGTTTTCATCAACACAGGAAGGTAATTAGAGGGGACGGTGGAGACCGTGTGGCTACAGGGTCTGTGGAAAAGCTCAGTTCTACAGTGGAGATAAAGAGGAAGAGTGGACTCTGTTCCCAGTCACTGCCTAAACCATAGAAACAGACTCTTAAACAGAAGTTAGGACACTGCTGGGGTTTGTCCCAAAGTTAGGTCGTTATTTAGAAGGTTTAGCCTATTCAGGAAGTTTATCTGGAGGGTACGGAGCACATTAGGACCTAAATTCAGTTCTAACTGAAACAGTCAGAAGATTAAGGCCCAATCCCATTTCTTATTTTTCACCCCTGCTCCTTGTTTTCAAGTGTAACCCTCGCCATCGAAACCGAGTTATCAGGGGTAGTGGTCGAAATATTCCCCCTATGAAATGGGACGACCCTTCAAGAACCGGATACGTCATCTATTTCTCGCAGTCACTGGGGTGAAAAACCCAGAATGTTTGAGCACACACAGAAAACTACATGACTTCATTAACAGGCTGCTAGCGGTGCTCTGTAGGCGACCCTGCCGGTCTGCAGTGACAGCAGAGGAGGGTGGAGTTCAGCTCCTCACTGCTTAAATACATTTAGGGCATCATATGACCTCAAAGAGGCGGATGACCATTATTTATTATCACCACCAAGAATTCTTCAGTGGTATGAAGCTGAACTGAGCTTTTTAATCTCCAGCTTCATGATCCAATTTCCCCGTTCCACCTTAAATGGTGCAGCAACCTCAGGTACCAGAACGTAACTGCTGCTCCATTTAACGCTGTTACCATGGTGATCTTACAGTACAGCGGCTTTAACAGAGACAGTACTCATATATATGGGTCTCTTTGGTCGCTTGTGCAGCCATCTTGCAGATGATCCGCAGGGCATTCTGGGAATTCTCTCATAACCCTCCGTTTGGAGTGTGCCTCTGGAAATCTCCGTTTGAAGGGCCATGTAGCCCTAACACTTCGCCCTACCCCTCCATCTCAACACCACTCGGGACAACCCTACCCCTAGACGTGAACACGCCAAACGGAGGGGTAGGGCTACGTGTTAGGGGGAAAGGGGTACCGCTTCAAGTACAGCTCAGCTTGACCCACCATCCCTCAAGATGCATGGAAGACAAGCGTCCAGACTCTTCTCTAGGTGTGAGCGCTGGGTTGGGGTTGCCAGGTAGTGCACTTACGCCTTATATATGTCTGTGTATTCTTCTCTATAGGTATCAGCACTGGCCCTTGTTCGGGCAGCGTCTGAGCTCAAGGTAAGTTTTAGACTCTAACCTTCTTGTACTAGCTGGGAAACATTATCTGGCGGAACACTGAACACGGCTGGAAGTCGCTCTGGATAAATGTGAATGTAATTTAATAATCAGAGAACTCACCTTCCCAGTTTATCCTTTTTCGTCAAGTCAGCACCACTGCTCAACAGCAAGTTAAGACATTCCACATTTCTGCCAAAGATAAAAGAGAAACTTCCATCACCATCAATCCGTTCCTCAAAAAACTCCTCAAGATACGAATGTCTAAACAGGCTTTACATAAAGAGCCCAAAGTCTGCAGACACCTGCTGATCCACAGGAGAGGAGTTTAACGATGAGCGTGGGCTGCAGTAACAGCCTCTACTCTTCTGGGGAAGGCTTTACACTAGACGTTTCAACATTGCTGTGAGGATTTGTTTGCATTCAGCCTTCACAAGAGCATCAGCAAGAGGTTTGATAATCAGTTCGGAATCACACCAACTCATCCCAAAGGTACTGGATGGAGCTCCATCACTCCAGAGAATACAGCTCCTCAGCTCAGTGCTGGCTTCATAATACCTCTAGATGGGCCTGGCACCGACTATGGCGCCCCAGAGCCCATTTTAAGACTAGTTAAGTTATTTTTATTTCACTTTTAAGTGATTTTAGTGATTTCCCACTATACTGGCAGATGATTTGGCCTATTTCAAGCATGCTTCTCAAATAAGCCACATTATCAGCCAGTACAGTGAGAAGATTTAGATTTAGATAACAAGAAAAAGGCAGAATTAAGATATAGAATCTTAAAATACTGTATTTGAGATTGTTTTAAGCTCAAAAGGTAATTGAACTAGCCAAGATATCATTTTCTGCAGAGTGCTCCTGGTCAGAGCTTATCTAGCTGTGTCAGTAGTGGGTGCACATTAGAGCAGCTGAACTAGTGTAGAAGGGCTGTCTGGATACTTTCGGACACATAGTGTATCAGCACACTATCACACAGATCGATGAAGTGTTTCCAGTAAAGTGGTCATACCCTCCAGAGGCGGCGGCGTGTAGGCAGGTCCTCCCCAGGCTATCTGGGGTGTTTATATCAAACCCAGCAGACAGCACATGTTCGTTACTCAAAGACGACACGATGCTGTACAGCTGACCTGGAACACGCAAGAACACACAGATCAATAACGGACGCTTCATATACACATGCACCATAGAGAGCAACCTCACGGGCTGCGTCACTGTCCGCCTGAGGAAAACCCATTAGATCCGGTTGGACTGTAGACACCCAGCACACGGCCTGTTCACCTTACTGCCATCAGGCAGGAGGTACCGCAGCACCCAGGCCAGAACAAACCGGCTAATGAACAGTTTCTACCCACAGGCCATCAGGTTCCTGAACACGCTGTGAGCCTTTCACCAACATCACCAACACCATCAATACCACTGCACTGACCCTCTGACACTGTTAATACATCACATCACTGCTACAGACGATATCACTGAGTCACTTTAGAAGTACACACACACACACACACACACACACACACACACACACACACACACACACGCGCACACGCGCACACGCACACGCGTGCGCGCACACACACACACACAAATACACAAACACATACACACAAACACAAGTGTGTGTGTGTGTGTATATACAGTACATTTACATATTTTGATTTATTTATTTTATTTTTTTATTTTATACATTTATATTTATTTATTTTTATTTTTTTCCACTCTCACATGATCTGTGTCTAATATGTTGTACATATCGTTGACTCTCTACACAGAACCCGCCTGTCTCTGTACATTGTGTATATCGTGTGTGTATTTTTAATATATCTCGGTTTATTCAGTATGTTTAGTCAGTATGTATATTAATGCTGCCCTGCTGTAGAGTATTAACCACCTCACTACAAGCATATGCTGGTTGCAAATGACAAATAAACCTGAAATAAAATACAACAAGAAATTCTACAAATTTACAACATAATACCAATGTAAATCTGTATAGTTTCTTGTTGTTTTATTGTATTGTATTTTAACTTAACAATAGAGATTTATTTATTTTCTGTAATTTCTTATTTTGTATTTTGTAAACCTGCACTTCAGTCTACCTCCTGTTCTGTATCTGTTCTGCTGCTATTCTTCTGCTGCAACAATGCAAATTTCCCCATGTGGGATAATAAAGGTTATCTTAAAATTGATATGATGATGATGATGATGATGATGATAAGATGTTCAACATTTACCATTTAACTCCACTGAAGAAAAAATAAAAATAAAAATTCGGTCCAACTGGTGAGATAATCAGGAATGCGCAGAGATACAAAGGAAACTGCTCATGTGATTCATTATGGCTTATCTAATGTGGAAGTAACTAACCGGGTATGAATCAATTTTGCATTTCAAACATTAACTGCTATGTTTTCATATCAATGTTAAAGACAAACAGCATTTTTTATTAAACATAAGCATGTAAAAATAAACTAATTTTAAAGTTAAAAGAGGCTCTTTTTTAATACCTGAGGAGAGTAACTTTCGACAACAGTCTGAAAACCCGTAAAGCACCGCCAAGTGCAATGGAAACATCCCATGAATCCCTTGCCTGAGGAAAGGAGGGAAAAGACAGGTCAGTCGTTGTTCAAACAGCCCCCCTCTCTCTTCAGCAGGACCCAGAACTGATCAACTGATCGCCGGACCCGCTGCATCTTAACAGTGTGATGGTTATACTGACCGGCTTTTCACAAACGGAATCATTCCTTTTCTAGAAACATCAACAGGCCGTCTACACACCACACCTTATAATCGCTGTCAGGTAAACACATCACGTCAGAGAGGAGCCGCCGCTTACCTGGCTGTATCAGCACCGTTAGTCATCAGAGTGCTGATGAGCAGCTCGTGGCCATGCTTAGCAGCTATATGAAGAGGAGTATTGCCATATTTATCAACACAGTCGATCTCCCCACCTGGAACAGAAGACAGACGTGAGGGAACAGACTTATGGGATTTGCCTCTGTGTGTCTGAACGTCGTAAATACTACATTGGAAATAAGAACAACAACCACGTCCTCCGAGTTGGCAAACAGAACAAAATGCCTTTTCTGAAATAACTATTAAAGTCAAAACAAGAAAATCCTACGTTCTGCTGTAGATATGTTTATACAGATATTTGAATAATTAATGTTTTTTATAAACACAAACACAAAACTATAAGTGATGCACCAAAATTAAAATATCTGTCTGAACACGTTTTTTCACTGTTTCATTCATTTTGCCACTTTTTTCACCACTGCATAAATTAAATAGGCTAAAACCCAGACATATCTATAACATGCCTTTGGCCCGCCTGTCCCAAAACAGACCTGATTGGCCAGAATGATTTTGCTGTCTGGGACGTATGTTTGTCCAAACACTGAACTGCAGATTAAACACACTTACTGAACACTGAGCATCTTAACATCCCAGCAGACGCACCAACACAGCACAGTATGACTCAAATACATCCCAACAGACACGCGGCATTCACAGAGTCACCTCGTACTAAAACCGGGATTCACGTTTCATCAAGGAGGATGCAGGCGCGCACACACACACACCGAGAGAGAGAGAGAGAGAGAGAGACAGCGCGCGCGAGAGAGAGAGAGAGAGAGAGAGAGAGAGAGAGAGAGAGAGAGAGAGAGAGAGAAAGAGAAAGAGAAAGAGAGAGAGAGAGAGA
>CM067494.1:637125-655851 GCA_034552555.1 Semaprochilodus insignis
GAGATGGCTACAATCCACGGAAACCTCAGACGATGAGATCTTTTTGGCCCTAATCGCAAAATCGCTAAACAGAGGAGCTTCTGTCTGGTCCTCCAGCGTCGAGAAACCTGTCGGTTCTAGGTCGTAAACCTCCGTTTGTGATTGGTAGTGAAACACAGTGTTCATTAAACCATGAAGGTATCAGAGCACACTGTTATTATGTATAAGCTAATAAGACATACTTTCATTAACCAAAGTACCGAGCAAATAGGATTCAGTCCCTGTTGACAACATGTATTAAAAAAAGGCCCCAAAATAAATATTTTTTTGTTTTAAAGATATTTTATATTTATTGATTTTATTTATTAGTATTTATATACAATTATCAATCAATTATCAATATATCAATATGTATATTGAGTAAATATACCTGGTGTTTAAATTTAAAGTTGATTTTACTGTAAATTTTTATTTTTGTATTTATATCCACTTATTATTTCAGTTTATTCTTGGCAGATATGGCGTTCAGTGAGATGGTGAATTNGCTCTTAATACCCCATATAATTTTTTTCCCCACTTTTTTCTATGTAAATACACATTTTAGGATAATAAAATCACAAAGATAGATGTATATAGGGTATTAAGAGCTCTAATTTTAATAGTCCTGTATTAAATCTTAACCAGGCAGCAAACTGACAAACACTATCAATAGAATAATAACCAGAGTGTATTCGGACTGAACCAGTAACGTACATTAGTCTTTCATGGAAATCAGTGACCTGCCAGGCTCTGGGTGAGTTTGCATGGAATGACCCTTTGGCCTATATTCTTCTTAAGTTTTGTATTATTATTATTATTATTATTATAATTATTAGTATTATTATAGATCGACATGCTATGTAAGATCTGTTATAATCAGTCACAGGCAGTAAGAAAATATAGCCCCAAAAAAAAAGTTTGACATGTGCTTACATAGGAGTTCGTGACCTCGCTAGGTCCAGATATCGTCTACCATATTCTAATACTAGTACTCTGCATTTAGGGGTGAAGCCATTTGCTTGTACCATGTGTGATATGAGGTTTTTCCAACGCTACCACCTCCAGAGACACAGCATCACCCATACGGGTATGTGTTGTCTCTTTGTACCCCATACAATCAACTCCAATGCAAGTGTTACGTGACCTTTTGTGATTACACTTTTCCCCCTTCTCCCCCTAAAACGCAGTGGGGGTCACTCTGGGCATCATAGTCGCTCTCTTAAGTCGAATGTTTTAATCTTAGATTATATTGATTCAGTCGTTAAAGTCAGGTCAGAGTCCCCCACACACGCTTGTCCACACCTAGTACTTTGGGGAAGTACAGTCGTGCGTTTCTTTGGCGTTATTGCTTCCCAACACATGCCAATTCCACAGGTGTGGAGACAAAGTGTCTCTCGATAGCTTATAGAGTGTCTTTATTTTGGCTTTTAGTGCAGCAGTGTGGTTAAATACTGTAAATTGGCCACTTCAGATTGTTCATGGATGTATATTTGCTGGGGCTAATATATCACGGTGTATTGACAAACCATATTGGCGACTCATGGTTTTGTCATTGCTGGCGAAAATATGGCTTGTGACAAACCTATAGTTGGCGACGCCGCTCCCTGATCAAGTATCTTAACTACGCTTTTCTTTATGTTTCAATTTTTAAGTGCCAGTTGAGGTGTGACAATTAAAGGAGCAATGTGTCAGATGCATCGCGAGCTGTCGAATTGATACTCCAAACACTAGAGGGCAGCATATCACCATAAAATTCTCCGCCTTGTCCCTCTTCACTCCTTACCAGGAGTCCTTACCTATTCAGTTTACATCACTACTACTTCTGTTGGTTGCTGAACGTGGTTTCTTGCCGAGAGCGGCGGCCGCGACGGCAACAGCGGTCGCTCACTAAGAGCTTCGGCCATGGTTGTGTTTCCTGCTCCTTTCATTGTCTACCTGCCCTTAAGTGATCTAACCAGGAGCAGCTCCTTCAACATGACCGATAAGAGGTTAGAATACACCGTCGGGGCAGCAGAGCTACTTCTTCATCCTCTCATGTTGGACTGATTCCACTCCTACAGCACTACAGTGACTCACTATCACCTCTTCAGGTACAGAGTGGTACTACGCGGGGACTCGCCCAGGGCTAGCTGGTTAGCATGTAAACTTCAGGAGATATCTCATGCAGCTTTGTCTTACTGTCAAAGCTGTTATGTCTTTACATCCTGTTGATCGTTCTCGTTCGTTTTGGAAACTAAAAATCTTACATATTGCTCCTTTAAACACTAACATTCATATCAAGGCGAAAATGGACAATAAAATTCAAGTGAAATTTTTAGCCCCTCAAAATATCAGCTGTTAAATTTTCCCACCAGTCTCTAATCAGGCTCTGATTTCTACTTAACACCACTGTCTTATGTCTCTGATATGTCCACACACGTGTGTGTGTGTGTGTGTGTGTGTGTATATATGCATATCGCCACTGTCTAAAGAAAAACAAGTATCTCCAAAATGGCAACTTTACAAAAAACCTCCTTTAACTTTAATGGAAGTCAATGGAACCAGACGTCTTTCCAAGCAGTTTTGGGCCATTTCTGTTGGCCCGTTTATCTGCTGTGGTCAAATTAGGCATGAAAGTAAAAATGGACAAAAATGGAGATACATGTTTTTCATTGGACAGTGACGATATATGTTATACATATATGTCCCTATATTTGACAAGCGGTCCAAAACAGATGCGCCATATTTCACTTTTCCATGAACAGAAAGTAGGACCTGTGAAAAAGCTCCTTTTTCAGGGAAGCGTGGGATACATAGAACCGTTTGGAGACACTCTCGATCTCCGCTCTCTGTAGAGGTTAACGAGTGCTTTCTGTGCTAAACGTCTGCTGATTTTGTGGGTGGGCTTGCATTGGGTACCGTATAGTTTGCCGCAATCTAAAGAGATCGGGTTTTAAGACCTATGGTGCAGAAATGAATGAATGATGATGATGATGATGATGATGATTTAGGGGCTGGCCCATGGCTGACCCCATTTATTTATTTTTTAATTTTTTTTGGGGAAGGAATGAAAAGCATGTGTTGTCGCTGATGAAAAGCTCAAGAAAGCCGTGTTGACAGTAATGAATGCTTTAGCATGTGTTTCTGCAGTGGAGAATGCACATGACTAATATTTTGCTCTGTGCATTTAGGAGTGAAGCCTTACGCTTGTTCCATGTGTGACATGCGTTTTTTCCACCGTTACCATCTGCAGAGACACAGCCTCACTCACACTGGTATGTGTCTTTACACCTTATCCCCCCTTACTCTCTGGAGACAGGCCACACAGGGGCAGTCTGAGCACTGTTGCCAACTTGACGCACGTTATTCAGTTGTAAGCCAATCAATTGCATTACTGCTAATATGGTTTCAATTTGTTGTTAGTCGTAGACACAGTGTGGTTTCTTTAGGAAGCCACATGTAAACAGATGTTGTTGATCACATTCAAGTTGGCAACACTGCCATGAACTTCAGCATGCTTACTCAGATCCTCCACACTACTCCTGCTATATGATGTCTTAAGTTTTGCCTGTAAGTTGTTCCTATATTGTGCAGTGCTGTGCAGAAGTCAGGTACCACCCTTCACTCACTTCATTACCTGTCAAAATGACCACCGAGTACAACTTATTGTAAGATATGAGTGGAAAACCAAAGAAGACGTACAGAAAACAAATGGGGCAAGTCCTGGTAGACCACCCAAAACGGGAGGTCCATCCTTCTTCCACTGTGAGAAGACACCTCAACGCTATGGAGGTCTGAAAGGAGGTGTAGCTGTTCAAGAAGCTCCTAACTGAGAAAACGAGACTCATACACATTCAACAAAGAAGCTGCTGGTGTTCTCAGAACAAGGGACTGACCACCCCAGCGTCCAGAACCTCAACGCCACTGAATGTGTGTGGGGTTATCTGGATGGTGAGAAGAAGCAGAAGGTGCTAGACCACCTTCTAAGACTGAACTTCGGAGGTGTGTCCTCAAAGTAAGTCTCCTGAAATTAATGGACGCAAGGAGTGGGCACATGAAGACCGAGAAAAATCATATCACACAGTCGAGTCACATTATTATGACCACCTCCTCATGAAGGAAGTCCTGTTTTTGTTGCACTCTCTGGGTCCACTCATCCGCGTGGAAGCCACTCTCAACCGATCTGGGGTATGAATCCGTCCTTGCAGATCACGTACACCCATACGTGCTGATTGTCTTCCCTGGGGCGGATGGGATCGTCCAGGAATGCAGCATGTCACACGGCTAGAAATGGCCCACGTTGGTTGGAAGAGCATCACCAAGACCTCCAAGTACTACTCTGGCCCCCTACTTCCCCAGACTTGAACCCAGTTGAGCATCTGTGGGACCACCTCGATCGTCGTGTTCGCTCCATGGATCCTCCCCCACGTTCCCTCCAGCAGCTGTGGGATGCACTGCAGTCAGCATGGCTGCAGATACCTGTGACCACCTACTCCAGGACCTTACTGAGTCCCTCCCAGCCCGTCTAGCTGCTGTCTGTGCTGCACACAGCGGTTACTCTGGGTACTCTGGTGGTCATAATAATGTGACCCCACTTCAGATATTGGCTTCTCTGTAATCTCCTGCTCTTTGCCTCACACTGACAAATGAATAACTTGTACTTTAATGGTCATTTCCACTTGAAATTGGGTAAATGAATGGCGGTCTCCGACTTCTACACGGTACTCTTAGTGTTCATGTTTGATATCCTTGTGCCAGTAGCAAAGACCCCAGCTTCAGTTTGATCTTCAGGCCCAGAATAAACAAGCCTCAGTTTAACTGTAACTGCTTCCACACTGTGCACCGCTTGTTCCATTACCACATGGGGACTTACTTGTACATTAGTACAAGCCTTACGGCTAACACGGTTATCCTTCTTGCACTCAGGGGTGAAGCCCTACGCTTGTAACATGTGCGACATGCGTTTTTTTCAACGCTACCACCTGCAAAGACACAGCCTCACCCATACGGGTAGGTGTCGTCTCTTCATACCCCTCGCATACAGTTCTTGTGTTACTAGCTCTATTATTGCAGGTGAACAGGTAAAACAACAACAAACTCGAGTTTGTAGTTCTAGAACATCCAGTTATACCAGATCCACATTGCCCAACAGTTAAATCCATCTGGCAAAAGAGCTGATTACATGTTATTGCTATGACAACTTTAGTGCATTAGTGATTTCAGAATGACCCCATGTATATGTCCAAAAGTATCCAGACAGCTTCTGACTGGGTGAGCTGTAAGGACATTGAGCTGTGCTGCAGTGATGAACTGATGTAGAACTGATCATGCAGCATCAGCACCTGCCCTCACTGATGCTCTTGTGGCTGAATGTAGTCACAGTCCTTACAGCAATGTTCCAATATCTAGTGCAAAAAGCTTTTCTAGAAGAGTAGAAGCTACTACGACTCTAGAGCAAAGGAGGACAAACTCACCCAGAGGAAACATTGTCTGCAGACTTCTGGACATATACTGTAGCGTAAGTGCTGTACAGTTATGGCCAATTGTAGTTTGTGTTTATATATTTTATTTGTTTGTTTGTTTGTTTGTTTGTTTGTTTGTTTCTTTGTTTGTACTGAGATTCTGAGAAGTGTTGGAACGGGAATTCTATTCCTTCTAGCCTAGTGAGAATTAGCGAGGTTCTTCCTGCTCTGCTCCTCAGTCTTGAATTGGTCCAGATGGGGTTAAACGAAGCTGACCGCCAGAAGGAAACATTAGATGAGCTCCGTCTAATGACCGGACGGCTTGTTTGGGGAGATTCGGTCTCGTTTGTGCCATAAAGTGCATGGTGGTGATGTGCAGGTGTTATTGCTAGAGGTGCACTGATCGTGGATGTTGGTGGCAGGCTCTGAATGTGTTGGCCTTATTAGCATTAGAAACACACTTTGATTAGCCAAAGCTGCAGCGTAAATGACAGCATTGGTTCAGACCGGCGTTTTAAGTGCTTAAGGCGAGACACAGCATCGTTTCATCATGCACAGGTCAACTTTGAGGCCGTTTTGCTTCCATAAACACGCGTTCTTTCAGGCTGACTAACAGAAAACGTATGCAGTACACACTTAGGTGGTTAATTTTCGTATATATCGTATATACTTTGTTTTGCGCATGTAGATTTAGTATATAAGTGTATATCTAGTGTATATAATACGTGCAGCACAGTATAAGTCATCAAGTTTGTGGTGATCGCTAGTAGTAGTTTTACCCTGTTGACTTGTGGTGTCTGGCCTTCATCGTGTATGTAGTTGCCTGTTTAAGTAGCCGCTGGCTGTTTAGCATATTGAGTCATGTCGTAGAGTTATACATACTATAATTAAGCTTTGACATCAGGTACATGTACAGAGGCGGCCTTCAAACGGAGGACACAAACCTATCACCCACAGATGACTGACTGCTTGTTTGGAATCAGAAATTGGCCGGTTGCAAGACGAACTGTGATTGTGCACCGCTAGTGTTTATGGTTAGGTGGAAATAGTGTGTGATGGCTACATTCGGTGGCGTGTAGGGAGCTAGAGACGTATTTAATGAGACAGCCTCTGGAGCAGTAGGATCTCGAACTCGTCGAGAATAGATCCTCGCTGTCCAATGAAAACATGTATCTCGGTCAGTTTGTCTCATCACGTTTGAGCCGCCTTTTACGCTGCGTGAACATTTCACGATGGGTGGACCGACAGTATTGGCCCAAAACCGCTCGGACGAAAGTCTGGTTCCATTGACGTCCATTAAAATGACCATAAAGTTGGCGTTTCGGCAGAATTGGCCCAAAACCGCTTGGACAAAAGTCTGGTTCCATTGATGTCCATTAAAATGACCATAAAGTTGGCGTTTCGGCAGAATTGGCCCAAAACCGCTTGGACAAAAGTCATTGACGTGGATTAAAATGAAAGTAGGTTTTTGCCCTGTCCTGTAAAGTTGCCATTGCAGGAGACACTTGGACAGCGACGATACGGGCAGTTAGGCCGAGCTACAGCACACGGATGACTCTTAAGTGTCGTCTCTGTGTTCTCAGGACCGTGGCCGTGATATTTAGAGACTGCAGCTTTAAGTCGAGAGCTTAACCTTCATATGGCGCACACCAGAATGTGAAAGGAAGGGAAGGACCTGAGCTGACCCACAGGCCGCTTAATGCACACCACTCTCTTTATCTTTTCACCTACCTCTTTAAAGCTGTTTGGCTCAGCAGTGAAAGATTTGTCATGTCAGATGTGAATGTGTTCAGAAAGGCGAGGCTGTCCATGTGAACTGTTGGTGCTTTGTGTATTCAGGGGTGAAGCCATATGCTTGCTCGATGTGCGACATGAGATTTTTCCAACGTTACCACCTCCAGAGACACAGCCTCACTCATACGGGTATGTGTCGTCTCATCTTACCGCCCTTGACTATTATCGACACACACACACACACACACACACACACACACACACACACACAGAATGATGCAAACTAAATGGTTTTGCCGCTGATGGAGATAAGGCTAACTCAGTACTGATACACTTTTATTTTGATTTCCGTTTGAAGTCTGCACGTGTCGGCTACAAAGGCCCTAAGTACACATAGCAACCGTAGCATAGTGAAATACATGAGTCACTTTTGGACGCTTGATAGAGCGCAGTTTCAGGTTGTGCAATATGAAGATCTTATTTCAGCGGTATTCCACAGGTAGGTTAGTGGGCTTGTGCGTTTGATGGTATTGTGAAAGTGTACCTTCCAGAACAGTCACTCTGTCATAAGCATTTATGAAATCTGTGTGTGTATATATGCATATATGTGTCTGTGTGTGTCTGTGTGTGTGTGTCTGTGTGTGTGTGTCTGTGTGTGTGTGTCTGTGTGTGTGTCTGTGTCTGTGTCTGTGTCTGTGTGTGTGTGTGTGTGTGTGTGTGTATTACTAGCAGAAATGTCCATACACTAAGTGCAGTCTGTAAGTATTTGGACAGTGCCTTGGCACGCCGGTGCTCCAGCACACTCTGTGACTATGTGAAACAATGACGACGCAGATCCACTTTAATGTCTGGCGCAGCGTATATGAATCACAATAAAAAGGTCTCGATTACACAACTCATTCACTTCAGAGCTGCGATCTGTGACTCAGGCTGTGACTGCTCCGCTGGAGTCACTTTCACTCCTTGCTCCTTATGGAGCCACGGTTGAGTGACTGCTTAGTGGGTACTTTGGGCGTCTTTTTTATGATTTTGCTCTGTAGAATTTTGCTCAGGGTGAATCAGCTTTGGGAAGTGCGGTGTAATCAGGCATGTGGTGGTGATGATGATGATGATGATGCTGTGTGCAGTAAGCCAGTTTCAGTGATGGATCTGATCTGTCGCAGAGGATGTGGTGCTTTAGGGGCAGTTTCTGTTAAACCCTGCAGCCTTTGGGCCCACTGACCCACTTCAAGTGGTTCTTCTTTAGTGCTTTGTTTTAGATACCCTTGTGCTAGCAGCGAGAAGTTGTTAGCCGAGTTGCAGCAACTTTTTGGGCCAAATGCGTATGGAGCCAAGGCTAAGCCAGGCCTGAAGTACTCCAGATTAGCTTCAAGTTCTGTTGCAGTCTACAGTACCAGTCAAAAAGTTTGTGCAGCCCCATCTAACTGGGTGTAGTCGGTGATCTTAAAGACTCTACAGTCGTACACTTAACAGCTCCAACTGATGAGAGTCTGAACCAGTACATACCCTGATATACCACATATACTCTTTCAGGTTAGTGAATATTCATGAGCGACCGACCAATAGAATTGCTCCAAACCTGCTTAGTAATAAACCTTGTTCTATCAGCTCCACTGGAGGTTAAGAAAGCTGGTTCATCCTCCTGTAAAGCTCCATTCTGGAGGGTTTTAAGGTGGACTGTATAATTCCATGAGTGCTATTTTATAGTTTGGTGACTTCACTTTTACTCTACAGTAAAGCTTTAAGATCAACGGAAGGAGAACCTGCTGTGAGGAGCCAGGTCTAAACTTGTGACTGGTAGTGTGGGTGATCTTAACTTCTTCCAGACAGAGCTACAGAAATTGATGTATGGCCAGGCGGAGATTTTTGAATCCATGCATATGTTGTAACAGTTCTTCTACTGGCTTGTAGAAGTTCATGTCACTAAAATATCCAGGTTACCAGGTTTGTTCTAATAAAGTGCAGTTGAATGGGTTCTCTAACTTGGGTGAATTAGTGAGTGTAAACAGGCTCTTGTCGGAAAACCCTGTATCTCCATTTTTGCCGTATTTCATTTTTTAAGTCCTTTGAAAATGGTAGTGCTGAGATTTGGTAGTGAGCAGACCAGTAGAAGGAGTCCAAAACGACTTGTTCAATTCCATGCTCTCTTTCTTTAGAGGTGTGAGCTCTTCTCTCTCTTCTTTGAGCTTGCTAGTCCAGTCCTGTGGTTCTCCGAGGCCAGGCCAGAGCCTGGTGTAGTGTGGTACTCTACCGTCATCGTGCTCTTCATGATCTCCCATGTTCACCGCGATCGTCAGTGCGCTGTTACAGTCACTTCCGGGCCTTCTGTTTGCCCTGCTGTTTGCCCTGCTGTGTATGAGCTGCCAGCTGAGAAATGAATTGACGCTGAACGTCGCCCTCTAAAGCGAGTGGTCTGCGTATGATATGACAAAGCTTCTAGACGCCCTGAAAGCCTGCATCGTCCCAGTCATTGTTTCCTCTGAAGTCCAGTGTCCTTGAACATTGCCGCTGTCCAAATGCTCCCAGGCTGCACTGTGTACAGAGTTGTGCTTTGAATGCTGTGTGCTGAGGTTTACTGAGTGTTGGTGCTCTGTGCGTTTAGGGGTGAAGCCGTATGCTTGCTCGATGTGTGACATGCGGTTTTTCCAACGTTACCACTTGGAAAGACACAGCCTCACTCACACTGGTATGTGTTCTTTCCCTGTACCCCTCTGTATCTGATAAACCAGCTTGTTTAAAAATGAAATGCTCAGATTGGAAGGAGGAGATTGTAAATTAGTCATGCTTCATATGCTCCATATATATATATAATTTTATTTATTTATTTTATTTGTTATTTTAATTTTTATGTATTTATTTAATGTATTTATTTAATTTCTTTTTTTCTTTTTTCTTTTTAAAATTCATGAATGATTCAAACAGTTTTTAAAGTAGAATATATCTAGGCCGGTAGTCTAGATGTTGGGTTCTACCTTTTCCACCCCAAGGCCCACTTGACAGTAACTACACAGCATAGCAGCCCACCACACAACCACAATCAACATTTATAAATAAATATATTAAATATATTAAAATACATCTTTATTTTAATATCATTATATGTGACGTTACCAGGCCCCTGACTTTAGATCCACGGACCACTAGAGGGTGCTTCATGGCCTTCTGTTGGTCCGCGGCCCACGGGTCAAGAAACCCTAGTCATGTTCAGGTGTTCAGGGAGCTTTAGTTGTGGGTTGTTGGGTAACATGTGCAGAACATGCCCTCCCTAGTGCACTGAACACGCCCCAGTGTGCCACTTCGTATTTAACGTGGGCAATGTCGGCCCGTAGGTCTTTGCTGAACATCAGCCTTCACTACAAACTCGAGTTTGGATGAAGTCTTTTTTTTTGTATTGTCCCCTTTAATAAACCCTGATTATGATCTGTTTTATTGCCGGTTGTGACAAACCAGTCTTGACTGTCTAGTTTCAGAGAAGTGAGAGACTCTTTGGAAGCAGAGATGCACCGAAATGAAACTCCTCGGCTGAAAACCGAACGCAAAGTAAACTTAGCAGACTGATTGCAGTATGTGGCATGAAGTGTAGGGTTCTGATCAATTCAGGAAGTCCAACAATTTTATCGTTTCATAGACTGAAGCTACAGATGGTGGTGTTAGAATTCAGAATGTAGAGCCGTTGGCCATTTGTGCTGCACACAGAGGAAATTCTCCTCCGCATTTAACCCACCCGTGCAGTGAGACACACACAGACACATACACACTAGTGGAACACACGCACATTAGAGGGCAGTGAGCACACTTGCCCTGAGCCGTGGGCAACCCTTTCCACAGCACCCAGGGGTTTAGGTGCCTTGCTCAAATCCTGGAAAGATCTTGGGAAGTAAAATGATCTTATATCTGCTTCATATATTCTCATTTTGAGATCGCTGTGATCTCATTTTAAGAGTATTTGTTATTACCAGGTATTTTCCAGGTATTTTATGATTACCAGGTAATTAACTTCATTTGTATTTAGTATAGCACTTTTCAAAGGCGGAGTTACAAAGTGCTTCACAATAAAAACATTAAAGATATAATAACATAATCAAAGGAATTAAAACACCCACACCAGCACACCACCTGTGATTACAGCTCGAAAACAGCTAGAGAGTAAAAGGGGGTCTCCATGCGTCTCTTAAAAGACTGTGGACGTGGCGAGTTTGATATCAAGGCGGGGAGACTGTTTCTATAATTTACATGCATACACAGCAAAAGCACAGTCTCCCCTTCGCTTCAGTCTAACGGGACAGTCTAACGGGACAGTCTAATGTCTTAATTTACATGTACAAATGGTCTTCAAGTGAGCTGACGACAGTCTCAGAATGTATCAGCCACATACAAGATGGTTTTACTGGCCAAGATCTCATTTATTGCAGTGCAGTCATGTCCTGTGTGCTCAGGAAATCAAGCCAGCGACCCTCCGGCTGCATCCCACACCTCCAGCCTACGACTGATATCCCTGGTTAATTCGAACAGTATCAAGGCTGTACTGGAGAAGCTGCACCTCCGCTCATCTCGATGCTCAGCATGGTCAGAATTCATGAATGCTCAGACTGTTCCCAGGTGTCTGAGCAGACCAGGAGCAATACCAACAGCTGTTTCTCGTTTAGTTAATCATTTAAACTCTATTATTATTATATTAGAATTGGACCGTTCGGTAAAGGGTGTCCTTTTTCCAGTCCACATTTCGGTGCATCTCTGCTTGTTAACCCGTTTGCTGTGGTTTTGAACTAGACGTATACTGCGTGTTGGGGCTGTGAGGTGATGAAAGCTCCGTGCGTGGTAATTAACCGCTGTTTCTGTGTCCGCCAGGCGAGAAGCCGTTCGCGTGCGACATGTGTGACATGCGCTTCATCCAGAGGTACCACCTGGAGAGGCACAAACGCGTCCACAGCGGAGAAAAGCCTTACCAGTGCGAGCGCTGCCAGCAGGTAAGACTCTTCACCCGTACGGCAGGTGCAGACACGTCCCTGACTTTCATTTTTACTGTGCCAAGGTTTTCTGCCTCGTTTGTGGGTGTTGTGTATCTCTGGCAACCCTACTTTTCCTCAATATTAGTACACGTTAGAAGAGATGAGAGGAATTCCATTCCAGGTTTCGGTACCAGCAGAGAAAACTGGATCTGATATCCTAAAAATAGCACAGTGAGACGCCCATGGAGCGCGACGCTCCAGCCTGAATATCACAACATGAACATAACGCTACAGTTAGCCAAATAAACCTGATAGTATAGTAGTGCAGTCATGCAGACATTTGTACCAAGTTCCTTTGTGGTGGTGTTGTGAGTTTAACTGAATTAAGGGGGGAAAATAGTTCTTTTCATGTTGTTACACTGAAAGTGCATTAAAGGAGCAGTGTGTAACCTCTAGTGGTGAGGTTGGGTATTGCAATCTACTCCCGGATTTTGTTTATCTTCATCAAATCAAATCAAATCAAATCACTTTTATTGTCACATCACATTTTCACAGGTGTGAAGGTGAGTGAAAAACTTAGGTGCGAAGTCCTTTACAGTACTTAAATACAAAAAATATACATTAGACAATAAATATATACAATACTAAGCACAAAATCTCTCTTATACTAATATCATGTTGTCTCTTCTCTGACGGTTCTCCCTCCTTTACTTCTTCTTGTGTCTTCTTAAATATTCAGTTAAATAAATTCCATCCACCGTTTTCCGGAGTTTCCCCAAGTTCTCTAATTTCTCACCACACAGAATGGTTCTCCAGCACCGATTTTCTAGCTGCTGATTCTACCTATCGAGTACATTTACATTTATGGCATTTAGCAGACACTCTTATCCAGAGCGACTTACATCCGTGCTTAGCGTTCTGTCGGATAATGTTTCCCAGCTAGTATAAGTAAGTTAGGAGTCTAAAACTCACCCTGAGCTCAGACACTGCCCGAACAAGGGCCAGTGCTGCTACCTAGAGAGAACAATACACAGACATATATAAGCATAAGTGCACTACCTGGCAACCCAACCCAGCGCTCATACCTAGAGAGAAGACAGGTTATGGCCAGTATAAGTGCAACAACAAGGTATTTCAGCATACACATCTACTAGTGCTCACTCACTGAAGGGCTCTACACAGAGACGGGTCTTCAGCCTGCGCTTGAAGACTGTGAGAGACTCAGCTGTTCGGACAGCCAGTGGGAGTTCATTCCATCATCTGGGAGCCAGGACAGAGGAGAGTCTGGACACTTGTCCTCCATGCGTCTTCAGGGATGGCAGATCGAGTCGAGCTGTACTTGAAGCTCAAAGGGCTCGTGGTACAGATCGACTCTTCACCATTGCCATAAGGAGGGAGGGGCGGGTCCGTTCTTGGCTTTGTAGGCATCAGAGTTTTAGATGTGATGCGGGTGCAGCTGCAGGAAGCCAGTGAAGGGAGCGCAGCAGTGGAGTGACGTGGGTGAACTTGGGAAGGTTGAAGACGAGTCGAGCTGCTGCATTCTGGATCAGTTGCAAGGGCCTGATGGCCCGTAGAGGAAGACCAGCCAGGAGCGAGTTGCAGTAGTCTAACCTTGAAATGACCAGAGACTGGACCAGCAGCTGGGTGTTGTAGAGGAGGAATCTGCATGACCGAGTCAGGTTCGCTATATGAGCCGAGAACGATAACTGACCATTCAGAATCACACCAAGGCTTCTTGCATCCTCAGTCGGAGTGATCAAGGAGTTCCCGAATGAGATGGCAAGATCATGGTGAGGACCCGTAGTGCTGGGGATGAACAGCAGCTCAGTCTTGCTGGGATTGAGCTTAAGGTGGTGAGCTGTCAACCATGAGCAGATGTCCGTCAGGCACGCTGAGATGCGATTGTTCTCTCACTGCTGGAAACACTTTCTGATAACACTCACCAGGTTCTAGTTCAGGTTCTCCTGTTCCACCTTAAATAGTGCTGTGATTACATTGTGGTGCCTGAGGAGTTATAACATTTAAGGTGGAACTGAAAGAAGCTGGTAAATAAGGAGCTGAACTGGTGGTGTTAGCGCTGGTGGTGTTAGCTTGTGGGCGGAGCTACTGATAAATATGTTCTACAGTAGAACATTCCAACAAGGGTTCTTCTTCTCTCTCTACGTCCTCCAGTCAGTGCTATAGCGCCCCCTAGTTCGAGCTGCTGCTTCAGTGTAACAGTGTGAGAGTCTCTCTACAGCCCGTGTGTGGTGTGTCTGTTCTGGGCTACTGTAGGAACATGGTGGTGGTGGTCTCTGCTGGAAGACGAGCTGCTCCTGTGTAGATATGAAGCTCGTTCTAGATAACCGGAACACACAGAGACCTGTAGTTTCAGGTACAAACGTAGTTTTATATATATGATGTTCCATTTCTGTCAGTAAACCCCCCTCTAAATCTTACACACTGCTCCTGTAATGTACATACCAAAGCTTCCATGTGAAGCCACAGCCATCGCTCCGTGGCTCAGGTTCAGAACCCAGCAGATGTCTTGTGTGCACCTTCGGTTCTCTTCTCATTCCCTTTTTTCGCTCTCTGTTTATTTTCCTTGCAGAACTTCTCGAGGACAGACAGGCTGCTGAGGCATCGGCGGCTGTGCCAGGGAAGGGGCGTGGCTAAAGTTGAGGCTCAGCCCTGCTGCGAGCCCCGCCCCTACCCCCAGGAGCCCCCTCCTCCGCCACCAGCCACCTGGAGTCCCCTGCATCCGCCCCCAGGCCGACTGGCGGTGTGACATTCCAGCGTAAAACCTCTGAGGAAAAACCCCTAAAACAAAAACACACAAACGCGAACACCCCCCCCACCCCCGCCGCCTCTCTCTCTCACTGCCGCCTCGCACAGTGGCGCCACCCACTGGCCCGGACTGATATTACAGGAGGATGAACCGGAGAGGGACGGTTCCCTTAACCTCCTGCTGCGTTATTATTTGGAGAGAGTGTTCGTTTTGGGGTTGTTTTATACTTTAAAATGAATCGTTTCGCTTTTTCTTGGTTTATTTTTGTTAAATTTTTTTTTTTTTTTTTTTTTTGTAAAGATATTTTGACCGTTTCGGTGGTACGTGAAAGAAGGGAACAAGATAAACGGGGTCCGGAGACTCGATCGAATCAGGGAAGAACGCCCGGAGAATAGCATTTCATAAACACAGAACAGTTTTATCTGCTCCCCCGAACGGGAAGAGACGAGGAATCGAGCGACGCCGCGGAGTGAAGAAGGACTACGGATTTAAACGGCTGCCGTGTACACACTGACCCTCATTCTGCTGGACCTGAGGAAGGCGAACGCAAGGTCATCTCACGTGACGTGTACTGTAAAGCGCCACCGTTTCGTCTCCAGCGCCCGCGTGTGCTGAAGGCTCGGGAAGACCTGTCCGCAGTACTTGTGAAAAGTGGCACAATATAGTTCCGTATGTTTATTCACTTCATGAAACATTATACAGCTCAGCTTCTGACTGTTCAGTACTCTGACCTAAGGATGAATTTCAAGGATGTAAATGTAACTCTGTTAACTGGCTTGTAGTGTAACATTGATCTTAAAAACGCGGTGGAAATGGGACACGTGATGGGACGCGCACCTGTCCGTCTCCGGCGGCTAACGATATTCGCATTACTACTACATAACACGTGTTGCTGTCAGTGACGATGTATCTGCTTAGCAAGTGACGCCACGACGGAAGCTCCCAACACCACGTACGGATTTCTACGTTTTAAAGACTTTGTGGCCTTAGGATGTGATCATGTGTTCGTTTTGGACTTTTGCTTTGAAACGCGGTCACTGCCTAAACGTTCCCTCTCCCCCGTCGACGTGGCTTTGCCTCGCCTTCTCTACTGCTGTGCTGACTTTTCCCTCCGTCTATAGTTGGATGATGATGATGACTATAAATGTCACTTACTACACGTATCAGTTTGACCAGTATCAAGCAGATTTCCAGTATGGTACAGGGTGGGAACATCGTATTCCTCGTAGGCCCTGCTGTAGAAACAGCCTGTTGGACGACCAGCCGCATCTGTGTACGTGTGACGGCCGCGTCTTCAAACGTAGACCTGGAGTCCGTGTTCTGGTCCCGCCTTTTGTACATACAGGTAGGTGGCCGGTCAGCTCCGTCAGCAGTGATTGATGACGGGACCAGAACCCGGATTCTGGGATTTGGAGACCTCTGCAGGAAGGGAAAGCGACAGATGGATTTCTGACGAACTGGAACCAACCAATGACCAAGACCCTTAGATAGTTGTACCACATGGTTTATGGTCTGTAACTGTTTCTTAACCTCAGTCTTCGCCGGTTTCTGTGCTTCTTTTATGTACTTGTTGGTACCGATTACCATGCCGATCTGTCCGTCAAGCAAGCCCCTCCCACTTTTCTGGCAAATAGGATATAACGTGGGCAGACACCAACTGCCCAAAACACAACGTTTCTACAATTAGTTGTTTTTTTGTTTTGTTTTTTTGTTGTTGTTTTTTTCTTTTTTTTTCTTTGTGTTTATGTATACTTATATATCGGAAACAATGAAATGGACTACACCTCCTCTTAGTTCTGTAGCAACATGCTGTGTGTATTTTTAATAACGTTTTTTTATTTCTAATATAAATTTAAAACACTGGAGAGAAAAAAATGGAAAAAAAAACCTATAGACTTTTTTTTTTTGTTTTTATAAAAGAGAAAAATAGTTTGTAGTCATTAGACAAAGCCTCTCTTCAAAACGGCAGTCTGAACAGATTGGAGTGATGCATTTCATTACGGTCCCTCGGGTTCTAAAGCAAAATACGGGGGGAGGAAAAAATGGTGTAATTGGATGGGTAACTTGGAGAACCGTTTCCCAGCACACTATTCTAGTGAGTTCTATGGTTAGTAATACTAGGAGAGAATAAAACTGCATCAGTAGTAGCTAACAGTAGTTCTTTATTTTATCTTGCATGCCATTTGCAGTTATCACTGTAAGAACTTATTATTGATTTTGTTTTTCGTTAAGAAAATTGTTGTATTGATGATCATTGTAAAAAAAAAAAAAAAAAAAAAAATGGGCAAGTGAATCCGAAACAACCTTGTGATCCAGTTAGTTTTCATTGTGTGGAGTGAGGAGAGGGGCTTCCATTATGCAGAAATAAAATCCTTTAAAGGGAAAAAAAAAACGAGTGAATGTCTTTACGAACGCCCGGCGGAAACGTGGAGGGCAGGGAATTGGGGAAAGGAGCGGCCTGGAGTTTGTTCACTGTTAGCCGAATGCTTGTGGTCACCAGAGTTTCTGATAAAGTGGCCAGATGATGGTAAAGGGCAAGGTAGGTGTTTCTAATAAAGTGGCCAGTGAGTGGGAATGTGCGGTTGGTGTTTCTAATAAAGTGGCCAGTGAAAGAAAGCACAAGGTAGGTGTTTAATAAAGTTGTCAGTCGGTGGGAACATGAGGTTAGTGTTTCTAATAAAGTGGCCACCCAGTGGAAGCACAAGGTAGGTGTTTCTAATAAAGTGGCCAGGGAGTGGAAACGTGAGGTTGATGTCTCTAATAAAGTGGCCAGTGAGTTGGAGCATAAGGTAGGTGTTTCTATTAAAGTGGCCAGGGAGTGGTAACGTGAGGTTGGTGTTTCTAATATAGTGGCCAGTGAGTGGTAATGTGAGGTTGGTGTTTCTGATAAAGTGGCCAGGGAGAGAAAGCACAATGTATGTGTTTGTAATAAAGTGGCCAGTGAGTGAAAATGTGAGGTTGGTGTTTCTAATAAAGTGGCCAGTGAGTGGAAGGGCAAAGTAGGTGTTTCTAATAAAGTGGCCAATTACTGGACGCACAAGGTTGGTGTTTCTAATAAAGTGGCCAGCCAAACCCCTCCTGATGTGTGAAGGTAAAACCTCTGGGAGATCTGATCAGCCAGCACCGGTACCTGACCTCACTACAGCTGTTGAGGCTACATGGATCAACAGGCGTCTACACACTCACGGCCAAGAAGTGGCAGAGTTTAAGGTGAAGCAGTGAATGCAGTGCGCCCTCTACTGACCAACATTCAGTGTTAACATTAAACAAGTAAACGTAACGTCTCTGATTGATTAACGTTGTGGGTGATATAGTTTGATTATTTTCTTAAAATAACTCGTATATTGTACTGCTGTATGACGTTAGCTGTGTACTGTTTATTTTGTGGGCGGAGTCAGTAGTATAATTCAGTCTGGTAGCTGCACCCAGAAGGAATCAACCAACAGGAATGAAACCTGGTGGGTAGGTTTGACATGGTGAGACATGCTAATGATGCAAGACTGTAGTCCATCTGTTCCTCTGGATACTGTATCACCCTGTTCTTCAATGGTCAGGACCCCCACAGGACCACCACAGAGCAGGTATGATGTGGGTGGTGGATCATTCTCAGCACTGCAGTGACACTGACGTGGTGGTGGTGTGAGTGGATCAGACACAGCAGTGCTGCCGGACACCTCAGTGTCACTGCTGGACTTAGAATCGTCCACCAACCAAAACTATCCAGTCAACAGCGTCCTGTGGGCAGCGTCCTGTGGGCAGCGTCCTGTGAGCACTGATGAAGGACTAGAGGATGACCAACACTGCACTGTGCAGCAGC
>CM067494.1:656351-679408 GCA_034552555.1 Semaprochilodus insignis
GTATTATACCTGGTTGTGATGTGCAGATGTAGTCTCAGGTTCTATCTGGAGCAGATTATTCGTTTTGTCCTCACTCGTCTGTTATAATCTCCCTTTTCTAGACTGATTCACTAAAAGTGTTCTTCTCCATGCAGCTCCGAATCCCTGCGCGGCGAACGGCGGTTTGGGCCCATGCTCACATCTGTGTCTGATCAACTACAACCAAACCTTCTCCTGTGCCTGCCCTCACCTGATGAGACTCCACTCAGACAACCACACCTGCTACGGTAAGGTCCACCTCCCACCTCTGTGTGTTATTACTGGATATTCTTGGGTTTTGGACATTTATGCTGAAATTCCAGCCCAGAATTCCAGCTGATATCTCGGCTCCCCGTTTCTGTTCCTTCCTGCGCTCCTGTAGGAACATAGCAAGTGTAAATGCAGTTCCTCCCAATAGTCTTCTCAGAGGCATCACTGCTCTATCACTTGAGCTCCTGACACCAGTTTAATTCCATAGGCTTCTTTACCAGCCACTGGTTGAGCTAGTTTGTATGGAAAGCACTGTGTACAACGTTTTCAACACCACGTCATACGTCCTTAAGTATTTACGTCGCACAAACAGGCTCATAAAGAAGGTCCGGTCTTGATGTCGAGATCTTAAAACCAACACCATACTGATGGAGACCTGAGGATCAATAGTAGACAATTCACTTACATCCTCAGGAAACATGACTTCACCAAATACAAATGATTTGTCCACTCGGAAAAGGGGACCCAAACACAACCCACCCTATAAGACCTTCTTCCACACATTGTAATGTGCAGTTACACATTTCCACCAGAGAGGTCTCCAAATCCCCAAAACTCACATAGTGTAGCCTAAGTAAAGCGTCAGTTTGGTCCATCCTTCCTTTCCCTCGTCTCTTAACATTACTGTATGTTGTAAAGGGAATTCCATGGACGTTTCAAACGTGTGTAATTCAATGCATGGGATGTAAACAAACTCATTCCGAGTGGCTTAATGTGAAATGATTAATTGTAGAGAAATTTGTTGACCTGACCAGCGAACCTACATAGGTCCTCTGAGTTATAATTTGGAATGTTGATGATGGTAAAATAGTGATAAACAAGGAGAAAGGCATTTCTCCATTCCCTCAGAATCCGCTGCATGTGTCCCTCCACCGTAAATGACCCGTTCTTACCTGTGAACTAAAGTAAACAGCGTCTCAGACATCAGGCAGCGTATTCAGAACCACCTCATGTAGGAACTTTCTGTGAGGGAGCTTTTAGAGGGGGACGTCTGGTTACCTTCACCACCACTGTGGACAGATCTGGCTTTTTACACCAAACAGAGCTTTTCACACCAAACCGCTCTGAATGGCTTTGTTTATATCAGAACCACAGAAACAATCTCTGGAATTCCCTTTTACGGCATGTGGACTAAACTGTGAATCTAAACAGCCGTGTGAAGAAGTGATCAACAAAACTGAGAATTTCTTGAGCTGCGGCGTGGACGGTTGGTTGTTATATATAGACTGATTTGCATGTTATGCACCACATAGCAGTCATATTTCAATCTGGATAGGATGTGAAGTGTAACTCCAGATACAAGCCACCCGTAAACAAGGGTCACAGTGCTTCACTAAATGACTCAATGGTCAGTTTTAATCCATCATGATTCTTAAACTGAAACAGATATTATGGCGCTTCACGAGGATGATGGGGCTATAAATCCCTGTGGGCTGTGAGTGACGGGATCCATAGATCGGGAAGAGGTGCTACAGTGCAGGGAATGTCTCGTTCCATGTGTGGAAAATGGCTCCAGAGCAGATGTTAATGATTGGCTAAAAGGAGTGACTGCATTTGGGCGTGCCAAAGACCATAGTGTGAAGGAAGTAGCTGAATCTGCAGGTGTATGGAAGCGTACGCTCATACGAGTCTACCAGCAGTGGATAAAATCCCAGTCTACAGGGAATCCACCAGGCATCCACCAAATCTGGACCAACTGATCAATTCTTTGATGTAAGAGTGTCTGAACATTGATGTGGTCTACATCCAGAAACTTGTCCAGTACATGCCCAATCCAGTCACAGCTGGTATTGGTACTGGTGGAGGATTACAGGGTGTTAGGTAGGGGGGACTCGTTGGTCGTCCGCTGAGCTCGTTAACCTGGTGCTAAACGTTAGTGTGGGATGTATAGATTATGATAATAATAAGCCTGCAGTTTAGGCAGTTACGGAATGGAGAGGTTGTAGCTTTTGAAGCGTGTCAGTCCCATCTGGTCTAGTGTCAGTCTAGAGTTTGTGCCGTGATGCTTGAACGATCCTAAATAGTTTCTGGGAGATCAGTTCCAGCTTTCCTTCAGCATGGTCCTAATTAATGGAAAAGAGAGTCTGGGCCAAGAGTATTCTTCCAAGTTCACCTCGAAAAAGAGCAGAAAACAAACCAGACGACCCTGACAACCACGTCTGTAGCTCGTCTACGGCGTTGCTACTGCTTTAGGATCTTTTCCAGTTGTTCACAGTTATTCCAAGAGGCTGTGTCCTTCTGTTAAACCCTGGCTGTGGACAAACAGGCCCTTCACACAAACATAACTGGCCTTGTTCGAGGGCCCACGGTCCTGTGAGAGTAACGGTGAGAAGCAGACCTGAAAGTCTGAATGAAGCTCAGTCACTGTTACCAGTGAAACCAGTGACCACTGTAAGGAGTTTATCACAGTGAGAGTGAAAATAAGAGTGTTCAGTGTTTTGTGAGGCAGAGGAAGAGATGTCTGATTAGTTTGTGATGGAGGAAAAGAAGAGTCTGTGAGTAAATAAGCAGGACCACCGGTTGCGTCAGTGGCGTGCAGACAAAGCTTCCACACAGCATAGGACAGCAGGAAGCTCCATGGTAGGTAAACTGGTCAGAAATGCAGGCAAGCCGATGAGGCAACAGCATCAGACCGCACAGGATGGGCAGTAGTTCCGCCTCAGACCGCACAGGATGGGCAGTAGTTCCGCCTCAGACCGCACAGGATGGGCAGTAGTTCCACCTCAGACCGCACAGGATGGGTAGCAATTCCGCTGCAGACCGCGCAGGATAGGCAGTAGTTCCACCTCAGTCCGCACAGGATGGGCAGTAGTTCCACCTCAGACCGCACAGGATGGGCAGTAGTTCAGCCTCAGACCGCACGGGATGGGCAGTAGTTCCACCACAGACCACGCAGGATGGGCCGTAGTTCCGTCTCAGACCACACAGGATGGGGAGTAGTTCCGTCTCAGACCACACAGGATGGGGAGTAGTTCCACCTCAGACCGCACAGGATGGGCAGTAGTTCCACCTCAGACCGCACAGGATGGGCAGTAGTTCCACCTCTGACCGCACAGGATGGGCAGTAGTTCAGCCTCAGACTGCACGGGATGGGCAGTAGTTCCACCACAGACCACGCAGGATGGGCCGTAGTTCCACCTCCATCCGCACAGGATGGGCAGTAAGCTGTGGTACATTCCAAAGGTAGTACTAAGTACTGACCATGCAGGGTGCCCAAACTTTTGCTTCGGGCCCTTTTACTGTTATTTTGAAACTTGTGACCATAGAGATGGTGTTCCTCCAGAATGTCCTGTCTCTGTTTGGGTCTTCAGTCTTCTGAACGGCTGGTTCATGTGTGCTCTGATAGTTTCCATCTGTCTTGTAGCTGATCGTCCTCCAGTGAGCTGGTTCGGTTTGGTTTGGTTATCTGGGCTTCCAGTGAGAGCTGAGGTCTGACACGAGCGTGGCTCTTTTCTTTGATGTCCAAGTTTCTCTGCCAAGACCAGAGTTCAAAGACATCATTATTTTTCCTGTCTGGCTCCCTGTCCATCTCTTCACTCCGTTCTTTAATCATCCGTATAAGGGACCGAGCAGGCTGCTCATGTGTCTTCCACCTCTCCTGAATCCTTGATCATCTTCCAGTCCTGCTTCCCTCAGTATCTGCTCGGCATACTGGTTGAGCATGTGTGGTGATGGTGTGCAGCCTTGTTTAGCTCCTTTGCCAATATGGAAACCAGTCCGTAAGTTCCACTTGCATGAGGACTAAAAGAGGAGCTTCCAAAACTGGAGAGCTGCCTAACAACCACCTGGAAGACCTGGTAGATCCACCAACACTGTCCCTATCCGATAAACAGCACTTAAAGCTTTCATCTCTTAGATGTATCAGATCCGTTCATGTCCACCTCCAAAACATGTTATTTGTAAAAAGACGGCAGTTAGCTACCAACAAGGAGTTGCGAAATTCCAAACTGGTGTCCTGGGAAAATCATGGATAGTAAGAACAAAATAATCCGGTAATTTCCACTGGACTGTATGTGTGCATCTGTTTGCTCCAGAGTTCCGTCAGTTCCTCCTGTACGCTCGTCAGATTGAGATCCGAGGTGTGGATATTTATAACCCCTACTACAACTACATCATCTCCTTCACCGTCCCCGACATCGACAACGTGACGGTGGTGGACTACGACGCGCTGGAGCAGAGAATCTACTGGTCGGACGTGCGGACGCAGACCATCAAGAGGGCCTTCATAAACGGCACCGGCATCGAGACCGTGGTCTCAGCAGGTACGAGCCGAGACCACAGGGTCAGAGATAACAGCAGCAGGGTTACAGACCTGCAGGTTGCATGTGATGAATGCATGTTGACCTCTTTCTGCCCCCTAGTGGCCATTCTGAAAGCAGAATGATGTGTTTAATCAATATAGTAAATGAAATATCTGTTTAATTATCCATTCATCTAGCAGAGTTACCGCACATCTGTCTCTGTATCTGACATAACGGTCCTGCACATCTGTCTCATTATCTGAAAAAAATATTACTGCACATCTGTCTCATTATCTGACAAAAACATTACTGCACATCTGTCTAATTATCTGGCATAACGTTACTGCACATCTGTCTAATTATCCGGCATAACGTTGCTGCACATCTGTCTAATTATCTGGCATAACTTTCCTGCACATCTTTCCTGCACATCTGTCTCAGTGTCTGGCAACGTTACTGCACATCTGTCTAATTATCTGGCATAACTTTCCTGCACATCTGTCTCAGTATCTGGCAACGTTACTGCACATCTGTCTAATTATCTGGCATAACGTTACTGCACATCTGTCTCAGTATCTGGCAACGTTACTGCACATCTGTCTAATTATCTGGCATAACTTTCCTGCACATCTTTCCTGCACATCTGTCTCAGTATCTGGCATAACATTCCTGCACATCTGTCTAATTATGTGGCATGGCATTACAGCACATCTGTCTTGGGACATCCGTTAAAGGGTTGTGTATGTATAAATTTATTGGTTAGATATTAAAAATGGCGTGATTGTATTAAAATACTGAAGTCCTCTGTAACAGTCTGAAACCAGCTGCAGGCTTTAATCTCCGTGTTACTGATCGAATTTGTTTCTTTGTCTCTACACGTGTTTCCATGCAGACCTACCAAACGTTCAGGGTCTGGCTGTTGACTGGGTGTCTCGTAACCTGTTCTGGACCAGCTACGACACCAATAAGAAACAAATCAATGTGGCCAGACTGGACGGCTCCTTCAAGAACGCCGTCATCCAGGGCCTGGACAAACCCCACTGCCTGGTGGTGCATCCAGTCCTGGGGTGAGTCACCTCCAACACTTACATCCATGTCCGTCTTTAATGCTTTCTGTATCCCAAAGTATCTAGACGGTTCTTCTGACGGATATGTTCTGCACAGACACTTTGGGAATCTCCAAACACTGACCATTACAATCGGATGCTCTGGTAAAGCCGTACGTGAGCCTAAGGTTAGCGTGCCTGATGCTAAGTTACATTCCAGCTCTTAAGCTACTTGTTGGAATTTTCAAGTATGTAACTTTTAAGGTGGAACTGGAAAGTGTGAACCTGGACAGGTAGACTGAGGTGCCAGGATGCAGCTGTAGCACTGTTTAAGGTGGAACAGCAGAATTCGAACACGAAGCTGAGGCGCTGCAGTGCAACTGCTGTAATATTTAAGGTGGAACGGGAAAATGTGAATAGGAGGCCGGCTTCAGCCTGATCAGCTCTCTGAGGTCTCTATACTGTTGAAACTCCGCACTGATGTTGACACGGCTCTTCACTGCCGTGTAGCTCGATCTGAGCCACTTTGTTTATTTCCCATTTAGCGATCCAGGGCTGTGTACCAACACCGGGACACACAGGACGGACAGCTAGCGGAGCGCGTGGAGATATTCCCTGAATTTGACCCGAAGCATACTGGGTTAAAATCGCTTACTGCGCCTTTAAGTGTCGAACTAAAGACCTAGCTCAGGCCCGGGTTTCCACTGGGTGCTCAGCATGCTGCAGCTGCAGCCGAGGCTGTTCGGAGAGTCGGTTGGGTAATGGTTAACTATGTGAATGATTCGGAGAGAGAGAGAGCGGGAATGGGAAGAGTGAACAAAGGGATGTTTTCCTCGGAAACACAGCACCTATTTTAGAACTCCAGCAGGCAGCCGGCGGAATGTTTCCTGTGTGTGTGTGTGATGCTCCGGTTCAAATGAGAATCAGATGGTAGAGTGCGTGTGTGTTTTCCGCCTCCATATGGAAGAGCTCGCTGCGGAAAACAGATGTAAACACGCAGGCTTGTTTTCAGATATTTTGTTCAAGGACATAATCAGCGGAGAGTCTCGGTCTGCGCCTTAACTGCTTGTTTGGCAGGAAATGAAGGGGTTTGGAGTTAAACACAACCCCCTGCACTGATCTGATGTCATCAAACACACACAGGATAAACAGAACGCCTGGCACAAATTCCTCTTTCTCGTTTTTCCCGGTTTAGTTCCTGCGGAATACAGTATGTTGTCTCGGCTGTGTTTACCTTTTACGTCTATGGAAAGCTATTAAGGCGAATCAGAGTTTTGGGGAAAATGGATTGCAGAGGAATGTAAATAGAACGGATTGTTGGGATAACACGGAATGTATGGATGTACAAATAGTACAAAGACAACATACCAAATTTGATTGATTTTTGAATTATTGAGGACGGAATATGATCATTTTGAGTTAGTGCAGGTTGGTGTTCAGCTCCGTGATCAGCTCTTCGTTCCTTCCAGCTGCTACGCAGTTCGGAATCTTTGTCCTGTTTTTCCTTCCATAATTGCTCCAGATGTTTTAATGGGTGACCGGATGGTCTGGACTGCAGACAGGTCAGTTCAGCACCCGGACTCTTTTCTACGGAGCCGTGCTGCTGTAATCCGTGCAGAATGTGGTCGATTGTCCTGCTGGAATCAGTAAGACCTTCCCTGGAAAAGACTCCGTCTGGATGCAGCACATGCTGCTCCAAAACCTGTATATACCGCTCAGTATTAATGGAGCTTCACAGACGTGCAGGTCACCCAGGACATGTGCTCTAATGCCCCCCACACATACCATCCCGGATGCTGGCGTTAGAACTGTATGCTGATAACAAGCCGGATGGTTTCTCTCCTCTTTATCCATGATTTCCTGAAAGAATTCCAGGACACACCACAGGACACTTTACCACGTCTCCTCAGTCCACCTTAAATGAGCTGGGGTCCAGAGAAGGTGGCGGCGCTGTTTCTGGATCTGTTTGTATCTGGGTTTAACTTGCGTGTGTGGAGCAGTGATGAACTATGTTCACAGACGATGGTGTTGGGAAGTGTTCCTGATTCCATGCAGTGATTCCGCTACAGAGCCGGGTCTGTTTTTAATGCAGTGCCGTCTGAGGGTCAGTACTGGTTCTGGTTCATGTCCAGAGGTTCTCCGGATTCTCTGGATCTCGGTTCTTTGCTGTGTTCCGTTGAGGAACGTTCTTCTTGAACTGCTGCTCTATTTGGTGGTAGGCCTTTCGCAGAGTGGTGACCCCGCCCCTCCATCTTTACTTCTGATAGACTCCGCCCCTCTGGAAGGCTCTTTATACCCATTCATCTTACTGACCTGTTACTAGGTAACCTGATTAGCTGTGACAGGTTCCACCAGGTGTTTCTTGGTGTTACACATCTTTACCATCGTTTGTTAATGTTGTTTTGGGATCCGGAGATTCGGGACCAATCAGAACAGAATCTAATATTCTAAGCTTAATTTTTTTTGGGGAGGACTGAGTTACAGTCTTACACCAATGAAGAACAACAGTGTTTAGTTCCAGTGGGCTCTAATGTTAGCTAGCTAGCGAACCTAGCTAGCCTAGCTAACGTTAGCACCTGCAAACATTGCAGATCCTCGATATAGTCTGTGGGGTTTTTAGGGTGTTTCTTGCTATGAAGTCACGTCTTCATGTTTCACTTGTCAGGCTTGTCGGTCAGAAAAGGGCTGATGAGGATAGCTAGCTATCTGGCTTAGGCGGAGCTAAGGCTAGCTATATTAGCTTTAGCTGGACAGCACATAAAACAGCTAACAACCGGAACATGAAGATGCGGGTTCATAGCAAGACACACCCTATAAACCCCACAGTCTAGTCAAGGGTCTCCACAAAGGGCCAGTTTGGTGTTAGCCAGTGGGAGCTAACGTTAGCTAGGTGTGCTAGTTATAGCTAGCTAATATTAGAGCCCACTGACACCAAACTGTGTTTCTTCATTGGTGTAAGACTGTAACTCAGCGTATCAGCTGCAGCCGGTTCCTCTTCTCAGCTCAGAGAAAGATCTAGAACGATAACTGAGTCGTTTTCTGGACTCGATTTGAACTAGAACAAACACAGAACTGCAGCATGGTGAACAGACCAACCTCAGCCGCTCAGTAGAGGTTTGGACCTGGACATGTTCACAAGCGGACTGGAGTGAAAGAACTGAACCCTGTTTAACCCACAGTGGAGCTGAATAAACAAGGAAGGACTGTGAAAAGGTGTACAGGGTCTGTGATTGGTATCGTGTTTTGCTCTTACCGCCGACTACCTGAACTGAATCACACAAGCACAACACTAGAGTGATTTTCCACAACACCTGTTGTTTAGATGTACTTGTGTAGAGCTAGGCTAGGCTAGTGATAGCGCTGCTAATGAACCACCTGAGAGCGGCATGTGTGGTGTTATGGATGCTGATATGCTGGTCCACCAGCGTGGCTGGCTTAAACCCAGCTTAGATCAGTTTATGTTTGAGCTAACTAGCATGATGCTAACTGATAGTGTAAGGGCTATTATTACATGCATGCATATGCCAGCTACGTTATCACCAGTGCGGAAGTTGAAGGAGGTTCAGTAAGTACATCTGAGGGGTGGAGGGGGTGGAGTGGGTGGAGCGGTTCTGTATTTGAACTTTTGATAGTCACGACTCTGACCAGAGGATGGAGGAGTCCTGGGCGCATGTAGCTTCGTCCAGCACGTTGCAGCCCAGCCTAAGCTGGCAGTGGACCTTCATATGGCTCTGATGTCCTTCTTTGGGAGGCTGTGTTGCCAGGGGCAACCCAACGTTTCTGAAGAAATGGAATGAAATGACCTGCGACATGCTGCTGCGTGAACTCCACCGTGAAATATGAATCGATCCCATTTCACAGACACTACATTTGTAGCTCAAACGTGAATGATGATGACGGATGAAGGTTATTTTTCCAGATGGATCAACTTGATCTGTACAGTGGGTGCTGACTGGCTGATATTAGGGTGGTGCATTTGTTAGCATGAACAGAGGAGGTGGGCAAGGCCGACATCCCACCTCTCCTGGAGGTTCTGGGATAAGGGGAAGTTTATTGAGAGATATAAATGAAAACAAATGATGTGTGTATATGTTTGTAGAGCGAAAGTGACATAGAGAGCATCCTGATTGGGCTTTCTCTGTGGGCGGAGCTTTACAGCCTACCTCTGTCGCTCTCCGATTTGACCGGAAACCCGATTTGGACCACACGTTTGTGGAAGTCTACATCGTTGCTGCTACCGTTTTACGGCTGCTGCCTGGTTCAGACGATGCTTTCAGCACGATTGACCGATAGCCAATACCGATCAAGGGGGCGGGGCTTGACTGTTATACTGCATTCACATGTTAGCACTGACAAAAAAAACCCCACCAAATCATCATACAGCGGGGAAAATAAGTATTTGATACACTGCCGAAGGTTTCCCGCCTACAGAGAATGGAGAGGTCAGTCATTTGTATCGTAGGTACACGTCAGCTGTGAGAGACAGAATAAAAAAAAATATCCAGAAAATCACATGGTATGATTTTTAAATAATTAATTTGCATTTTATTGCGTGAGATAAGTATTGGACCAACTACCAACCAGCAAGAATCCTGGCTCTCACAGACCTGTTAGGTTTCCTTTAAGAAGCCCTCCTATTCTGCACTCATTACCTGTATTAATTGCACCTGTTTGAACTCGTTACCTGTATAAAAGACACCTGTCCATACACTCAACCAATCACACTCCAACCTCTCCACCATGGCCAAGACCAAAGAGCTGCCTAAGGATACTTATTTTCCCGACTGTAGCAGAACCCGGGCGCCAGCGGCATGAAGCCACACAAATGTTTGCCTAGTGACGTATTACTGGGCTGAGCGTATGATGATCAGTGTAGGTTGTTTATTTAAGGTGGAGCAGGACAGATGGGCGGCAGTAAATTCATATTATGTTTATTAAGCATAAAGCTGCCATGGATGGTTGAGATGTGGACTGACATACAGATCAAATTTGGACAGAATTGAGGACTGTCCACACGTCGCTCTGCAGCTAGATTCTGACGTGGCACATGGGAAATAGAAGACTAAACCGGTTTTACTATCAAAGTCGGGTCTTGTTTCCTTGCGGGCCGATATTCTGTCTACTTATCATCAGGTGGGCCGTGAGGTTGAGAGGGTTGACAACCGCTGCTCTAATGCGTCTTTACGTTTCTAGAAAGCTCTACTGGACCGACGGAGACAACATCAGTATGGCCAACACGGATGGCAGTAACCGCAGCGTCCTCTTCACCAATCAGAAAGGACCCGTGGGTAAGAGGCCGTTTCCTGGAGGAGAGTTTCCTTAGATGGTTTTAAAGGCCCTCTCAGAGCTCGTTCTGCGTTCTTGCGCTGCACGTTAACGTCTAGAACTTTGCTTTGTGGATTTTTTCCGTCTCCACCATGCTGGCTTTTATCTATCGCGAGCCACGTTAGCGCTGCAGTATTCGGCGGAGTGTTTCTCTAATGTGTAATCAGCCAGAAGCCTTTTCACTCCGCTGGAAAATCAGCCCCGCTCATAAAGGTCGACAGCTCCGTAACGCAGCCGGCCGCTTCTGGTTCCCTCTGAAGCAGGTTATTGGACTGCAGGCTTTTATTCTCTCATCAAGGCTGAATATTAAATGGCTCCCTATGCAGTGCTGAAAACCCGTTTGGGCCTTAGAAACTGAACTGTAGACTCAGATCGTTTAGCTTTGAGCGACCCGGTACCGTAATTATACTTTTATATTATTATTTATTATGTTTTATTAAAACAAATGATTCAGCATTCCATCTAGTCACTACTGAAACGGTCCTGACACTCCTGAAACCTGTTTGCAGAATGTTTCAGTGTTGACAGGTGTAGTTCATTTCGCGAATCCAAAAGTGCTAGCCAGTACATGACTAGCAAACCCAGGTTTGAATAGTTGTACCCACATAATATCATCATATTCTTCCATAAAGGTGTTTTCCGTGTTTCGGTAGTGACCATATGACCCAGTACATGACCAGCAAACACAGATTTAAACAGTTATCATCACATTTTTCACCAAAATGCTAAAAAATAGTTAAAAAAATGGTAAAAGAAGGTTTGGTAGTGACGGGTTTAGCTCATTTCAGAAATCCAAAAATGCTAGCCAGTTCATGATTAGCAAACGCAGGTTTGAATAGTTGTACCCACATAATATCATCATATTTATCATCACACCACACACAAAAAAGCGCATAAGTGTTTCAGTAGTGACAATTTTAGCTCATTTTGAGCAGAACTTAGCCAGTCGGTACATGACCAGCAGACACAGCTTTAAACAGTTATACACATGCAAAATCATCATTTTCCATCAAAATGCAAAAAATGGGTTCCCAAAAATGCTACCCAGTACAAAGACAGCCTCGAACGGGCATAAACAAATAAAATCATGTTTTCCATCAAAAAAATGCCCAAAAATATTGAACGTTTTGTGTTTCGGTCGTGACAGTTTTAGCCAATTTCGATCATTCAAATAGGAAATTTAAATCCACAGATTCAGCCGGTGGGGCGTGTAAATGCCCTATCTTTAGGATATGACCTGCCCACTCCACTCTGATTGGCTTCTTCATGAAAAATAAATGTTAAACTGTTATAATAAAACTGTTATAAACGTTTACGCCGAAGTTGTTCATGAGGTTCATGAGGCTGTTCATATACTGCAGTTACAGTGTTTTTGTTAGAGCGCCCCCTTTTGTTCTGGAGGCTCATATTTGATTCACTCTCCCTGTGCTGCAGGTCTGTCCTTGGACTTTGACGAGAGTCGTCTGTACTGGGTCAGCTCTGGCAATGGCACCATCAGCCGTTGCAAGCTGGACGGTACCGGACTGGAGGTGCTGGAGGGAGCGAGCGGCAAACTCAGCAAGGCGTCGGCTCTGGCTATAATGGGTACGGCACGGTCCTGCTGACCACCGTGACTTGGTCTCATGAGGATGAACTCAAGAACAGCTGTTGGCCTCAGTACAGCAGTAGAGCGGTAGAGCAGTAGAGCGGTATAGTAGTAGAGCAGTAGAGCGGTATAGTAGTAGAGTAGTATAGTGGTAGAGTAGTATAGTAGTAGAGCAGTAGAGCGGTATAGTAGTAGAGCGGTATAGTAGTAGAGCGGTAGAGTAGTAGAGCGGTATAGTAGTAGAGCGGTAGAGTGGTATAGTAGTAGAGCAGTAGAGCGGTAGAGTAGTAGAGCAGTAGAGTGATATAGTAGTAGAGCAGTAGAGTAGTAGAGCGGTAGAGTAGCAGAGCGGTAGCGTGGTAGAGCGGGATAGTAGTAGAGTGGTAGAGCGGTAGAGCAGTAGAAGACCGGTATAGTAGTAGAGCGGTAGAGCGGTATAGTAGTAGAGCAGTATAGTAGTAGAGCAGTAGAGCGGTATAGTAGTAGAGCGGTAGAGCAGTAGAGTGGTATAGTAGTAGAGCGGTAGAGTGGTATACTAGTAGAGTGGTAGAGTAGTAGAGCGGTAGAGCAGTAGAGTAGTAGAGCGGTAGAGTAGCAGAGCGGTAGCGTGGTAGAGCGGTATAGTAGTAGAGCAGTAGAGCGGTATAGTAGTAGAGCGGTAGAGCGGTATAGTAGTAGAGCGGTATAGTAGTAGAGCGGTATAGTAGTAGAGCGGTAGAGCAGTAGAGTGGTATAGTAGTAGAGCAGTAGAGCAGTAGAGTAGTAGAGCGGTAGAGAGGTAGAGTAGCAGAGCGGTAGTGTGGTAGAGCGGTATAGTAGTAGAGTGGTAGAGCGGTAGAGCGGTATAGTAGTAGAGCAGTAGAGCGGTAGAGCGGTAGAGCAGGGCCAGCCACGTTGTTAGTGCTAGATCATGAATGTGATTGGCGCTGTTTAAGAATGCTATTGTGGTAATTGCGTAGTTGTAACGCTTGGTGGGTTCTGCTGGTTCTAGGTGAGAAGCTGTGGTGGGCGGATCAGGGGACAGATCAGATTGGCACGTGTGATAAGAGAGACGGAGGTAACTGGAAGGTTCTGAGGAACAGCACCTCGCCCATGATGCACATGAAGATCTACAACGAGACGGTGCAGACAGGTAGATCTGAGATATCAACATAAGACATGCTGGACCCTGCTGGATATACCATACGGTCTGATCTGAACGTTGAATTAATTATTAACGTCATCAGTGCTAATGTGAACTTATTAATGCTAAATTATTAACTTTATTAATGCTAAATTATTAACTTTATTAATGCTAAATTATTAACTTTATTAATGCTAAATTATTAACTTTATTGATGCTAAATTATTAACTTTATTGATGCTAAATTATTAACTTTATTAATGCTAAATTATTAACTTTATTGATGCTAAGTGAGTGTATCAGTATGTTTATCAGTATCGTGTGGCGTCGTGTTCTGTAATTCATGTTGTTTGTTCTGGTTATGTGGGTTCTAAGGCTGATATGTGCTGGTTTCAGGTTCCAACATGTGCAGTAATAATAATGGAGATTGTTCTCAGCTGTGTCTGCCCACCTCTCCCACCACACGCGCCTGCATGTGTACGGCTGGATACAGCCTGAGGAGCGGACAGCAGTCCTGCGAGGGTAACGACACGCGCACACACACACACACACACACACACACACACACACACACACACTGAACTCACACACTCACACTCACACACACACACACACATACACACAGAGACACACAGACAGACTCACACACACACACACTCACTCACACAAATACACACAGAGACACACAGACAGACTCACACTCACACACACTCACACAGACACACAATCACACTCACACACACACATACACACAGAGACACACAGACAGACTCACACACACACACAGACACACAATCACACTCACACACAAATATACACACACACACACACAGACACACGCATGCTCACGCACACACATACACACAGAGACACACAGACAGACTCACACACACTCACACAGACACACAATCACACTCACACACAAATATACACACACACACACACACACACACAGACACGCATGCTCACGCACACACGTACAAACGCTCACACGCACACACTCACACTCACATATTCTCACACACACACTCACTCACACATACACAGAGACACACAGACAGACACACACACACACTCTCACGCACAAATACACAGACGCATGCTCACGCACACACGTACAAACGCTCACATGCACACACTCACACCCTCACACATTCTCACACGCACACACATGCTCACACACACGTACAAACGCTCACACGCACACGCACACACACTCTCGTGCTCGGCTGACTCAGTCATGTGATCGGAGATAAATTTGGTGTTTTCCAGATAAATTGCACGATTTCTGTTTATTTTCATTCTTTCGTCGCCTGAAAAAAGAGAAGCTCAGTACATGGGAACGAGTCTGACAGATAATGAGGACCGTCTGGTTCCCGACTTTCGTTTCTCTCTGGTTCCTGCGGTTTGTTTTGATGTTTAATAACAGCAGCATTTTTGCTTTAAAGGACGCTGAGGTCTGTTTTCCACTGTAGAGCCGGACGGATCCCAGTCCGGTCGGGCGGACTGATACCTAAATATCCATACTTCCGATCCTGATGTTTACTTCAAAGAATCGATTCTGGCCCATAAACCTCCACATCATTTGTGTATTTATTTAGCAGGACGGATGTGTGAACAGTCTCAACGCTGCTGTAAACGACGGTGTAGGAACTACTTTTCCTTCCGCCTCCGTCCTCTGCTCCCGAATACAGCTGCTGAATAAGAAGCCACCTTAAGTGTGATATACAGAAGTGAGGCTGAACCGTGGCTTCCCTGAACTGATTATCCAAAGACTCACAAGCAAAGGTCCCAGACCTGTCCTACACTAACAGTCCGAACACTGAAACACCCAGCAGAATTTTAGACACACTTATTCTTTACTTTTATTTAATCTGGTGTCATTTTAATTAGGTTAATTTTCATTGGCTGTGTAATGAACGTTTAAATGTAATTATTCAGATATTAATCTAATAAATACACATTTATTTACTGGACTCTCAGTTCGCATATACAGTTCTTACAGTGGCCAAAAATGCAAAACAAATTAACATTTCAGAAAACAAAATGACAAAAATAAAAACAAATTTACAAACGAAAAAAATTACATTCAAGAAAAAAATATTACAAAAGTAAAATCAAATTTACAAATGAAAATTTCGTGTTTTATCCAACTGACACGCTTCTGTTTGTCCTATGGAAGGTTTAGAGTGTTTAAAGAGCAGACGGGAGAAAAAGACGAACAGGCGACTCTAAACCACGTGGGCTGTAAAAGCTCTCAGTCATTTTAAGCTAGCTAGCTGGTTCTCCACTATAGCTAGCGTTACAGCCCACTTACCTTCATTAACATCTCCAACTCGAAGTGGTTCAGCTTAGCTAAACTAAGAGAGATGATCCCACTAGCGTTAGCTTAGCGAGGAGGGAAGAGCCCACTAGCTTTAGCTTAGCTAGGCTAGAGGAGCCTGCTAGCAGTAGCTTAGCTAGGAGAGGAGCCCGCTGTGTTGAAACCAGCTGTATAGCTAAATGGTTTAGGAGAAGTATCATTCACACTCAGAATGTAAATATTAAGATTCATTTGTTTCCAGATAGAGCTGTTCAAGCCATCTGGTGAAAACGATTTCTGTATTTCTTCACGTCGTGATATATACTGTAAGGAATTACATATTCCGGTCTGAGTCTTTTTTCCAGTATCATGTGGGTGTAGTAGCGACCACCTACTGGGCCTGGATACACCCTAGTGACCCTCCTGGACCTGATTAAGTGGATTAGGCTGTGTAATCACTCTGCGTTGTCCTCAGGAAGTGCCCTTGTCTGTGCTGACCTCTCCTGCCGTCTTTTTAAAGGTGTGGGCTCGTTCCTGCTGTACTCTGTGCATGAGGGTATCCGAGGAATCCCGCTGGACCCGGCTGATAAGTCGGACGCTCTTGTGCCGGTTTCGGGCTCGTCACTGGCTGTTGGCATTGATTTCCATGCAGGTGAGTGTTATCACTAAGTATTCAACCAGACAACGTCCAGACAGCAAACGACCCATCATCACTACTGCAAACTACAGGCGACATTCACACAGCCGGTAACAGGGTCCCAAATCCGATTTTCCTGTTGGGCCGTTCACACCGTGTTTTAGATGTGATGTATATCCGACATCAGTCAGAACTGATCAGCTACTGCTGCACATGACAACCCGTCCAGAGGTAAAGAGTCATGACTGCCCACCGAGGAGGGTTCTGGTCCAGGAGGGCTCAGCTTCATTCGATCACAGAGTTCCAGTGACTGACAGCTGGACTCAGCACCCAGACTGTGTTCCAGCTCTCTCTGTTATTCATGCCCACTTCTCCGTTTCTGCACACTTGGACTTTCCTTTGCTGCTGTTGCCTCCTCCTCCTACGGCCGTGTTCGGACATAGTCTCTTCGAACTCGGAATGGTTGGGATAAGTACCTTCTAAGTCAGTTAGTATGGAAACATCAGCACAGATGTTAATGAGGTCTCAGGAGCGTGGAGTTACTGCCAATGTCGAGCTGTATCGATGGAAAAGTGGCTGTCACACTTTCAGTAGGACATATCGAGGGCTTAGACACAGACCAGGAAATTATTTTATTAATTTTTTTTAATCAAAAACATTTTTGCCAAAAAAATATATATATTTCAATTTAAAATTGTATAAATGTTATATTAATAAAATAGATATAATACATTTAAATCTTTTAAATCCGTTTAAAATAAATTTAAATTTTTCTTTTTGAATTCTCGATAAATTATCGTTTATTAAGGACACTGCATCCGCGTATATAACCCTATTAACGACTGAAACCCGAAAGACTGAAGCTATGGTATTTTTTGGTTCTGGTTCTCCTGTAAAGTTGGTGACCTGTCATGTGACGAAGCCATAGAGTTATGAAAGTGTCCCAAACCGGAAGTGAACATATCCGATTGGTTGTGTTTTGCTGTTCGCACTGACGCACAGATGCACATCCATATTACACAAGACGAAAAGGTCAGATCTGGGTCACTTTGACCTGCTGTGTGAATGTAGCCAAAGACATGTGGTCAGCGTTCCATGATCAGGAGATACAGGCACAGGTGGAATGCCTCTCAGCTAATCACGTTGCCAGGTCGGAGCTAACTGTGGAACCATGCTTCCCAGACAATGACACCATCTACTGGGTGGACATGGGCCTGAGCACCATCAGCAGAGCCAAGAGGGACCAGACCTGGAGAGAGGACGTCGTCACCAACGGCATCGGCAGGGTGGAGGGCATAGCAGTGGACTGGATAGCAGGTTTGAGAGAGAGACACACACACACACACACACACACACACACACACGCACATATAAACATATACACACACGCACATATAAACATATACACACACACATATACATATACACACACGCACATACGCACATATATACACACACACATATACATATACACACACACACACATACATATACATATACACACACGCACATATACACATACACATACATACACACACACACACACACACATACATACACATACATATACACACCCACACACACACACACACACACACACACACACACACACACACACACATATACATAGACACACATGCACATACGCACATATACACACACAAACACACACACACACATACATACATACGCACACACACACACACACATACACACACACACACACACACACACACAGTAGATGATTCCTCTACAGCCTTGGTGGAAATGCTTATGTGAGCACTCAGGCATGACATGAGTTAATGTTTGGATGCCGTATCTTTATGATAAGACGAGATTGCATCGACCTCTGTGTAAACACTGACCGTGTGACGTGTTCCAACGCTGAGCTGTGTTGGTTCACAAGATTAAACATTCTGAGTCAACCCAAAGGGGAATCCCATCACTTTTCA
The DNA here is from genome assembly GCA_034552555.1 of Semaprochilodus insignis. Classification (NCBI taxonomy): domain Eukaryota; kingdom Metazoa; phylum Chordata; class Actinopteri; order Characiformes; family Prochilodontidae; genus Semaprochilodus; species Semaprochilodus insignis. Next base: position 674,851 of record CM067494.1, read on the forward strand.
GAATTTCTGCCTATTTACTGTTCAAGATGCAAACGAACTGGACCACAGGTGAGTTATGTGGTGAAGATGTAAGCAGGTTCGTATATACAGCACACAGAGGTTGTTTACATACATAACATCAAAAGGAACATTAGAAGGAACATAAACACAACATGCTTAAAAATAAAAAACAGTCAAAATAGAAATTAAAGTGAGGGATAGTTAAACGGATAATTCAGAGGACGTACCGAGTAATAATAACAAAATTAAAGTCACAAGGCCTTAGGTGTTATGAAAATAGGCTTATTAAACATCAAAGTCTTCTTTGCAGCATGTATCCCTCCACCATGAATGGAGTTTAAGGCTGAAATCTTCTCCACACTATCATAAACAGCGTCTCAGACATCAGGCAGCGTATTCAGAACCACCTCATGTAGGAACTTTCTGCTTCACTCTCCCGGGCTCAACTTCCCAGAGGGCTTCGCTCTACGACGTCACACACACATGCCCCCAGCTGTCCAACCAGATCCGCTCTAGGTCACCTGAGTTTGAGCTCCAGCTGTCTCTAGTTTAATGTCAGCATGTAAGCCCCACAGTACACGTCCTTGTTGCGAAGTTTTGCCAGAACCGAGTTTTGCATTTCTGAGCGTTCTTTTTCCTTGTGATTACTCTGTGGTTCCGATCCATTTTGTCCTTGACTACCTCTTTTGGCTTTCTCCCCTTCTGGCTTTGTTCTCTGTGTTTGTCCGGCTCTGATCATCTTTTCGTTTCCTCCACTCTGCCTCTCGCCTAGCCCTTCCGATCTGTTCGCCTCGCTGACCGCTGTTCCCGGTTACTGACCCCCGCCTGCCTCTGACTTTGTTTATCGCCTCTCCCTTTCGTGCTGTTCCGTGTATTGCCGCTTGGTTCGACTGTCCTGCTGTTTAATAAGACCAACTTGCTGTTTAGCTCTGCTCACGTCGGTCCGGGTTCTTTGTTCCTGACATCACTATAACTGCTTATAAGCAATTATACAAGCTTATGCTGTACATTAAAAAAGTGTATATATGCCTTATAACGCTTTATGAATGCGCTTGTAATGCGTTATGAACACTGTATTCATAGGAAGATGTTACTGGTGTTGGATTTCCTAGCCCTTCATCACCCGTAGTGGTTCCCAGCAGCTCAGAATGTTTCTATATGCTGCAGAATTCCATCTTTCTGTTTCTGCTCCTCATAGGAAACATCTACTGGACCGACCAGGGCTTCGATGTGATCGAGGTAGCCCGGCTGAACGGCTCTTTCCGCTATGTGGTCATCTCACAAGGTCTGGACAAACCCCGGGCCATCGCTATCCACCCGGAGAAAGGGTGAGCTCACTCGCATCTTCTCTCCTTTACACACACACACACACACACACACACACACACACACACCCGAGCTTCACCTCACCCGCCTCACCTGTTCACAGGTATCTGTTCTGGACCGAGTGGGGTCAGTACCCACGGATAGAGCGGTCTCGTCTGGACGGCACTGAGAGGGCGGTTCTGGTCAACGTCAGCATAAGCTGGCCCAACGGCATTTCCATCGACTATGAGGTAAAAGCACCAATAAAAGAGGAGGTCCACAAAAACAGGACCGGTACTGGTACAGACGTTTGCTGGTTTCTTCATGAATTGGCTTTATGTACATACACTCACCATCATCAAAAGAATAGTTGTTCAAACAGCTGCACCCAGAAGAAATCAACGCTCGGCCGCACATGTGAGGTGAGCAAGGACGGGTCTTATCTCTGTACCTGACATCCTGTTAGTGCAGCACCATTGGCAGACGGCTGCACCATGCAGGCCTACATGCACACAGACCGTTACCACGACTGTCCTCAACACCACGTCACCGTCACCAAAGACTGCAATGGTGTCGTACCAGACTGTCATGGAGTGACTCAGAACGGCAGCGGGTCATCTTCAGTGACGAGTCCCGCTTTTGTCTTGGTGGAAACGACCAACGAATCAGCCTGGTGTCCCTCCACCTCCACCCCTACCGCACCATCTGCAGGAGCTGTGTGGGAATATTCAAGCTGCATGGGATGGATTATCACAGGACACCATTAGGAACCTCTACAGCTCCATGCCGAGACGTCTGGCGTGTTGAGTTAGCAAACACGGCGGCCCGACGCCATACTGAGAGACAGACTTCTGTATGTGTAGCTCAGTAAATATTGATCATATCAGTCTAAATTTATCATCAGTTATTGATCCTGGTGACCTTTATCTTCCTTCCCAACAGACCAACAAGTGTATTAACAAACACAGAGCTCTGCTCTGATTGGCTGGTTTACAGCAAGACACCAACCCTGATGACCACCCAGAAGCACCGTGTGTAAATAGACTAAATAAAATGAGCCTCTGTGTAAATAAGCTCCGCCCTCATACTATTTAGTTAACTGTGCTAGTTACTTGGAGCTAATGCTAGTAGCTAACGTTCCCTATACTCAGTAATCAGAGGATGGCTGGGTGTTCAGAGCACTACTGAGATCAGCTGTGTGATCCGTGTCTCCTGCAGGAGGGTCTGCTGTACTGGTGTGACGCCCGCACTGATAAAATCGAGCGCATTAACCTGGAGACCGGGGAGAACCGGGAGCTGGTGCTGGCCAGCAACAACATGGACATGTTCTCCGTCTCCGTGTTCGAAAGCTACATCTACTGGAGTGACCGGTCAGTAACGTGTAGCGTGTTTTAGTACAAAAACAATAAGTTACTATATTTTATCAGTGTTAGCACATGTACCTCATTCGTCTGAGGCAGCAGACTGTAGGCTGTCTTACATCGTAAAAATAGAATATTACATTTAAAACAGGCAAAAGAACCGTTCATGTGTTCTGTACGCATTCTGATGGTTCTGTCTGATGGTTTTAAACAGAGCCATTGCCTTTACTCTGCGTGTACACTGTTGTGTATGGCATGTTAAGGTTAAATAACTAAAAGTATGTATGCAATTTTTAATGCAATATGTACATATATAATACAGTAAATACATACATATTTAAATATATAGGTGCCCATTCATATATAGATGGTACACATGGTACAGAACTAGATGTTTACCTCCACCCCCCCGGCGTCTTCTGTCTGTGTGATTGAGCAGGACACATTCTAATGGGTCTATAAAGAGAGGCAGTAAACACAATGCCACAGACTCCGTTACTCTGAGGACGGGACTCGGAGTGCAGCTGAAGGACATCAAGGTGTTCAACAGAGCCCGACAGCAAGGTGAGGCCCGTCTCTCTCAGTGATCCCGGCAGACTACCCCCCGTTTAGTCACTCGGGGTAAAGTGGCACGATTCTGATATAGCAAATGACGTCTATTGGAATGAACATTCATAAGCAGTTATGTAGGGGTTATGTCAGTTGTCATGACAAGCTTATGTAGGTGTCATGTAGCCTTATGAACAGGACCCTACAGTGTATATTTGTGTTTATATTTATATATTTATATATTTAGTGTTTATATTATTTTTTATATTATGATTTTATTATCTTATGTAACGTTTGTTTATGCATGTATGTATGAATGTGTTTATTAGGGCAGTATTTTTAGTAATCATGTTTAAAAAATAAAGCTCTAAGGGCAATAATTACCTGTATATTAGTATAATAATTATTATGTAAATTAATTAGAATGGTCATATAATATATTGTTGTTGTAATGCTGTGTATTAATTATTATATTATTCTATAGTGTATAACTGAATTATATATATAAATATTATAATTTATGTATTATGATATAACAAAACTCACATTTCCTGAACTCGCAGGAACGAACGTGTGCAAAGACAACAACGGCGGCTGCCAGCAGCTGTGCCTTTACCGCGGCAACGGACTGCGGACGTGCGCCTGCGCCCACGGCATGCTGACCGAGGACGGGCAGAGCTGCCGCGACTACGACGGCTACCTGCTGTACTCGGAGAGGACGATACTGAAGAGCGTGCACCTGTCGGACGAGAACAACCTGAACGCGCCCATCAAGCCCTTCGAAGACCCCGACCACATGAAGAACGTGATCGCGCTGACGTTCGACCACCGCGGCGGAGGAGGGAAAGGAGCCAACCGGATCTTCTTCAGCGACATCCACTTCGGGAACATCCAGCAGATCAACGATGACGGCTCGGAGCGGAGGACGGTGGTTGAGAGTAAGTGACTAAAGCTTTACCTGGTGTGGTGTCCTTCTCCTCACAGGCCTGTAGGATCTCTCTTCCTTCTGCTCCCTTCGATTCGCATCACACCTCTGCTGTGTGGTGTGCAGAGGCTCCGTCTGGGTTTAACACGTAAATGAAATTGGCTAAATCCCAGACAGCAAGCGGATGTGGGGCACAACTGGCAAAGATACAGCACTGCTGCCCTAATCTGGCGTATGTGGCCCACATCTTGTTACCGGGAGCGGTCCACTCAAGTTCCGTCAACCCATCTGGCAAGTGGGCCAGTAAAAAAAAAGGGGGGAATGTGGGCCGGGTTTGGTCTCTGGGATGTATTAACGGCAGATTAAACACTCTTACTGAACACGGAACACCTTAACATCCCAGCAGACACACCAACAC
>CM067494.1:679908-696299 GCA_034552555.1 Semaprochilodus insignis
CTCTCTCTCTCCCTCTCTCTCTCTCTCTCCCTCTCTCTCTCTCACTCTCTCTCTCTCCCTCTCTGACCTGACCATTAACACTAGTAGTGTCAGATACTGATGTCGGAACATTGCGGTGAGGATTTGATTGAGTAATAGTTAGGTCAGGCACCGATGTTGAACATTGCTGTGAGGATTTGATTGAGTATTATTATGGTCAGGTACTGATGATGGAACATTGCTGTGAGGATTTGATTGAGTAATAGTGAGGACAGGTACTGATGTTGAACATTGCTGTGAGGATTCAACAGAGCATTAGTGTGCTCACTACACACCAACTAGACTATGGTGCAGTTTAATCTGGACTGGTACCACCTCTTTTTTGGTCCGGACTGTGGTCCCAGGCACCTGCGGAACAAAAACAGGTGAAACAGAAAAGTCCGAAGGTCCAGACCAAACAGGAGTTTGCTGCGTTATCCGTCACCTTTTGCTATCGGCTCAGCTCATTCGGAACCTCAGCAGAGGTGATACCAAAAACAGTACCAGGTCTATCCAATGCAGAGTAGAGCTGAGTCCAGCCGAAGTGGAACCATGTAGCGGAAAAGCAATGTAAGCAACGCTGGATAAGAAGTGTAATACTATATTCCCAGTGTTCTACACCTTCCTCAGCCATTCCAGACTCTTCCACGGCTCTGTTCACCATTCCGGACACACTACTAACTGTGTACAAACCTGGATTCATACTGCTGGAAACAGTGATTCCAAACTTTTGCAAGGTGGCTTATGTACGGACACACGGAGTGAATTCAGATGGCTGAAAATGACTTGCAGCAGCAGACAGAGCAAACAGGCGGAGTGACTCACCCTCTGGGAAACTTCCAGACCAACAGACAGACCAACACGGTGTTCGGGAAGCACGCAGGCCGATGACAGATGAGGTAAGCGGAGACAGATATTCAGATATTCGGCTCTGGAAGCGAGATTCAGGTTCGAGTCTCAAGCGTGCACCATGCCAGCCAAAACGGGAACCCCAGGAAAGAGTCGGTGTTCTCTAACAGATCTGGCCAATATTTGAAAATCGATTTATTTACTAGACCACAGAGAGCCGAGTGTTCAGGCGACGCCAGCGTTCCGCACTAAAACATCTTTGTTTGTTTTACCTGTTTGTCTCCCAACAGAGGTAAATATCTCCGTCCCGCCGTAAAACTATCAGCCCACAGTTCCAAAATCACAGCAATCTGGCTGAAGTTCCGGCAAAACAACAAAGTAAATTTGTTCATTAAAAACTGGGAAAGTTAGACATTCCCAGAGTTGTGATTGGCATGGAACCCTCCTAAAAGATGGTCCTTTATTAAAGACAAATCCTTTAAAGAACCTTGAAAACTTAAAGAACCTTCTGCATGCTTGAATGTGATGCCAGGCTTGTAACAATAACCATCACACTGAGGAACCATTTCACCATGCACAAAATCAATTAAGCATGCTAAAGGTTCTTTGATGTGTTTACGGTTCTATCTAAAACCCTTAAGGAACCCTTTTAGGAGTGTACTTGTCTACAATGTTTATGCTGGCTGGTGAAATTTCAGTGCTACCTTCAATGTAAATGGCACATGTACACAGAACCGTGTGGAGAATCAAACACAGCTTTTATTTTTCTCTGTCGAGTGTTAATATGAGCAGAAACACTCGTTCTGTGGTCGCTAGCATAAGCGCTAATAGCGTTAGCTTCTCCTAGCTGGTCTCCTGATGTAGTAATGCTCTCTACAGAGTAATAACTCTAAACATATGGATCAGAACCTCATCATCCCGTCCTAGTTTACACTCTGGAGCTCTTATTGGAGTATCATAGTGCTGGTGGAACTTCATCTTCGTCTGGAGAGTAAAGGATTCACTAAACTGGGATTAGCTTCAGCTGCTAATGTTAGCTAAACACAGAGGATCCTCAGTGGGGCTAATACAGCAGCTCTACCTGCTTTAGAAAGCTGGAAAACGGGAAAAACCCAAGTAAATTCATATGTACTCTGGAATATTAGACATTACAGCTTCAAACACAATGTAATGTTACTGTTATTGACAACGAGGTACCTTCATTCTAACTTGGAAAGTGGACACTGGAAAGGGTCTTGAAGCACTTTGTTTACATAGCAGATATATATTCTTTCTATAAAGGCTTTTACCATATATTAGTTTAGAATATGCACCTTTTAAAAAAAGCTAGCATTGTGCTAACTATGAACATCAGAAATGCCTTTTATAGACAGTTTCAAATGTTTTAAAAGGTCTATAAATCAACCAAACACAATGGAAATGGCAGCTAAACTGATTAGCATGGCTAAAAATTCAATTCATTCAGATGGTCAGCTAAGACATGTTTGGCATCTGAAGTTTGCTTCTTTTGTTAGCACTGAAGCTAACATAGCTAACAAGTAACAGAAGCTAACAGCTCCTAACTGCGTGCCTAAATCGTCACACTGGTAATCTGGTATAGACTTGATGATGATGTGGTTTCTGGCACTATTATTATTAATATTATTATTAAGAGCCGTCAAGCCGCTTCCGACTCCTGGCAACCATATGGATGTCCTGTCTTTTGTTTGGGTCCTTCAAAATGACCGGTTCATGATTCCTCTGATCCATCTTGCAGCTGATCGGCCTCGTCCTCGTGTTCTACCTTCAAGCCTAAAGCTCTGTTCCTATGAACCTGTTCTTCTCAGAATCTGCCCAAAATAAGACCTTCAGTTTGGTTCTCCGGGTTTCAAGTGAGAGGTGAGGCCTGATGTGTTCAAGGACACGTCTTATTTTCCGTCCAAGGTTCTCTCAAAGGTCTTTGCCAATACACCAAATTTCAAAGGTATCAGTATTTTTCCTGTCTGGCTCCTTATCCAGCTTTTACCTCCATGAAGAACCACAGAGAGGACCACAACCTGGACAATTCGGAACTTCGTAAAGGCAAACTGCTGCAGTTTAAGATCTGTGAAAGCTCCTTCATGCTTGTACTGCCAGGTGCTGATCCACGTTGTATTTCTTGAGTACTGGATCCTTAATAGTCAAGCCAACCAGGCAATAGCTGTCCATCTCCTCCACCAAGGCTACCTTGGTTAGCAGCCTTTCTTCTCGTCTCATTAGTAACACATTAGACAAACAACAGCAACAAGCTAAACCCACAGAAGAAGGCAGCCTGCAGAAACACTGGGCTGGTGTTAAAGGGATACGGGCAGAACCATCCTATCTGCCGTGCTGTTATTAAAGCGCCCACATGACCGCAAAGCAAACACGCTGAGCAGGGAGAAGGACAGGACATCCCTTTTTTCCGTCGCGCTGTGATATTATCACAAAGAGTCGTTTTCATGAGCCTCGCCGCATTCCTGGTAAGTGACGGGCAACGTCAGGATCCAGTCCAGACTCGCTCGGTCCCCTGTGCCTTTTTCTCATCATCTCTCCCTGAACAGATGCCAGGTTTCTGTTTGGCGTAGGACTTTGTGCGCACCTGAAAACTGCTGTATGTTAAAAGGGCCTACATATTTCTCTATCTGACCACTGAGGGTCACTTATAATGCTAATAATTTTTTCTACATGGCCATTTTCCGGCATCTGCTTATCCCTGTTTTGTCACTCTGCATTTGATATAAATGATATATGTAAATGAGCTCTGTTCTGATTGGCTGCCCTATAACCAGAAGGACGAAAAGTCCCCAGAACGTAAGTACAAATACGCAGTGTGGTATAAACCAGACACACACACACAGGCACACACACACACACAGACAGGTGTGTGTCTAGCAGCCACGGCATAGCTACATGGAGCTCCACAGCAATGGCCCAGCAACACCTTAGCAACTACTTGGATACCACTGAACCAGCACACCAATGCCTTTGCAACCACCTGGGTTACTGCAGGAACAGGCTAGCAACACTTTGGCAACCAATTTGGATAACAGATCAACAAGCTAGCAACACCTCAGCAACCACCTGGGATATCATAGTACCAGCCCACCAACGCAATCGCTACCACCTGGATGGCACAGCACCAGCCCACCAACACCATCACTGCCACCTAGGATATGATAGCAGCAGCCCACCAATACCATCGCAACCACCTGGGATACTACAGCACCAGCCCACCAAAGCCATCACTGCCACCTGGGATACCATAGCAGTAGCCGACCAATGCCATCGCAACCACCTGGGACCCCACAGCACCAGCCCACCAACCCCATTGCAACCACCTGGGACACCACACCACCAATAACTCTATAATAATAATATCCTCCAGCTTCATATGGTACACCTTTTATTTTAAAGCTGAAGGGCTGTTGGAAAGTTCCCACAAGTACGGATGCTTTCAAGCTGCACATCATCATCATCATAATCACCATCACCATCATCATCATCACCATCATCACCACCATCACCATCACCATCATCATCATCACCATCATCCTTCACAGATGTCTAAATAAGGCAGAGGGTAAACGTAGGCAGCCGTCTGAGAGCAGGAGCGTTGAGGAGGACTATATCAGTGACACAGGAACCAGCCTCGCGCTGCACGCCGTCATGTCTGTACAGTACAGCAGCAGACTTACTGCCGGATGAGCAATAAGAGGCGTCTCCCTCAGCGCTCCACGGAGAAATCAATACAGCCTCATACTTAACAAGAAACTAGTCTAGCAAGTGTTAGTTTATGGCTCAGGTCGACCTGGGAAAATCATTTTCCACACTGCCAGGCCTTCGCCGGGAAAGTATGGCTGTTTATTGTTGATGTGATAAACCATGTGACAGTATGCAGAGACACAGGATAATGTCTGTCACAAACATCAAACATATGGAATGTGTTTTACCGGCTTCAGATGGCTGTGCTCAATCCAGAACATTAGCTTAGCGCTGACATGCTAATAGAAATGCTATGGGGGCGCTAGCAGAAATGAACACTACCATAGAGGGTTACTCTCACTGTCGGACAGTGTTCTGGCATTTATGGCCCAAACTGAAGGTCTGCTCTTGCAATGCTGGTTCTTTACGGGTTCTGTGGTGACAGTGCTGAACATATATAGAATTTTTTGAAAATGGTTCTCTAGAGCACCAAAAAGGGTTCTGCTATTGTGACCTTCTCTATGTTTATATTTTATATATACTGTGTGTACATATATATATATATAGAGAGAGAGAGAGAGAGAGAGAGAGAGCGCTGGTTTGGCACAACAGATAACAACACTACCTGCCAGTGAGCCAGTGTGGGTGACTGGGATTCAATTCAAGGTCTGGGTAACTACACCAATTACAGTCCTTGGGCAAGACTCCTAACACTACATGTGATTTACCTTATTAAGTCACTCTGGATAAGAGCATCAGCTAAATGCCATAAATGTAAATACATATATATCAATATAGATATAGATATTATATACTATATGTAGTTTTCTGGTTTTATTTTATATAATTGTACGTACATAATAATTTATTTTATCGTCCATTTCATCATTTTGTGGACCTTTTTGATTTACATTTGTGGATTTTTTTCATTTCTACTCATTTTTTACTAAAGTTTTTGTCTTCTCAGATTTCTGTCTTCGTTTCATGTCTTACATAAAGCACTTTGAGCTGCAATTTAAAGTATTATATATAATTATATTATTATTGCTATTATTCTTTAGAACCATTTTCAAAAAGGTTCTGTATACAGTAGAACTATACACACACATACATAACACATTCTCCATCAATCTGAAGAACCATCTCACCATGCAAATAACCATTTAAGCATGCAAATGGTTCCTTCAGTCTTCACGGTCCTATACAGAACCACTGTCTTTACTAAAGAACCCTTGAAGGACCAGCTTTTTAAAGAGCGCAGCTCTAACAGTGCCAGTCCGTCACTGCAGGTATCAGAATCTGTATCACCTTCTAATCTCTAATAGTGAGATTATTCGTATTATGTGTCTTTTCCTCCTTTATTAACATTAAAGATGGTTTATCTCTCCAACCAGCTGGATCCCGGATCTAAACTCTAATCCCGCCTTTATGAAGAGCTAATGTGAAAACTTGCTGTGGTTCCACTGGCTCCATTCGGCCAGCGCTCAGCATGCCAGAGTACATTCGGTCAGCCAGGTTTAAGTGTGTTTTTCCGAAAGTCCTGTTTCAATCTACATACGAATAACACCATGTTTTCCCTGATGGATAAAAAATTCCACAGCAATGTCCAATCACGCTCTGTTCGCCTGTACCAATCGTACGGCATGTGTCAATACTGGCAGGGCTTAGAAATAACCAGAGCATCTGCACGATGAGGCTTCACTCCAAATGTCGTCCTATGGGCTTAACAGGCTGTTCTGAGGGGTTAAAGGGCCAGTCCATCCCCTTTCTGTGTCAGTGACCGGTTGGGCGGCGGCAGCTGAGGGCTGGAGGCTAGGAAACCAGCCTTGTGACCAGAAGGTCACCGGTTCTGCACTCTGAGCCAACAGGACATGACTGACGTGCCCTTGAGCAAGGCACCTAACCCCCAAACTGCTCCCCGGGCACCATGGATAGGGCTGCCCACCACTCCGGGTAAGTGTGCTCACTGCCCCCTAGTGTGTGTGTGTTTCACTGCATGGATGGATAAATGCAGGAGACAAATTCCTTTATATGCAAGCACAAGTAGTGCAAGCGTGGTTCTATGGTTGAGAGTGGGGGGGGGTTGGTGTGAGGTGGTTCTTTACAGTGGTGGTGATGGGAACCAGGGTTCTCCATGTCTACAACACACATATGGACATATATTTACTATCTAAACCACCAGTGAACCTACACGTGTCTTCTGAGTGTTTATATGCATATGTATTTTGTGTGGCGTCCCACAGGGTTCAGTTTTAGGGCCTTTGCTTTTGTCTTCTGTGATGTTGATGGTAAAAAAGTCATAAACCTGTAACAAAAAAAGTTTTCTTTGGCCTCACAACACCCTGCACGTACAATTTATGTACCATAAACTGATTAAAATACATTTTTGGTCAAAACTTTAACACAGAACTGTCATAAAACAACATCTCAGGCATGTAGTAACTTTCTGTGAGGGAGTTTTTAGAGGTGGACGTCTGGTTACCTTCACCACCACTGTGACCGAGCGTTTAACACCGCGCCACTCTGAATGACTTTGTTTACGTCCAATTATGAAAATATGTTGACAAATGCTCTATTCAGATGATCTCCAATAGACCTGATTATGTCGTTTCTGACACACCGCTGTCTACTAAACAGGATTCAGGCTTGTCTGCTGCTAATTTTAGTGCTAATGTGCTGTAGTTCAGTATGTAGTTTATATGGAATGTTGACGATGGAAAATCTGGAAAACCTGGAATTAATAAGTTTCTTTGGGGGACTATTTTACCTCCCAGCGCCCTGCAGCATGTATCCCTCCACCATGAATGGAGTTTAAGGCTGAAATCTTCTCCACACTATCATAAACAGCGTCTCAGACATCAGGCAGCGTATTCAGAACCACCTCATGTAGGAACTTTCTGTGAGGGAGCTTTTAGAGGGGGACGTCTGGTTACCTTCACCACCACTGGGAACAGATCTGGTAAGTTTCTCTAGTTTGTTTACTCCAAACCACTCTGAATCACTCTTAACTGCTTAATTACAGAGAAATTTCAACAGTTTTGGTGGAATTCCCCTGTAACACATGACCACATTAACACTAAAGTGGCAAAGTCTAACAATGTCAATTTTTTTTTTTTTGGCCTAGACAAGGGAATTCCTGGACATGGGAATTCCATCTGTGGGGTCTGTGACAGTCGATGTGGTGAGAAGCTGTTTAAGCTGGCTTTCATTAGAAGAACATGTAGAACCCTCCATCTGCTCCCGTCAGCGGGCTGAATTTGTTTGATATAGGTTTTGGCTACTTGTGCCATATAATATCTTGGATTTGTCCCACGGACCGTTGGGACTGATCCCACTCTTAGGAAAAGTGTTGTTGCCAGTGCTGCACTGAACTGACCCAGGTCAGGAATGCAGTCAGACACACAAAGTGGAAGTCTGCTTCTTATTCGCTAGCTTCCTATTTCGATTTTCAAATTCCACCTTAAATGGTGCAGCAGTTTACAACAGTTGTTTTGGGGTGCCAGAATGTAACTGCTGCACCATTTAAGGTGGAACAGGGAAATTCGAATGAGAAGCTGAACAGCTAGCCTGAGGCATCAGCAGGTAACTGGTGTACCATTTAAGGTGGAACGTGGAAATACGAACGAGAAGCTGAACAGGTAGCTTGAGACACCAACATGTAACTACTGCACCATTTAAGGCGGACTGGGAAAATCCAACAATAAGCTGGACAGGTAGCCTGAGGTGCCAACATGTAACTGTTGCACCATTTAAGGTGGAACGGGAAATTCGGATGAGAAGCTGATCAGCTAGCCTGAGGCATCAGCGTGTAATTGGTGTACCATTTAAGGTGGAACATGGAAATAAGAACGAGAAGCTGAACAGGTAGCCTGAGACACCAACATGTAACTCCTGCAGCATTTAAGGTGGACTGGGAAAATCCAACGATAAGCTGGACAGGTAGCCTGAGGTGCCAACATGTAACTGTTGCACCATTTAAGGTGGAACGGGAAAATACGAAGAAGAAGCTAAACAGGTAACCTGAGGAAACAGAATGGAACTGCTGCAACATTTAAGGTGGTACGGGAAAATACGAACAAGAAGCTAAACAGGTTACCTGAGGAAACAGAATGGAACTGCTGCAACATTTAAGGTGGAATGGGAAAATTTAAACAAGAAGTTGGACAGGGAGCCTGAGATGCCAATGTGTAACTGCTGCACTATTTAAGGTGGAACAGGAAAATTCGAACCGGAAGCTGGTGAATAAGAATCTGACCTCAGCTTTGTGTCAGACAGAAGGCACACATGTACAGGTTTTTGCCTTGTTGAACCCCGTGTTTTCTGATCGAGGCAGCCGCGTATAGCTGACTGGGTGGTCTTATTTCACAGTGTGTGGGTTGGTAGGAGCTCCTGATACACAAGAATATGAACACAAGAGCTGGAAAAAAGCTGGTATTAGCTAAATGTCCACATCAGTCAGGCTCTACTAGCAACCAATTAAGCTGGCAGTTAGTTGTACTTGTTGTGGCAAAGGGTTCAGTGGGACTGAAATCTGGTACAACAATAAAATATCACATTCCAGATGTTCCAATATTCCACTCTCTTATGTCTGAACAAGGCTGGTTTCCAAAACACCACCAACATCGGAGCTCTAGAGACCGAAGATAAACATTCCCAATACTCCTGCTGTCTCTCCCCACATTCATTTCAACATGGGAACGGCAAAAAAACACACTTTCCTCACTTTTCCCAAGCCGGGCTATGTTTAAGTCAGCAAACCAGAGTATTACGGCCTGGATTTCTGGGAAATGTAGTACCGAGTCATTCCGAAGGCAATGTGGTAACTCAATAGCCGCTGCCATCTGGTTCTGTAATCGCCGCCCACTCACAAAGGGCCTTTTTTTCAACCCTCACCCCTCATTTATTTTGCCTTCTCTCTTTTGTTTACCCTCACGGCCCAGGTACAGGAACTAGGGAGCAGGTCAGAGAGAAGGAGAGAAAAGAGAGATGGTAGGAGAGATACGTCTGGAATTCTCCACATGTGCACTTGACCTCCAGATGAACTCCACACCGCAGCCAAAACGTTTTACAGCCGGCCTTGGAGTAAGCGCTTCTGGTAAATGTCCAAAGTGGAGCTCCGTCAAGGTTAGGCAATGTAGAGCTGGCTATTGTGTCGCTATCAGTTTGATTGATTATCTATTAATCGACCAATTAAAGAGAGTAAAACAATAAAACAAAAATAACTACCACACTGAACAACACGCACGGCTCCCCAGGTATTAAAGTACTATACTATAAACCAGGCTTTATCAAAGGGGAACTCCACCAGTATTTCAAAATTCCTCCATAATTCAGTGTGTGAGGCAGAAGGATTGAGAGCGGGTTTGGTGTGAGACGGTTCAGATGGTCTTTACAGTGGTGGTGATGGGAACCAGGCACACATATAGACATTTTACTTGCTATCTAGAACCACCAGTGAACCTTCTTCTGAGTGTGTATGGAATGTTGATGGTGTAAAATCTGGAAAACCTGGAAATACTAAGTTTCTTTGGGGGACTATTTGACCTCCCAGCGCCCTGCAGCATGTATCCCTCCACCATGAATGGAGTTTAAGGCTGAAATCTTCTCCACACTATCATAAACAGCGTCTCAGACATCAGGCAGCGTATTCAGAACCACCTCATGTAGGAACTTTCTGTGAGGGAGCTTTTAGAGGGGGACGTCTGGTTACCTTCACCACCACTGGGAACAGATCTGAGCTTTTCTAGAATGAAGCGTTTCACACCAAACCACTCCAAATGACTATGAAGGAATTTTGAAAAATGAGTGGAATTCCCCTTTCAGACAGTCCTACAGCCGTGTTCTTAGCGGAGAGCATTAAGCTGCCTGCACAGTGATGGAGGGTTCTCTCTCTGTGCTCATCGTGTTCTAGGATTTGGCAGCTGTCTCTTGTTAGAGGCCTAAAACTGAACATTCAGTCTACAGTGGTTCTCATTACTATGACGAACGACATCACGATGCTCTTAACGAGTAATTGATGAGAATGGTCAGCACGTCCGGAGCTGCTCATGTGGAACACTGTATATCATTATTATAGATCCATACAGACACAAATACAGACCAAACAACAGGAATCACTTAATATAATAAAAATTATTATTATATATTATTATTATTGTTATATGTACATACACTGCTTGTATCTACACCCAGTGTCCACTGTATCAGCTCCACTGACCATATAGGAGCACTGTGTAGTTCTACAGTTACAGAGTTCAATGGTCAGGACCCCCGCAGGACCACCACAGAGCAGGTACTATGTGGGTGGTGGATCATTCTCAGCACTGCAGTGACACTGACATGGTGGTGGTGTGTTAGTGTGTGTTCGTTTCAAGCTATTCCAAGATGTTCTTCCAACTTCGGAATGTTTGATGTCTGATTAGGAATGGTGTGCTTGATGCGATATACATGTCCTCATACAATCAACCCCCCAAAGGAATGAATAATGAGCAATGGTCTGTGCTCCCCATTTATACCTGATGATACATGATCATTGCAAACACTCTAGGAACCAGCTGGGATACCATAGGAACCACATAGCCACTCCTTAGGAACCAGTTAGAATACCATAGCAAGCAGCTAACATGCCATAGTAACTGCCTGGAAAGGACCACTCCAGGATTTCTCCAGGAAGTGCACTTTTCCAGCTCTTACTGGGCTTTTATTATCCGTGTGTTGATCCAATAGCTTTCTGTTCTTCATTCCAACGCAGGCAAATTACTGTTTGCGCCACAGACGGCATACAGCAGTGAAAACACTGAGTGTGTTAGTCGTGACTCTAGCAGGGGTCACCTTTGCTCTACTTATTCCCTGACTGTGCATCAGGGTCTGTCCTTTAGTAAGGGCAGCGGGTGACGACACAAATGAGCGTCTCATTCCAGACTCAGACAGCCTGTCTTCCCTTCATGTAAACCAGAAGAGCCTTTCATAACATTCCCGAGGGACAGGGACGGAGCGTTTCACTTTCGTTTCTTGGGAAATATTCAGGCTGGAGGAAGTACTGACTCACATGTGTTCAGAGGGAAATAATGCAGTACTGCGTATAGATAAAACGCTCTTCCTGCGGGTCTGAATGAATCACAGGTAACACAGCCAACAGGTGCGTCGATCTATTACTAGCATTATCATCAGGTTTTCCAGATTTTCCATCATCAACATTCCATATAACACTCAGAAGACACGTGTAGGTTCACTGGTGGTTTAGATAGTCAATAAAATCTCTCTATGTGTGTGTTCTAGACATGGAGAACCCTGGTTCCCATCACCACCACCACTGTACAGAACATCTGAACCACCTCACACCAAACATACACACAGAGAGAATCAACGACAGGACTGAAACTTGGTGTGTAGGTTTGACATGGTGAGACATGCTAATGATCCAAGTTTCATACTCAACTGCACGTGACGTAAACAAGGACGGGCCTTATCTCTGTACCTGCCTGACCCAACAGCCATACACAGACCTTACCGCGACTGTCCTTAACACTACGTCAACGTCACCAAGTGACATGGAGGCACTGTGGTCAGCGCCAAGATGAACGGTCTGTTGTCAAGCGTCACACATTCAGAAGGCCTGGTGTCCCTCCACCTCCACCCCTACTGCACCATCTGCAGGAACTGTGTGAGGATGTTCAAGCTGCATGGGATGGATTATCACAGGACACCATTAGGAACCTCTACAGCTCCATGCCGAGACGTCTGGCATGTTGGGTTAACAAACACGGCGGCCCGACGCCATACTGAGAGACAGACTTCTGTATGTGTAGCTCAATAAATATTGATCATATCAGTCAAAATTTATCATCATTTATTGATCCTGGTCACCTTTATCTTCCTTCCCAACACACCTGCAATTCCACACCTCCTTCTGGGTGCAGATATATATATATATATATATATATATACCAGAAGAGCCTTTCATAACATTATATATATATTTATATATATACTTGCATGTTTTAATGTTAAATGATTATGTACGTACACACGTGCGAATGTGCAGCTGTAGTATACTGCAGTATTTTGTTGCACTGTGTGTGCACGCTAAGAGAAATGATGTGTTATTACACAGTAATAACCCGTACTGTGGAGTTCAGATGGCATCTGATTATTACAGTTACAGTCCGTGTCCCAGAGCCAGGAGGGCAATCAGCATCCGAGATAAGAACCTGGGAGGAGGAAAGGTCTTCCACAAATAGCAAAAGCAGCTTGTTAAACAATTCCTCATTTGAATCAGCGGACTTCTACGGCAGCTATGTTTACAGCCTTGATGATTACTTATCAGGGAGCATGCTTATTACATGTCAATAAACCAAACCAATAAAGCATTAGACTAGATTGGTGTACTGTAATACTGACATTCAATAATATTCCAATGTATTAGTGATATATCTGATTATATCTGAGCTTAGCAGGATTATTAGCCGTAATGCTGATTTGTTAACTTCATTATGTCAAATTTATCCACTCTATCAATGCTAATGCTAATGCTAATGTTAATAGCGCATTATTAATAATCACAGAAATCATCAGGTAACCATGTAACTGTGTATCAAAACGCCTTTCCATGTTTGGAGTCAGTTCTTCTACAGTAACTGAGGATACGATAACGGCAGTGCTGTGGATCGGGAAGAGCTGGGGTGTCCCTCTGAAACCAGTCCACCCTGCGGCCTGCAGCTCTTTCCTTTTCCACCGCGGATGACATTTGGGTGGAAACTAAATAGCACTGCGTCTCCAATGATGACAGCTACGGTGTCCCAGGTGTTTACCTGTGACGTCCAAAGCTCTCCGGCGTGCTCGCTGAGGGCGCATGCACCGGAGCGCGCGACTCTGACAGACAAGTTTAAAAATCCAAGCCAAACACAAGCCAGTTGCACAACGGGGGCCAACAGAGGGCTGGACTCACAGACAATTCCGAGAAAGCAAACATGTGAAAGGGCAAAAACAGGACAGAGCGTTTCTCATCGCAGCTGACGGTCAGGATAGAATGCTCCTCTTTCCCAGTCAGGTAAACAGTCTGATATTCATTAGGCCCGTGTTCAGGAGTGAGAGTCCGGAGAGGCTCCTCAGTCACTCAGACAGCGCTTGCCTCACTCCTGACCTACATTCACAGCCAACCCTGGAATTTGGCTTTCTCACAAACAGAGCCGGAGCGGGAGTGTTTAAAGGACAGACATTTTGACTCTTCGCATTAACATGTTACACAGTAACGCTGTTCAGGAGCCACGCTGGGTGTTGCACTTAAAACCACTGAAATGTCTGGCTTTTGTACAGCGCCAACTAAACGCTGACTATGTGAACCAGCACTTAACGGTACGTACAGACATGTAGGCGGCACTAGAGCTGTTCTAGGCGTATTCAGTGCTAAAGAGATACTGTTGGTATACATTCA
The DNA here is from genome assembly GCA_034552555.1 of Semaprochilodus insignis. Lineage (NCBI taxonomy): Eukaryota > Metazoa > Chordata > Actinopteri > Characiformes > Prochilodontidae > Semaprochilodus > Semaprochilodus insignis. The sequence goes on from CM067494.1 coordinate 693,911, forward strand.
GTTCTATAACCATTTACTTACATAATCAGTGATGTACTGGCATTCTCAGTGTTACAGCTATTGTGTGTGTGTGTGTGTGTGTGTGTGTGTGTATATATATATATATTGTTTTACCAAAGCACAGTATATATATATGTGTGTGTGTGTGTGTGTGTGTGTGTGTGTGTGTGTGTGTGTGTGTGTATATATATAGGGAGTTCTGGTGTTGTTCTATGGTCTATTCAAGGACAGAGTCATCCTATAGACATAGATTCAGTGACAGAGTCATCCTATAGACATACATTCAGTGAAAGAACCATGATATTGACATATATTCAGTGACTGAGCCAACCCATAGATATACATTCAATTTTAGTTTTAGAGCCATCCTATAGAACTATATACAGCGACACAACTATCCTATGGACATATATTCAGTTTTAGAGCCATCCAATAAACATAAATTCAGTTTTAGAGCCAACCTATAGGCATACATTCAGTGACAGAGCCATCCTACAGATATGCATTCAGTGACAGAGACAACCCATAGACATACATTCAGTGACAGAGACAACCCATAGACATACATTCAGTGACAGAGCCATCCTATTTACAAGTTCTTTATTAGAGTCATTGTATAGACATATTCAGTAAAGAGTCATGCTATTGGCATACTCAGTGTTAAGAGCCATTCTATAGACCAATGGTCATCAGCCCTGGTCCTGAGGAAATACCTTCCTGATTCATCTAGTTCCTATCAGTCTCCTAAAACTGCTCCAGCTAGTCATCTTCCTCGGAAGTCTTTGATTTGCTGGGCCAGATGCATTAGTGTAGGTGAAGGAGGAGCAGAACGTTAGATCCAGGAAATTAGATCACCAGGAGCAGGGTTGGTGACCACAGCTTTAGATATTTGGAAAGTGCTAATGGTACTCTATGTAGAACTGCACAATGTTAAAGCCATTCTAAAGCCGTATGTCGAGTGGTAGAACAATCCTATTAACATGTTCACTGTTATAACCATTACAGAGACATTTTAGCAGTCCAAAAGCCATCCTATGTATACCATCCTAACTTCCATTGACACATTTTCAAGGTTCATTTTAGAATCCAATTACATTTATTTTGTATGAGAGTCATTCTGTGTAAATATACATCCAATTTATAGGCATTTATTCCTTATTACAGCCATTCTATAGACGCATGTCCCTTATTAAAACCATTCTATAGACGCATATTCCTTATTAAAACCATTCTATAGACGCATATTCCTTATTAAAACCATTCTACAGACGCATATTCCTTATTAAAACCATTCTATAGACGCATGTTCCTTATTAAAACCATTCTATAGACGCATATTCCTTATTAAAACCATTCTATAGACGCATATTCCTTATTAAAACCATTCTATAGACGCATATTCCTTATTAAAACCATTCTATAGACGCATATTCCTTATTAAAACCATTCTATAGACGCATATTCCTTATTAAAACCATTCTATAGACGCATATTCCTTATTAAAACCATTCTATAGACGCATATTCCTTATTAAAACCATTCTATAGACGCATATTCCTTATTAAAACCATTCTATAGATGCATATTCCTTATTACAGCCATTCTATAGACACATATTCCTTATTACAGCCATTCTATAGATGCATATCCCTTATTACAGCCATTCTATAGATGCATATCCCTTATTAAAGCCATTCTATAGACACATATTCCTTATTAAAGCCATTCAATAGACACATATTCCTTATTACAGCCATTCTATAGATGCATATTCCTTATTAAAACCATTCTATAGACGAATATGCCTTATTAGAGCCCTTCTATAGACGTATATTCCTTATTACAGCCATTCTATAGATGCATGTTCCTTATTAAAACCATTCTACAGACGCATATTCCTTATTAAAACCATTCTATAGACGCATATTCCTTATTAAAGCCATTCTAAAGACGCATATTCCTTATTAAAGCCATTCTATAGACGCATATTCCTTATTACAGCCATTCTATAGACGCATATTCCTTATTACAGCCATTCTATAGATGCATATTCCTTATTAAAGCCATTCTATAGACGCATATTCCTTATTAAAACCATTCTATAGACGCATATTCCTTATTACAGCCATTCTATAGACGCATATTCCTTATTAAAGCCATTCAATAGACACGTATTCCTTATTACAGCCATTCTATAGATGCATATTCCTTATTAAAACCATTCAATAGACACGTATTCCTTATTACAGCTATTCAATAGACGCATATTCCTTATTACAGTCATTCTATAAATGTATATTCCTTATTACAGCCACTCTATAGATGCATATTCCTTATTAAAGCCATTCTATAGACGCATATTCCTTATTACAGTCGTTCCATAGACACA
>CM067494.1:696799-714878 GCA_034552555.1 Semaprochilodus insignis
CAACCGGCAAACACGGATACAATCACACAGCATGGCTGCTACTTACAGGCTGCTGTTGGGGTTGTGATGCTAATAAAGGTGGAGCTGCTCCTCTCTTCAGTCTCTTTAGGGTCAAACGCTGGGCGGAGCTGCTCCATATTGTCCAAGATGTTTGGGAAACTGTCCGGAGTGAAATGTGCAGCCTGCAGGATTAAAGTTGTTCCGGGATCCTGTTAAAGATGTGGGTTGTTTTGGGAATTTTCCGTTCCACCTTAAACAGTGTTGCAGGATATTCTGGCATCTGTACAGCATTTAACGGAACGGAACGGAACATTAGATTAGGAAGGTGATGAATAGGAAGAACTTCAGTCTGGTTTAAAGATGAACACCAACCATGTACCGCTGACAGTTGGGTTCCTTGGGAGGGGAATGTAAATGCCGACGTTCCCTTCCCAGCCTGGAACGCTGGATTTCTCCACATAGTCCACCATGTTGGTTCTGTAGCTCCGTTGTGGTTGTGTGTAAATGTTGGGGGTGTGAATATTAATAAGTCTGTTCCGTAACAGTTTAGGGTTTTGGAATCTGCTTGTTTTCCTAACATTCCTAGTATTCCTAACAACTAACCAGAACCTGCTTAGACTATTCACAGTTTGTGATGTATCTAGAACGTCCAGACAGAGGAGAGTTATGGTTTAGAGTTTTGCAAAATTCTATTATAAATCAATAAATCAAAGGGTGTGATTGGTTGATTCCTTGGTGTATATATACTGATATCACAGAAGGCATCAATATGCAAATGAGCTTTCTGTCCTGGAAGTCCTGACCAATCACAGCTCCAGATAAGTTCCACATGGGCAATTTGATGAATCAATATTGTTCATAAAATCCAAAAACGAAGTGATTATTCATTATTATTTGGGTTTAATGTACTGCAGGCCAATCGTTCACCACGTTATTAGATGTTATTGATCACCAATAAGTTCGGTCCCTGCGGTTCAGGTCGTGTATCAGCGTTTAATAACGGGTTTGGACTAAATGCCAACAAAAGAACCTGTTCAAGTAAATCAGCCGGTCTTCTCTGACATACGTCTCTCGTCCTTCATTTCATTTTCCAGATGTCGTGATGATGAAACCGCACGTGCGTCACGCACCCAGGCACACATGCACACATGCGGTTCGTAATGACTGATATAAACAGCATCTGAACAGACTGGATAAACCAGGACACCGACGGGAGACGCAGAGGAGGCGCAGAGGAGGCGCAGGCAGTCCAGAAGCCTGACTGGGCTGATTATTCGGGCTGGTGTTGCGAAATACAGACAGAACATCACATTGTTTATGCGGCTGCATGCTGTGATATGACTTATGACCAAGCACATGGCTGAACACTTGATGGTGCCGTGTGAGGCAGTGCACCCTTTAAAGGGCCGGTATGGGCTCCACACAAAGTCAGAGAGTGCCCTTCAGCTACTAACACATTCAGTGGTGTTGAGGTTCTGGACTCTGGGTCCAGTCCACTGTTCTGAGAACACCAGCAGGTGTGGGTCTCCTTTTCTCAGTGAGGAGCTTCTTGAACAGAACAGTCATCCTGTGGATGTTCCCAGATCCAAAGTGGAGCTTGATGTTCTCCTTTAGGTGCTCCTTTAGCTGTAGGCGCTGCTTATCTGCTGTTGTAGTGGTCTGCCAGGTCTTCCAGGTGGTTGCTAGGAATTCCACTCCCTAGGAATCACTCCAGTTCTGGAAGCTTCAGTTATTTCCTCATTACTACGTAATCTTGTATCTCCCATAATCCCCTCAGGAACATTGAGCTAACATAGCTGCATGTGTGCGCATAACATCATAATTTTGGAATATCGTGGAATTTCTCAAGTCTATTCCAGATATGGAAAATGTAGGGATTTGATCATTTATTTGGGCCAAGTTCTGGAATTTCCAGGGAGTTTTGTTTGTAGCATCTTTAAATGTTTACATTTTGGTCATTTTTGTCATATAACTTTAATGATAATAATGTATTTTCACATGTTTACCGTGTTGGATGAGTCATTGTTAATGGTTTCTTGATTTTTCCGCTCCCATTTAACTGCTTCCCACTCGTCAGCAGCTGCCAGTCAATTCTGTCGGGATATGCAGTCTCAAAAATTTGAATTTGAGTAATTATGCGTAACAGTGATGCAGGTTTAAGCTTTATTAACGTTGGGTTTGGACTGAACACCAGTAAATAAAGCTCATAGTCTGAGGGTTTAAACACCGGCGCTGGTTTCTGTCTAGTCAGCACAAAGACGGCCTGTTTTCCCCTCATTATTGGTCACGGAAATTCAGCTTTTAGTCATGGAAAATCCAGGACTATCACATGTGGATTACAGTGGGAAGTCATCAGGAATACCTGTGCCTGAGTGCACATGCATATGAACCTGCAGCTTTTGGTTCGGAATAGTTGGAACTTATTGATAGTTGGTAGTAATGGTAGTAACATTGGTACGTAGGTTTCTGTTGTTGTTTTATGCTGTGAGTTCATAAATATCCGTAACGAAAATGATGAAGCTGTTTGATTTGTCTTTGAGCAGCTTTAGCACCTGAGTACAGACTTAAAACGTGGCTGAAGTCAGCAATTCTCTATGAAAACATAACCTTTTGTACTTTTAAGGTCATTTCCTGAATTCATTTGCATGTCAGATAATGCTAGAGGCTTTGTCGCCCCCTCTGGTTTAAATGAGAACTGTCCTAAAAGTCATTCTGAGCTTTAAAATTAGGTTTCAAAGGTATATTATAAATATACTGGTGAGTTATGAAGACATAACTTGTTTTACTTTCAAGGACATTTTTTCATTCACTTGCATGTTTAGTTATGACTAAGGCTTTGTCGCCCCCTCTGGCATAAATGAGAACTGTCCTAAACCTTACACTGAGCTTTAAAAGTCGGTTTTAAATGTACTTTATTTATAGTTGTACAGTATAAATATATTGATGGGTATGTAAACATAGCTTATTGTACTTTTAAGGACATTTGCTGAATTCATTTGCATGTTAGGTCATCACTAAGATTTTGGCGCCCCCTCTGGCACAAATAAGAGCTGTCCTAAAAGTCATTCTGAGATTTAAAATTAGGTTTAAAATGCATATTACAAGTGCTTTGATGGGTATGAAAACTTAATTCCTGAATTTATTTGCATGTTTAGTCATGATGGAGGTTTTGGCGCCCCCTCTGGCACAAATGAGAACTGTCCTAAAAGTCATTCTGAGCTTTAAAATGAGGTTTTAAATGTTTATGATCCAGTGAATATATGCATTTTTAAAGGTTGCTCATCACTGTAACCTCACTGTAGTGTTTTACATTTAACCTTCTTCAGTTACACGTGTTTTGACGAGTATGTTTTGAACTTTTAGGCCAGAAAAGATCAGTGAACTCGCCTCGTTTAGGTGTTTTAGTGATCACGCCTTTGGTACGCACTCCGACGTTTTCTCCACATACCGAATTTTGGTGCTTATTGGATCAAAAACGGAAAAACAAGACACGAAAAGATGGTGTTCCAGCATCAAGCGCGCCAGGAATAGAACCAGAGGTGGTTTATTTCTGTTTTCAAAGAAGAGCTTCACAGATAGGTCACTGTACATATGAAGGGAAAGAGGTGGGCGGGGAGAGGAGAGGGGGAAAAACGAGAGTGAAAAAGAAAGAAGGAAATCCCCAGAGAGTTGAACAGAAGTGCAAGACAGCCCACATCCTGTCCTCATCCCTTCCTGTCCTTTACGCTGTCTGTAATCTTCTGTCTTTCTTCTCAACCGCTGTCAGAGTCCGTCTGTTACTGTACCTCACGTTTATCGCCACCCGGTTACCCCCCCTCCCATCCCAGATCCTGAGTCTGCTGCCTTCATGCTTCCCGTCTTATCTTTTATCATCCCTTCCTTTTCCTCTTCTGACATTCTTCCTCCTCCTGTCATGCTTGTAAAGGACACGACCCGCTCGTCCTGTCTTCTCCTCGTTAATCAGCTAATTGAAGCTACAGTTATTCCAAATGGTGTGAGATGGTTCAGATGTTCTGTACAGTGGTGGTGGTGATGGGAACCAGGGCTCTCCATGTCTACAACACACATACAGACACTTTATTGACCACCAGTGAACCTACACGTGTCTTCTGAGTGTTTATATGAATGTATGTTTTGTGTGGCGTCCCACAGGGTTCAGTTTTAGGGCCTTTGCTTTTGTCTTCTGTGATGTTGATGGTAAAATATTCATAAATCTGTAACAAGAAAGTTTTCTTTGGCCTCACAACACCCCGCACGTACCATAAATGACATTAAAATACATTTTAGGTCAAAACTTTCTCAGGCATGTAGTAACTTTCTGTGAGGGAGCTTTTAGAGGTGGACGTCTGGTTACCTTCACCACCACTGTGACCGAGCGTTTAACACCGCACCACTCTGAATGACTTTGTTTACGTCCAATTATGCAAATATTTTGGCAAATGCTCTATTCAGATGATCGCTAATAGACCTGATTATGTCGTTTCTGACACACTGCTGTCTACTAAACAGGATTCAGGCTTGCCTGCTGCTGATTTTAGTGCTAATGTGCTGTAGTTCATGTTTACAGGTAACAGTGAGTCATACAGTGTCAGAAACCACATCATCAAGATGCTGAACTTGCTTCAGGCACGTGTGTGAGGTGTAGGCACTGTGCTAACTGGTTTCCATAGACCTCCATTACTTGTTAGCTAAGCTCACCGGACAACCAATGACCCCCCCGGTGACTGAGCCGTACCTAACAACCCCTTCACAAGCACCAATAACAGCTGGGACTGGATATGGCATGTACTGGACGAGTTTCTGGATGTGGGCCACATCAATGTTCAGACACTCTTACATCAAAGAATTGGTCAGTTGGTCCAGATTTGGCGCAAGCCTTCCCTGGCACAATTCCGAGGAGAATTCCCGTAGAATGGGATTTTATCCACTGCTGGTAGACCCGTATGAGCGTCCGCTTCCACACACCTGCAGATTCAGCTACTTCCTTCACACTATGGTCTTTGGCACGCCCAAATGCAGTCACTCCTTTTAGCCAATCATTAACATCTGCTCTGGAGCCATTTTCCACACATGGAACGAGACATTCCCTGCACTGTACCACCTCTTCCCAATCTATGGATCCCGTCACTCACACCCCGCAGGGATTTATAGCCCCATCGTCCTCGTGCAGCGCCATCTGCAGGAGCCTGAAGTTACTACCACCTTTAGCTAGTCCGGTGAGCTGGCTAAAGAAGCAGACGTTGAGACAGCCAGCACGTGTGGTCATGGGTTGGTTCAGGAAAGGGAAGCTCGGAAACGTGCCGCACAGAGCAGTGAGATTAATAAAGCATGAGCCGGGTGTGAGCCGGGTGCCTCCTGCTTGAGGTGACTCATTTGCTTCACAGATTTGTAATTGAAGTCAACCGTGCCTCATTCAAATGTTTCCTCTTATCCTCGCTCGGCTGTGCAGGTTCCAGACTGGAAATTTGAATGCACTGCAGTGGGGTTTTATCTGAAGTCTTTCGGAGGGCCTCAGGGCGGAGGGAGGGGTGGAGACCAGATCTATAACCTGAGTATCTGATGAACGTGCAGAGTTTAATGCTACATGACCGGATGATTAGATCCAAGGTATTACAACGTCGACAGCGTATTGGCATTTTCTGCGGCGGGAGAACGAACCCATCGACTCCTCCGTTTCTCATTAACACTCTCGCTGGTGTTATTCTTCAGGCCATTGCTTTTACTCATTTATAAGATTCCTGTGCGGACTGAGGGGCTGATTCTGAGCCGGTATCGACTAAAGAGCAGGACCGTATTGCAGCTGTGTGAATGTTAAGATTAGCTTGTACATGTTTTGCATATAGATGTTGCTCACAGTAATTATCAGGGGTTAGTAGTAACAGCGTCTGCATTACTCGTTACTGTACGTCCCCTCAGTTAAATAGGTTAGATGTAAACATGCAGTGGTTTGGTGTAAAACGCTCAGAACTGTCCACAGTGGTGGTGAAGGTAACCAGACGTCCCCCTCTAAAAGCTCCCTCACAGAAAGTTCCTACATGAGGTGGTTCTGAATACGCTGCCTGATGTCTAAGACGCTGTTTATGATAGTGTGGAGAAGATTTCAGCCTTAAACTCCATCCATGGTGGAGGGATACATGCTGCAGGGCGCTGGGAGGTAAAATAGTCCCCCAAAGAAACTTATTATTTCCAGGTTTCCCAGATTTTCCATCATCAACATTCCATATACACTCAGAAGACACATGTAGGTTCACTGGTGGTTTAGATAGTCAATAAAATGTCTGTATGTGTGTTCTAGACATGGAGAACCCTGGTTCCCATCACCACCACTGTACAGAACATCTGAGCCATCTCACACCACACCTCCACTCTGAATGGCTCTCTTCTCCTCTCTCCTCACAGCAACAGGAACAGGACCCCACTAACCTGTACATCTCCAACCTGCCGGTGTCCATGGACGAGCAGGAGCTGGAGGCTATGCTGAAGTCCTTTGGCCAGGTCATTTCCACACGCATACTCCGTGATGCTAACGGGACCAGCCGGGGTGTGGGCTTCGCAAGGTACGGTAACACACCTGCTGCGGTCACTGTCAATATCCAACCACACAGAGGCTTCAAACTGATGATGCAACCTTTGGTTTGTGAAATGTGCTATAAATATTGATTTATTATAATTATTAGTGGTAGAAGCTCCTCCCTTTAGACCTCCACTGGAGTAACAGTACTAAAGTATGTACCTTCAAATGTACTGAAGTATGGAGAGTAACAGGAGCATGATTTATTATGGCTCTAATGTCCGATTATCATTTCTGGAACAAGACTCTTAATCAGCTCAGTGTAGGTGAAGAGACTCGAGTGTCTCTCAGTCCACCAGTCTTTAATAGAAGNGTTCCATTAGCTAGAACCAAGCTCTGTCCAACAGGTCAAAACAAGCTCATAACAAAGTGACCTTAATGGGTTTTAAGGTGGACTGTATGATTCCATGAGGGCTATTTTATGGTTTGATGTCTTCACTTTTATTCTACAGTAAAGCTTTAAAGGAGAACCTGCTGTGAGGAACCGTGTCTAAACTTTTGACTGGTTGTTTAATAACGATGATGCTCTAACAATATGACTTACATTTAAATTGATTGATTTAATTCATTAATTCAGTTTTTTTAGTAAACACTGCACTTCTAATCACACCCTTCCTGCTGTTAGTCCTCCAGACCATAAGGGGGCGATCACCTCGAGATCAGAACCAGTCTTGAATCATGAACACCTTTGTCTATGACTTTCCTTATAGGACAGTGTTCAGGTCATGGTCATGTCTGGTTGGTGAACAGCACTATTCACTGCTGTCCTGTAAAACAAGGAAAACGCCCCTCGGTCACGTAACCAGGTTCACCTCTCACCAGTCTGTCCGTCCGTCTGCCTCAGCGCGGGACGCCGAGCGCACCACTAAGCCCTGCGTTCCTCTGCACAGGCGGTTCTGTCCTGGGGTTCCCTCTGCTGTGACGGTTCTCTGAATCTCTGCTCAGCTGCTAAAAACCTTCTTCTTCTTTTGCAGGATGGAGTCCACAGAGAAATGCGAGGCCATCATTCAGCATTTTAACGGCAAATATATCAAAACTCCTCCAGGAGTACCAGGTACGTCTCCGTGGGTCTGAGACTCCTCTGATTTATCTCCTTTGCTGTCTGTAAATTCCATTCCGTTCTCATGTCTGTCTGAAACGCTTACGCTAAAGCCAAGCGGTTCAGGACCACTGGAGTTAGAACTGCCTTTAGAATGGTCAGTTTAGTCCTCAGCACTTTTGGAAAGGACAGTTTCGTCCTCAGAGCTTTAAGTTAGGACAGTTTTGTCCTCGCCACTTCAAGTAAAGGACCGTTTAGTCCCCACCACTTTTGGTAAGGACAGTTTCGTCCCCCCCACTTCAAGTAAGAGCCCTTTAGTCCCCACCACTTTTGGAAAGGACAGTTTCGTCCTCAGAGCTTTAAGTTAGGACAGTTTCGTCCCCGCCACTTCAAGTAAAGGACCGTTTAGTCCCCACCACTTTTGGTAATACAGTTTCGTCCACAGAGCTTTAAGTTAGGACAGTTTAGTCCCCACCACTTTTGGTAAGGACAGTTTCGTCCCCGCCACTTCAAGTAAAGGACCGTTTAGTCCCCACCACTTTTGGTAAGGACAGTTTCGTCCACAGAGCTTTAAGTTAGGACAGTTTAGTCCCCACCACTTTTGGTAAGGACAGTTTCGTCCACAGAGCTTTAAGTTAGGACAGTTTAGTCCCCACCACTTTCACTTTTAGAAAGGCCAGTTTCTGATGTCTGATTGCTAGTTAAAAATGTCTGATTTCACCCCCACGTCTTTTAGAAATGTCTGATTTTGTCCCCACCAAATTTTGAAATGCAAGGTTTTGTCCCTACCATGTTTTGAAAATCCAGATGAAATCTCTGATTTTGTCCCCACTATGTTTAAAATGTCTGGTTTTGTCCGCACCACATTTTGAAATGTCCAATTTTGTCCCCACCATGTTTGAAATGCTAGATGAAATGTCTGATTTTATCTCCTTTTGAAATGTTTTGAAATTGTTTTGTGCCGGTCACTTTTTAAAATGCCCGATTTTGGTCCACTACTTTGTTGAAATGTCTTTATTTTTCACTGTCACTTATATGTTACGTGTGTACGCGTGTGAACAGACTTATTTAGTAGGGATAATGATGCAGCTCTAGTTTAAAGGCATTAGACCTCGTGTGATGCGTGTTCCTGTTTCGGATCATTGATGCAGCTTCTCCGTCTCCGTTTCAGTGCCGACAGACCCCTTGTTATGCAAGTTTGCCGATGGCGGACAAAAGAAGCGGCAGAACCAGGGAAAGTACCTACAGAACGGGCGGCCCTGGGCCAGAGACGCTGACACGGTGATTAGTTTGGTCCGCTTTGCTGCACAGCTGCATGCCCCTTTACCCTGTACAGGGGAATCCCACCCAGATTTAGCTGTTCTTCATTGCTGCAGGTGCTCTCTGAGGCGAGGCAGGTTTCGCTCTGACGGCTTCATGTGAACTGTTTTACATCCGATTGTTTGATGAAGGATTATCAGTACTGGACCTTAGTGGAAACCGGTTATTTGATGATTAATGTTGGGGAACACTGCGATGAGAACGGTTTTGACAGGAGGCGGGATGATTATGACAAGCTGCACCGTATGACATATTTACTGTATATGCGCCAAAGTTTTCTGACCTTAATCAGCAGAGCAGGAAAAATCAGCCTGTAATATTCCATAAGCATGACACCTCATTAAGACGAGACCCTACAGGTGAACAGAGAGCTTTAAGTACGGACAGTTTCGTCCCCACCACTTTAAGGAAGGACAGTTTAGTCCTCAGCGCTTTAAGGAAGGACAGTTTAGTCCCGACCACTTTTGGTACGAACTGTTTAGTCCCTAGTGCTTTAAGTACGGACAGTTTCGTCCCCGCCACTTTAAAGAAGGACCATTTAGTCCCCACCACTTTTGGTAAGGACAGTTTAGTTTTAAGCTCTTTTGGTAAGGACAGTTTAGTTTTAAGCTCTTTTGGTAAGGACAGTTTAGTGCGCATCACTTTTGGTAGGAACTGTTTAGTCCTCAGCGCTTTAAGTACAGACAGTTTAGTCCCCACCACTTTTGGTGAGAACTGTTTAGTCCTCAGCTCTTTAAGTAAAGACAGCTTAGTCCTCAGTGCTTTAAGTACGTGCAGTTTAGTCCTGACCACTTTTGGTAAGAACAGTTTTGTCCTCAGTGCTTCAAGTATGGACAGTTTAGTCCCGACCACTTTTGGTAAGGACAGTTTAGTCCTCAACGCTTTAAGTATGTACAGTTTAGTCGCGACCACTTTTGGTAAGGACAGTTTAGTCGCGACCACTTTTGGTAAGGACAGTTTAGTCCTCAGCGCTTTAAGTACGTACCGTTTAGTCCCGACCACTTTCACTTTATTAAGGCGAGACCCTACAGGTGAATAGAGAGATCACCATGAAACCTCCCCAGTTGATCACTTTCATTATTTTCTTGTATTCCAGGTTTTCTGAAATTTTAAGTTTAAATATGCAAATTATGCATTATTTACCTAAATATGTGCTCATTTGCATACGTTTCAACAGCAGAAATCTGAACAGTGGATAAAGGCAGGTTCACAATTCTTGTTTCATGTTGCTGCCATATTAGAATCAAAGGTTTTTACAGAGAGGGGATTTAGGATCTCATTTTAAATATCAGTAAATAATGTCAGTAGCTATAAAAAACATTTTCACCATGCGCAAAATGTTCTATATCTCAGACTATGAGTGATATATAATCAATCCCCCTCTGCATAAACCTTCAGGATATAGATATGGATACAGCTGGAGAATCTGGTGTAGGTAAGAGCTACTGAAGTGGAGATTTAAGGATCAGAGTCTGAGAATAATTAGAGAAAATGGCCTTTAAAGATAGGCTTTAAAATTCCATCTATTTAAATTGGACACTGCTATTTACATACACCCTGCCTAATCATATCCTCAGCAACAACAACAACAACAACAACAATATAGAACACTTGCAATAATAAATATATAAAACTACAGCTAGCTTATTACTTTCTATAGGCGCAAACGAACAAAGTGCAGAAATATAAATACCTAAATATGTATAAATATTTTCTTTCATGTAGTCTGAATGAAGTCATGTTATGGAAGCAAAATCATGTCATGATAAAACTATGTTTTTGCCTGCTGTGTCTCACCCCAATGGAGAAAGCAAGTTTTTTATACAATAAAGCAAAATTTAAAAAATAAAATAAAATAAATAAATAAATAAACATTCTTAAATAAATAAATACAATTAAATTAATGTGCTGATTGACAAACAGATTGTGACGAGCGCTGAGCTAAAATCAAGGCGAGGTTTATTTAACAGGTCTGTAATCAACCACAGCAGCAACAAGAGCAAGGCGGACATAACCGAAGGGCAAGACAGAGTCAGAGTCAGGAAACAAGCGGACGTCAAAACCAGGCAAACAGTCAGAATAGCAACAGAACCGAAAGGGCAAAGACAAAAGAGTAAACCAGTAAAACAGAACAACGTCAAAACCAGAGTACCAAACAAGCGTGATCACAGAGAGACCCGCTCGGTACGCACGGACTGGCAATACCTCACAACGGGTCAGCGGGAGAGAGGAGTATATATACAAACAGGCTAAATTAACACCAGGTGTGATCAATACTCGGGAGACTCAGATCTAGAAAACGGAACGGGATTGGGAGATGGCGGACATGTGAAAGTGACGTCATCAGGTGGTGGGTTATGGGAAATGGAGTCTGGGAGATCAGAGGTGAGAAGAGAAAAAAATATATATTGCTTTTAAATGTAAATGTATATAATTTATAATTAATTAAATGTAAATAAATAATTTAAATATGAAATTAAATATATTATGTAAATTTTTTTAATAAAAAAAGCGTTTTTACAAGAAATGACATCATGAGCCATGGTCATTATAAGTTGTAAACGAGCTGCTGGCTCAGATTTCAGATTTTTTTCAGAAGGTTTTTCTTTTTATCTCTGGCTAAATTCTTACCTTTCTGGTCCTGAGACTTCCGTACTGCTGAGTCTGTAAAACTGTACTTTAATACTGAACTTTAGGAAGCTGTGTTCACATGTTTGCACAGACACAAACCTAATTCCGCACCTCATAGCAGTACGTGGATGACGGCAGCATGAAGCCACACAAATGTTGGTGACAGTGTTGGTGGTGTAGATGGATGAGGATCAGAGGAGCTGTCGGCCCTGAATGACTCTGTTTACATCTCAGTGGTTTAATCATGCAGGTGGAATTCCCCTGTCAGTGCTGTTCTTGATCCCGCACATACCGTGACGAGACTGAAAGTGTGCATGATGTGTTGTTTGGATCTGGGAATGCCTGGTGCAGCGTCCGTGCTGGTTTCATATGCTCGGTAATTCGAACCCGTCTGAGTGATAATGCTCTTATGTCCCCTCAGGGAGGAATGACGCTAACGTATGACCCAGCAGCCTTACAGAACGGGTGAGTACGGCGGGGAGACAGGACACCGTGTGCACACAGGCAGACTGAAGACTTTTGTCTCAACGCCGAGGAGCACTCACTCATTCTGACAGCGTATTATAGGTGGTGACAGTGTTCTCGTTAACGTACACCGCAGCACACAATCATCCGGCTCGCTGACGGGTTTATGGAGGACCTCTTACCCACCCCACATTTATTCATAATCTATGTGGAAAGCACCTACATTAATCAAGCAGGCCTGATTATTTACACCTAATCTATACACAGGCTGCAGACGCCACCTGCAGTGGACTTGGTGTGAGTCGGTTACACCTAGTGGCCAAATGTAGTACTGCAACAGTGTTGTTCCTTTAAGCATTGAGAATAACCACTAATTATTATTCAACTAATCCACTATGAATTATTCACTAACTACTATGAATTATTCAGCATCCACTATGAATTATTCAGCATCCACTATGAATTATTCAGCATCTACTATAAATTATTCAGTATCTACTACGGATTATTAAGTATCCACTATGAATTATTCAGTATCCACTATGAATTACTCACTAACTACTATGAATTATTCACTATCCACTATGAATTATTCAGTATCCACTATGAATTATTCAGCATCCACTATGAATTATTCAGCATCCACTATGAATTACTCACTAACTACTTTGAATTATTCAGTATCCACTATGAATTATTCAGCATCCACTATGAATTATTCAGTATCCACTATGAATTATTCAGTATCCACTATGAATTATTCAGCATCCACTATGAATTATTCAGCATCCACTATGAATTATTCAGTATCCACTATGAATTATTCAGTATCCACTATGAAGATGAAAGTGTTGATGGTTTTTCACTGTGTTCGTGTTTGTTATTCGTTTCCAGGTTTTATTCGTCTCCCTACAGCATCGCTCCGAACCGAATGATCGCTCAGACCTCTCTGTCCCCGTACATGCCCTCTCAAGTCCCGTCCTACCAGGTCAGTGATCAGCTCTCCCGAGAGTGGTCTTACACTGCATGCATGTCTGGCTAGAACTGTCCGTGTGGCAGAAACCACATCTACATTCAATACAGGAGCCCCACACGCATATCCCGCAGGTCAGTGCAGCGTTCTTTAGCTTCCATGGGATACGGGAGCAGAAGACCCACCAGAGTGTCTCTGTTAACACCAACACACCGGACACAGCGCCTCACCTGGGCTCGCGAGGTCTCTAACTAGACTCTAGAGGACTGGCAACATGTGGTGTGGTTAGATGAGTCACGGTACCAGTTGTTTGGGGCTGATGGTAGGGTTCATGTGTAGCACAGAGCCCAAGAAGCCATGGAGCCCAATTGTGTAAACAAAGCACTATGCTGGCCATTGGGCCCCAGGTGTCCAGAATTGGTTTGAGGGGAGTTCTGGGGAGTTCTGATGAATAGTGAGGCCTCAGTGGACTCATACATCATGCCTCGCTCAAACTCACAAATTCACATTGCCTTGGCACGCTGGCCAGCGCTCAACTCAGAGCTTGCTGAGTTGAGCTGTTTGTTTTGGGGTGGGAGGAGATCTGTGTGGCAGACACCAGAAGGTCAGTTTAACAGACCTGAATCAGATTGTATCGGCTCAGCAATGAATCGAAATGTATCGATAAAACGAAATTCTTACTCTGCACCAGCCCCCGGACTACAAGTACTAACCAAAGAGAAGAGAAACCATTCAAACCCAGACCTGATGCAGCATGAGCACTCTGCAGGGGTGACTGTAATTTAGCTATAGCTAAGTTAGCTAGTACTGTAATGCAGTTTGATAGCTAGTTGCATCTGCCTTTGTGGATTAATCCAAGACACAGCGGGAGATACAGCACATCACTTTAATATTATTATTAATAATAACCTTAATAATCATATTTAATATTGCACTCACTGAGCACTTCCTTAAGTCCACCTCCTTGTATCTACACTCACTGTCCATTTTATCAGCACCACTGACCATATAGGACACTCTGTAGTCGTACAGGTCCAGACTGTAGTCCATCTGTTTCTCTGTGTACTGTATTACCCGGTTCTTCAATGGTCAGGACCCCCACAGGACCACCACAGAGCAGGTGTTATATCTGACACTGACGTGGTGGTGGTGTGTCTAACTCACTGTGTCACTCATTAGACACTCCTACCTGGCTGGTCCACCTTGTAGATGTACAGTCAGAGACGATAGCTCATCTGCCAACACTGCACTGTGCAGCAGCAGATGAGCTATCGTCTCTGACTGTACATCTACAAGGTGGACCAGAAAGGTAGGAGTGTCTAACAGAGTGGATAGTGAGTGGACACAGTGAGTTAGACACTCCAGCAGCACTGTGAGTGTATATTCGGAAATAGAGAGAGTTTACCACAGAACCTCACTGCACCCTGAACTCCTGGCCGAAACTGAGAGTCGAGTCCTAGCATGCTCAGACACACAGGAAGTGTCTGCAACTGTTTGCTCGTTAAACTTTACAGCATGTGAAGCACTATATCAATACACCGCTGAGCATGCGGAACTGACTCAGCTGGTATTCATGCAGTTATTACGCTCGCCAACTGTCTAGACAGTCATTAATCGCCTTCGGCACTACTTCAGAAGTACATGTGCAAATGTCAAACTAAATAGTGTATATGGATATAAACATTAGCAGTGTCAAATGATGCATCACCTCAACATTCCGCTCATCCAGAGCACAATAAATACTCTCAGCATCAAAGGAACAGCTGCACCCAGAGGGAGGTGTGGAATTGCAGGTGTGTTGGGAAGGAAGATAAAGGTTACCAGGATCAATAACTGATGATAAATTTAGACTGATATGATCAATATTTATTGAGCTACACATACAGAAGTCTGTCTCTCAGTATGGCGTCGGGCCGCCGTGTTTGCTAACCCAACACGCCAGACGTCTCGGCATGGAGCTGTAGAGGTTCCTAATGGTGTCCTGTGATAATCCATCCCATGCAGCTTGAATATCCTCACACAGTTCCTGCAGATGGTGCGGTAGGGGTGGAGGTGGAGTGACACCAGGTCTTCTGGACGTGTGACAACAAACCGTTCATCTTGGTGCTGACCACGGTGCCTCCACACACGGATTCGTTGGTCGTCTCCACCAAGACAAAAGCGGGACTCGTCACTGAAGATGACCCGCTGCCGTTCTGAGTCACTCCATGACGGTCTGGCACGACACCATTGCAGTCTTTGGTGACGGTGACGTGGTGTTAAGGACAGTCGTGGTAACGGTCTGTGTGCATGTAGTCCTGCGTGGTGCAGCCGTCTGCCAATGGTGCTGCACTAACAGGATGACTCATGGAGGACATCACTGCTCGCTGGATGTCTGTAATCGTGGCTGTTGGGTCAGTCAGGTACAGAGATGAGGCCCGACCTTGCTTACGTCACATGTGCGGTCGAGTGTGGAACGTGGATCATTAGTATGTCTCACCATGTCAAACCTACACACCAAGTTTCAGTCCTGTGGGTTGACTCCTTCTGGGTGCAGCTAACTCTGACCGTCACTGTGTAGGAGATGGTGTAGACAGTATAGGATGTAGTGTAAGTGGCTGCTCCATGGTCACATGATCCGTCTGTCTTTGTTACACTCAGACAGACGTCTGCTGTTTCCAGTGTCTCGTCTTGCACGCTCCTGTCTACACGCTCAGACCAGGTTCACCAGCTTTCACGTGCAGCTGGTCTCTCAGTTCAGAGTACTGAAGTACACACTTCTCACTTCCACTCATCAACGTTCAGCTCTTAATTCCGTTTTTGGGGTTTGATTTTGTTCTTTTGTGGGACTTCAGTAGTCCAAATTCAGTCCAGCTTTAGAACTTCAGTAGTCCAAATTCAGTCCAACTTTAGAACTTCAGCTTTAGAACTTCATTCCCATAAGAAGCCGTACAGACTCAGTTCCTGTGCTGATAGAGGCTGGATGGCCTAAGAAGCTCCAGAGTGTAACGCACACAAACGGGGAGCGACGCGTGCCGAGCCAGAAGATCAAAGAGGGCTTTACTAGAGCAGTTCGGGGGGTCACACAGCAACAGAACACCAGGCACAGGAAAACGAGGGCAACACCGGGTCACAGAACGAGAGGGCAGGCGAAGGTCAGAAACCGTGAGGTCAGGCAAACAGGCGAACGAGATCCGAAGGAGAAGGGAAAGCCGAAAGCCAGGAAGACAAAAGCAGGGTCAAGAGCCAGAGAAGAAGTCAGAACCGAGCAGACAAGTTTCAGGGGTAGATCCAGGTAGAGGCGTAAAGGTGCAAATCAGGTCGAGGCACAGAAAGTCGGAAGTAGAATGAAAAACGCTCAGAATTGCAACAATAAGGTTGGCAAAGCTTCGCAAAGGGTTGTGTGTGAGGGTGTGTCTTAAATACTACTGGTGCCAGCTGTGGGTGGTTAGTTAATACACGGGGGAGGCGGAGCGGGGAGGATTAGAGGCGCGCAGGCGTGTGGGCGTGACGTCCTCGGACGGTGCACTCTGGGAACTGGAGTTCGGAGGAGCGACGGGACCAGGCAGACCCGTAGGCGTGACACAGAGACAGTTCTAGAGGAGCTTGGCCACTTACGTTTCTCCCGTTATACCAAGACCGGGGCTGTGGAACGCTGGAGGGTGTTAGTAGTTAATTATGTGGGAATTTTGGTTAGTGTCCTCCATCACCGGCATGAAGGTACACGGTCATGTGGCAAATATCATCGGCTCTGTTTCTATTTCATGCTAATCAGTTCTAATCTCGCTCTCTCTCTCTCTGTCTGTAGGTGCACAGTCCCTCCTGGATGCATCATCAGTCGTACCTCATGCAGCCGACAGTAAGTGCTGTATCAGTACTGATCTGTCAGTCAGAGCCTCACTACATTCCTGATAGGCATTTGTAAAGGATTGCTGTTCTGATTCTGCCTGTTATGATACCAGAGTTCCCAGTACAGTAATACTGACTGAGCCGTACACACGTTCACTGGCCTAAACACAGACAAGACTGGATTGGTTACATCATACTGAACATTCCAGCTAATTCTATACAATAAAAACTGAAACAAACTCTTCAGATAGGAACTTATTAAAGTAAGTAGCTAAATTATACACCCTACATCTATAAAGTGATAGTAGCCTGAGGCTGGAGTTCTGTAGAGTTCAAGCCACCTGTAGGAACCTGTAGAATCTAGATTATACAACATCCAGAATGACCTTAATTAATATTCATAATAACATTAATACTTCCTGAATGTGTCGTCGGGCCTGTCCCGGGTGTTTCCTGCCTTCTACCCAATGAACACTGGGATAGGCTGCAGGAATCACCTCCACCCCCCCGGACTCATTGGGTAGATGTCAGGAAACACCCTGGACAGGCCGCCAGTCTATCACAGGGCAGATACACACCTGACACCTGGGGGCGCAGTTTAGCGTCTCTGGTTCCCCTCTCCTGACTGCATGTGTTTGGACTATGGGAGGAAACTGGGGCACCGGGAGGAAACCCACACCGAACGGACCCCGGATGCCCCAGCTGGGACTCAAACCCAGGCCCTTCTATCTGCACCACCGTGCCGCCCTGTGTCCCAACAGAATGACCATGTCATCACGTCCGTTGTTCCCCAAATACTTTACATTGTGAATGAACCATCGGTTCTCACTCTGACGAGTCGTTTATACCATTTGAGGTAAAACACAGAGAGGCTAACGCCGCACGCGCCTGGCAGGACGAGGTCACGCCCAGTCGTATCGCGCTGGCTCATACACATCCTTTACAGAGAGCACATTTAAATACGAGACTCACTTTACTGCACCGTTTCACTTTAACACATCAGACACAACAACAAAACACAGAACAGTGTAGAATGTAACATCTCCAGACCGTTTCCTATATGAGCAGTGGCTGTGCAGTGAGAGGTGTGGAGGAGCGGTTCACTTCCTTCACTCGCTAAGATGAGTTCACCGTCTCCTGGTGGGAGACTGAGGTCTGACTGTAACGGATATACAGTGGGGAAATGATCTCTCTCTCTCTCCCACTCTCTCTCTCTCTCTCTCTCTCCCACTCTCTCTCTCTCTCTCTCTCC